>JUJX01000378.1:0-36431 GCA_000800745.1 Diaporthe longicolla
TCTATATATAAATATAAATATATATATAGTATTTATATATTATATAAATATAATATATATATAGTATTTATATATTATATAAATATAATATATATATATATATATATAGTTATAACTCTAATTATAGTAGGGTAAAAGGTACCTATTAAGGCTTAGTCTAGTAGTGTGTAAGTAGAGAATTCTACCTGTGGGCAAGAACTACTACTAATTTAGGAATAGGGGCCTTACTAAGATAATAAGTATACCAGAATATAACCTGTTCAATTACTACACTACACTGACTTTCCTCCGTGATTACACCCTTAGCACTATATGTTGTCTAATAATATGACCACCTACTGCTCTTAGAGAGGCATGTTGCTCCGGTACCAATGGCCAGCTGGCACCCGGCCCACCAGGGCCCACTGTTATTCATGCCTTGGAGAAGAGACATTCGTCGTCACCACACCAGCCCACCTCCAGCTTGGGCATCTGGGCACCTGGGCACCTGGCATCCACTCGATCTTGTTATTGCAAGAGCTATCATGGAAACACGACCCAGTCTACTACTCTGACTCATCGACTAGACCACAAAACAATATCGGCAGTTTCGTGGTACGGCCTGTCGATCCAGAGTGCCCATGCCACCCACCTCGAGCTCCTCAGGAACCAGGGGCAGCCTCTCGTTTCGTGTCCCCTCTGCCCACTTGTTATTATCACTTGCCTTGCAACAGTTCCCAGTCTGCCGGTCAGACAGCCACGTACGGAGTCTGGCGTAACACTAATGCTATATGCATGGTATGACATTGTTCTCCCGCGCTATCAATGTGCGAAATTTACCGATTGTGGCTGGTGGCCACCTCTTCTTATCACTGTAAACTGTTCTATGTATGTGCCACAAATCAAATTCACTTTTCCGGCGAGCCAACAACATGGATACAACAATAAGAAATAGCCATTTGGAGAACAACCACTACATACAAGTTCACAGTAACGCCTAATACCACATTGCAAAGCCCTTGTGGCTTAATCCCCATCTACAAGGCCACTACCCTGCAGGTCCTTCGCCTCCAGACCTTCGTGTTATACGAGGTCATGCTATAAAAGGCTACCCACAGCAGTTCAAATCCCCTGCGATCATCCCGTAGGATGCTGTCACGCAGTGGGTTGCCGCAAAGGAGGTGGATCTTGGAGAAGGCTGCACAGTGAGAAATGCCAATGGTTCGTTAACCATGTCGTGACCGCCTGACGGCCACCCAACTAGAGTTCGGAAAACATTTTTTCCTATTCCACTTAATCTGCCGAAACATCCAGAGCACGCCTGCCAGGTGCGGGACCTCGGTATGAACTCTACAGGAACACGGCCGTTCATAATGCTCAGAAGTGACCAAGTCACTACATCGATTATGCAGAATTTTGCAACATCAGCACGCACATAAATCTTCTGTAATGACGGTCGGGATTGCAGTCCGACCAGAAATATGTTTCTGCCGGCCCTACACCGACTCTCCTTGTCAACCCGCTCTCGCTAAAACCGATTCACACGGCGACCGGTACCCCCCCCTACCTCAACGCGCTGCTGGTTGCAGACCTCCGAGCAAATAGCATTCTCCAGTGGTGGTGAAGTGATTGAAGATCGGTGCCGCATTCACTGGATTGCGCCTCATCATAAAGAACGACTAGTACAGCTCCACAGCATCGAATATGAAGTTGGCACTCAGCCAGGTTGTATCGCCTGAGCCGCCGACATTGATTGTCAGCATGTTCGCTCCCGCTTCAGGGCACTGGCCGGGACGACCTATGTGTATTGTTCGTTGTAACCGTGATAGGCGCCACGGGTCACCCCACGTGAATCAATGAGTTTCTAGGGACAAGACCAGTCAGTGGCTATGTTGGAGGTCACAAGAACTACTGTGACAGAGACTCACCGGTGCAACCGGGTCCTTCCCCGTCCAACTTCCAAACTTGGGTATGGGACGGCCCCCCTTGAACGATAGGGTTGTCCCGATATGCAGTGTCAGCTCTTTGACCTGGGATGATTGCAGGTTGAAATTGACTGTAGCAGGGCTGCCTTGCTTGGACCATATAGCCATGGGAAAATCCTTAGCAGCGGAAGATCCAACGGTGTAGGTTCCACTCCATGAAGACATCCGGGTGTCGGAGGGATGCATGCGAGTGATCTTGTCACCATTCATCAGTTCAAAGGGCTCACCGTCAAACTCGCCGATGCGGAAGATCGGGTTTCGAGGGGCCTCTTTGGATGCTATGTCTTTGGTCGTGGTTCCACCAGCAGTGACAACAACCGAGTCTGACGACACCTCATACTCGCCTTTGCAGAGTTTCATGGTGTAAGTCCCCGGCTTCATCAGGGGCGATTTGTATGCGCCGGTGGACGAGTCGGCATAGGCCCAGTACTGGGCTCCATTGTTACACCAATGCACGACGCTCTTGAAGCTCGATGGGACACCGGATGCGGTACTTGAGACAGAACCTCTCTGGCTGGATGGTATATAAACCTTGATATTGAGACTGCCGAAGAAAGAAGTGTCCAAGTTTGCAGAGGGTGTGCCGCCGTTGCTTGGAGGGTACAAAATGTTAGTGAATCTCGCAACTTTGGACACTCTTTAAGTGCTGTCACCTACGTAAAGGTCATGACATAAGGCCCCATCAGACCGAATCTCCAAGGCTCCGTACGCACGTGGCCACTGTTCATGTACCAATAGAGCTCTTGTTCGTCGTCAGATGTTTGACCGTTGATATCTCTCATGAACGGGCCGCCTGTGGATGTCTCGTAGGCAACACCGGGCGTGACCATGCAGAGCGCCACATACTAGACCATTGATCAGTCAATTTCAAGTTGGCGCTCATGATCAGTCGGTATCATGTGACTTACACTGCCGGTAACACAATGAACGAGGTCGTCAATAAATCTATCAGACGTGTACATTTTGCACCTCGTCTCGCCGTTAGAACACTTGAAGGTATCCTTGCCCTCAAAGGCCGTGCAGCCTCTTGTGTCTCCAAAGTTTCCACGAACTCCAGTCGGCAACAGGTTCGTCCGCAGGCGGGCAAGCCAGCGAAGCTCACCGGGGTCGACCTCTCCAGTAATATAGGTTCCCATGTAGATTTTCGGATCGCCATCTTTTGCCACATAGTATTGTGTTACAGGGTTGCCACTTGAAGCGACCGTGATCTTGATGTACCCGTTGACAGTCTCGCCAGTCACAGTCGAAGAGCCCACCCCGGAGTTGATTGCGGTATTCTTGGGTGTGCCCTGGTACTCGACTCCTTTGTACTTTAAGCTTGTGATGTCTCCTGTGGACATTAAGCTCGTGAGACTTCCCCTTACTCACACACTGAGATGCTGTCTTACTTTGAAACCACGTAAACAAGGTCACCGCCGGTGTCGACGGTGTACGAGCTGCTACCGGAGCCGAGCCCGAAAGCTGCCAATGCACCTTGGCTGAAGGTATTCACGGCGACCAAGATGACTGGTAATGTCAGCTTTATGAATGATGTTCGCTAAAGGCTGCCCAACGTAGTTTAACAATGAGGACAGGGCTTACTACTGGGACTACAGCCAAGACTCGCTGGCCATTTGGCAAGACCTGCTTGTTTATATACACATGGTCTCAACTTATCTGGCTATCAAACTCCCCACGAGATATGAGCAGATTAACTTTCAGCGGATATCTACGCTCTGCAGCTCAAGCCGCTCAGAATCTAGTCCTCTACCCTTGGTCACGATCTGCTGCGGCTGAATGAATGGAGATGCCCACACACGGGATGAAAATGGATCGCTACCCCGGAATTTGAGTAAGCGGGCCTCCAAAATGACATTGAACTATTCAAGTTTGTCACATCTTTTTTTTTTAAAAAAAAAATGGCAACGAGAGACCGTCACACAGGTCGCATACAAGATAGGCTAAAGCACTCTCGGTCAGAAGCTACCAAATACTACTGCGCCCGAGCTGGCCGCACTTCGACATGAAGAGCAGAAAATGCGCTGGAAGAAAAAACATCATGGGAAAGCTCATTCTTCTAGATATGTGAGTATCCATGTCCTGTCAACCCACGTGTGAAGTCATCCTTTCCTTGTCTAGAAACAACAGGCAGGATATCTGGACCACCCTGACTTTGCGACACGAATCGGGGGAAAGTATATGGGGTTACATTACCAATTATGCTTGGAAAAGAGTTCCGAAATGAAGTGGAACGCCCCCGCCCTTTTGATTTGATCTAGTGCAACATCTAGTCGTTGTTCTTGTTCAGTCGAAGCTATCACAGGACAAGAAGCTCGGGTCTCAGGTTGGCATAGACCCGAGTACTTCAAGACACATACATAATCTGCACATGTGATGAACCCCTCGCTCTGACTGGTTTAGTTCACAACGTTTACTGGCTACAAATGGCATTCCAGCGCTGACGTCCTAACCCGCTGAGATCTGCCGGTACAGATTGGGGTGAAGAGCAAATGAATTCTTCTCGAACAATGCCGGAAGTAGTACCGATAAAAGATTCTCAATCATACCTAGGTACAGGGTCATCATGGGGTCCAGTCCACGCGAAGGACAGGGAACAAAATGTTAATTCACAACGCATTGTTCGTTGCATCTCGCCGGTGCAATTGGCAGCAGTGCTCACTGGCAATAAGTCATCTTAGGCTGGATTTGGCTTTTTAGTCGAGAGACTGGTATGGATTTTCCCTGGGACCGATTTGTTTCAGACACTTTCTAGACCTCTTAACGCTCGGCCGTCGTTCTCAAGTACGGCCGAGTTCATATCAATCGATGATCCATGGCAAGAAGGTTCAAGCTGGCGCCGGCTTAGTCAGCGGCGGAAGCACTGCACCTGGCACGTCGTGCCCTTCCGCACTTCCGGGAGGAACGCTCCTAGCTTCAAATCCAGTAGAGCCCTTTCATCGAATGTCTGCTCTCCATCAAGGACTTGTATGCACACACGGAATCCCAAGCAACAATATTCTGTCTTGTGTCCCAAGCAGGGGCTTGAGAGTTACGGCATTCCACACCTGCTTCCGCGATTCCACTGCCCACTGGCAGTGGGCACAGGTGAAAATGCTGATGACATCACGCTGACATAGGATTGACCTCTCCAGATTCACGATGCGAAACCAGCTTGATAATGACGCACTTGTGGTGCTGAGGGTGGTTTATAAAGGCTTCAATGGCTTTTGGTAAACTCTTGGAGATCCTCACCCAAACACCAATTCAATACACCGCCAACCTTGGAACAGAACATTTGAAACCGCCATATCACAGCCAAACTACTCTCAATCATCTTACACCACAACCGAGACCAAAATGCCTCGCCAGGGAGAAGGACACATTGCCCACAACGCCATTGATCCCAGCGTGCCTCAAGTCGTTGACGGCACCGATGGAAAGGTAAGCCTCTAAGTTTGGGTTGCCACACTTCTCCCGACAAACGCAGTACATGGACCAGAACGAATGCTTGCTGACAACGCCCCCTTACGATGTTGCACAGTCCGATCAGGTTGCCGGCGCAAAGAAGGCCGCACCCATGCCAGAGCAAGAGAAGGGCCTTGCAGCTGAGGGTGTGCCCGCCAGCGGAGGCTCGAGCCAGGGTATCAAGCGAGGTTCCGAGGTTGGCCAGGGTGCGCCCAAGCCATGAATGGAGCCCCAAGGCGGCCGGAGAGTCTGAAGTATCGGGCGGTGTCTTGGTGCCTATGGGTACAGTCTACATCGGGACATCGAGGCCCAATATTCTATAATCAGGCAAGCAGCCCTGGCCGAAATGCCGGGTGCAGCAGCCATAAAGCTCCGAGAATGGGCTTAACGAATGAATGACGTATGTAAGCAGTGTATATCAATTGATTAAAGAAACAGCCAGTTCTGTCCATGTCTACAGTGGAGGCAATTCTGTAGTAGACCATGAACACGGTCAAAGTCCACAACGCCACTCGGTGAAGGCTTGACCGAGACTGCGCTAGGGTAGTAAAAAACCATGGTATTCAGACTCCTTGCATGCCTGCCTCAAACCTCAAGTGCTGGGGCAGGTAAGCTGAATGTGGACGAGGCCCAAGCATCCCCAATTTCGGGATTTCTCGCCCACAATGACAGCGTTGAAATCCTCCGAGCCCCGGACCGAGCCCGCCCGCCCAACTTATGCATGCGGGAAAAAGTGACAGGCGGCCGCAGTGAGCACCCGACCTGTGTCACTGGGAATGCTTGGCGCCTCACACTTCTCCCGCAGGTGCTCTTGATCAATAACAGACGTAGCAAGGGATTTCAGCAGTGTGACAATGTCGGCAGACACGACATGGTTGTAGTCGTGCAGGCACAATGTATCAAGGTTCCCAAGCGCGACAAGCGGCGACCAAAGTTAAGAGAAGCTGAAAACCTACTGCACCATAATTTCGACCTCGTACTGCTACGTGCTACCTGAAAGATAATGTCGCTGGCCAGCTCTAGAAACAAAATAAGGTACGTGCTATTGCTATTCCCGGCGGACCTGCATCATAAATAGAGTTAAATTGTGCGGAATCTGCGAGAGATTGAGGAAGGTGTGCTACAGAGACCGGAAGCAAGCACATTGTATCACCGTCGTGTAAACCATATGTCCGCCGTATATTTAGACGTGCAGCAAATGGAACAATTCTGTAACCTCCGTGTCATCCCTCATGACTGCGTTGTGTCGTTGAAATCCTACATCCGTGGAGGCCTTGGCTGGGTCACCTCGGACAGCGAATACGGACTAGGGTAGCAGCTGTGTGACACCGCTCCTCAACCTCGTCGCAAGAGGCTGTGGCTTATCGGAGCTTGCCCACAGTGCTCTTGGTCGGGTCAGGTCTGGCCAACCACGTCGGTAATACCGCAGTGCCCCATGTCCTACCTAACTGGTAGCATGGGTAGGTCTCGAACAACGTTCGGGAAATAAGGAGGCTTTGCTCTTAATCCGTATACATCCCGAAGGCGTACGGTCGCTTCCGAAGAGTGGTAAGCACTCAAAGACCCAGCTTTTTCCTTTTTTTTTTTTTTTAAAAAAAAAGGAATCAGTGCCAATTATGGTCGTGATTAACCATTGCGTGTTAATTATATCAGGAGCAGTCACGTACAGGTCAAGTCTAGCCACTGTAAATCTAGGTACAGTCAACGCCGCGCGATTCGGCTCTGGAATGCCGCGCCCGAATAATTAAAGATCATTTAGTGCGTCCCTGTGATATTCCAAACAGTGATTTAAGGGAGTAAAGTGACCTTAGATTGGAAGGCTGGGTTATATACATTATGTTAAAGCAGACTGCAATGCCGTGCAAACATAGCTTTGTCTGACACACAAAAATCGAAGGAATTCTTTCCTCTGAAAAGAGAAGGAGAGATTCGGTAGTCTCTCTAAGAGGTGAGAGCCAACAATGAAAACATACCACCGACAACAGGTCTGGCCTTGAACTGAGCAGGGGCATATCCACCAGTGTCTCCGTCTATTAGGTCACCGTAAGGGGAAGTCTGTGGGGTGTTGTTGATCCAAAAGACCTGCTTGTCGATGAACATCTTTTTCGTGTCATCGCTGGCCACTGCCGCCGCCCACAATTCCCAGTCGCTCTTGATCCAGTTGTGGCGGGTGTCGAGCGGAACTCCGAAGTCCGTAGCAAGGGTTGGGTAGAATGCAGACTGCATGTCGTAGATTTCCTGAGGGACAAAATTCAGGCCAAGCAGGCGGTCTGCGTAGATGTTGTAGAGTAGGCCGTGGGAATTGGGGTCGTTGTAGGTCAGGACAGAATGAGGAGGAGACGCATCAGAATTAACGCCGAAGCTCTGCCACTGGGGGAGGTATTCTTCAGCCGTGGCATCGTAGGTGACGACGTTTCCGGTGAGGTTTGCGACCTGTCCCATAGCCTTGAGACCAATAATACCCTTCAAGGCCAAATTTGTCTGATTGGCAAGAGTGCCTGCGAAGTCATCCGTCGACAGCTGCTCTGCTGGGATGAGGGAGTCATTGACTAGATAGCCAGCCCACTGATTGAGCTTGTCCCAGTGCTGGTTTAGGTAGGCAGAGTCTCCGGAGCGTTGCGAGTAAGCCAGCGTGAGGATAATCATGTTTCCGCTCTCCTCAACCTGCATTGGTTCATCGTTTCCTTCCGGGTAGCCCAGCGCGTTGGGAAATACACCCAGGTCGTGAATGGCGTAGGCATTTGGATAATGCCCACTCTCCTGGTTCTCATACAACGGGTCCAGCAAAAGCTTCACCAGGGTCTCGTTCAGGTAGAGGAGTAGAGGGGCTGCCGGGAAAATGACATCAACGGTATTGGTGTCTCCGTTGGAGCTGATCTCCTTCAGGAACAGGTAGGTTTGCGTGCCTTGAGCTGGGACGGTGGCGCCAAAGACCTGACGCACCCCCAGGGTTGTGAGAGTGGTGTAATTCTGGCCGCCGGCATTAGACGTATCGGTTTCGATCTTGCTGTCGAGCTCAGCCATCGCGGATCGGGCTGATGAGTAGTCTTTGTAGAAAGCTGCCATTGCGTCTTCAGCCGAGCTGTAAGCTGACTTCCAGAGCCCAGAGAGCGCCGTTGCGCTTGGTGAATTGCCCTGATAATTCACGACGGAGTCCTGAGATAACCCGATTGTGAATAAAACCCCAGTCTCAGTACCGGCCACATCGCCTAGGTCTTTGGAAAAGGCAAACACTGGCCTGGAAAGTTTTCTCAGCACCCACAATCGATTTGTTGCGTGAATTGGCTACAGCTACTCACCAGTCAACATTGATGGCCCGGAAGTTGGTGTCCTTAGTATTGTCAAGTGTGTGGTTGTTCACAAATTGGCCACGTACGGCCGTATCCTGGCCAATCCTCCACGTAATCTGCGAACCAATGTTAGCCAGACTACCTTGCGCTCCAAAGGTCTCATTGGGAGGGTAGACTCACTCCGTCCGCGTCGGCCGTGGACACGAACCATTGTCCCCAGGCGGGCTGGTCACTGAGTTCAACGAACTGACGCTGGTTTGAAAGCTGGAACGTGTGGTATTCAACGCCACCATTGGTACCGTGGTCCCACGTGATAGCCTGGCTGGCGTCTCGGCCGCTAGCAAGCTCACCGGACGTATCCAGGTAGACCTGGACACTGTGTGATGCCCCGTCGGCAGACACCGCCGTAACGTCAACATATGAGTGCTGTAGAGATTGCTTGAGGAGGTCGTTTGGGTAGAT
Source organism: Diaporthe longicolla (assembly GCA_000800745.1). Lineage (NCBI taxonomy): Eukaryota > Fungi > Ascomycota > Sordariomycetes > Diaporthales > Diaporthaceae > Diaporthe > Diaporthe longicolla. Next base: position 9,161 of record JUJX01000378.1, read on the forward strand.
TGGAGACAAGAAAGTGGCTTTCAGAGTGACTTTGCCCTCAACATCGAAAGTGAAGACGGTGTTAGTGGACGTGTATGTTGCAGACGTCTGATTGGCTACAGCGGGGCCTGGGGCGGCTCCCATCCAGTTGTAAACAGCACCATCCACGGCCACGAAACCCTGCCATCCTGTGATTTGGCCGCTGTTCATAGAAGGCATAGTGAGAAACCGCATGATTTCGTGGTTTTGGAGTAGGGGAGATTACATACGCCCAAAATGTTGGCCAATGTCCGGCGAGGGAGCCCCCGGATGAACCGTCCAGCCAAGTACTGAGGTACGGTGATCTGACAGCCAATGGCCAAGCTGGTGGTCTCGCAGGGCTGAAGTCTATTGCGTGGGATAGACCACCCAGGAAGGCTGCCGCCGAGGCAGCAAGTTGTACCGGACGCATTTTGCTTGTGCAATGCCCCGAAGGCGGTAGTGACGAGAGTACGGGTGTAAGGTGGTAATCGGTAGCAGGGCTGTGAGACGGTGCAAGAGGCCTCTCGCTGGGTTTCCTCTTGGGAGATTGGTGCAAACAAGGACTACAGAAGAAGCATGAGACCCGTGGGGGATATAAGAATAATATACACGCTTAGATTTCGATATCGTGGGATGAAGCACAGACCCAGGATACCACGAGGCACCGATGGGAGACGAAGAAAGGCTCGATTTGGACAGAAGATGGTGGTGTTAGGGAGAAAACTTGAGACTAAAAGTCAACGGGAAGGGGTCGTTCTTCAACCAACTTGGTCGTGTGAGCAAGATTTGATGTACGGGCCTCACGAGGTAGCCGTCATGCAGCACTGGGGGGTGATGAAGTAAGGAAAGCGAAATTATACAGTAGGACCACACCTGCTCATAGTTTGAAATGGAGGGTGTGGCTGGCGGCGAGTTGCGGGCAGGGCGGCGGGCGAGAGGGCGGGAGCTAGGACTGTTAACCCAAACAGTGACATCCAAGTGCCGGGTTTCCTCAAGGCGCATGTATGTCTGTTCCCTGCCCCAAAAAGGGACCTCCAAACATAGCAACGGTGGTGCTTATGTCCCTGAACCTGGTAAGAATGATAAAAAAGAAGACGGGCTGCCATGGGCATTGCCATACACCGGAACTGCTATGCGGACCACGGCTCCCTCCAGGCGCTTGCTGGAGACTTGAGGTCGGACCTGAGCAATGAAAACCCGAGCCTGAGGAGTTCCTGCAGGTGCTGGATGGATGATGCTTGAAAGTAATAGTGGGCCATCCCTCATGGGCCATTGGATCGTTGTCGTTGGGGGGGGGGCAATTGGTAAGACTCAGACATTGCATGCGCTGAAAGCTTGTGACTCGGCCACGGCCAGGGCGGAGGGATCTAGGAGCCTTGGCAACTGGTGCGTGAGAAACAAATGCGATAGTCCTTGACTGCGGCTGCCACGACAGGCCGCGGGCGACATGATGGGGTTTGGAAGCGGCTGGACGTGAGCATCAGCAAGCGAGTTGAAACAGCATGCCACGAAGCGGCGGTAGGCTGGGAAACAGGATGAAGGGCGAAGGGCGAAGGGCGAATCAGGGCGGGAAGCAGGACCAACCCCTTAATCGTGAGGCAGTACACCCAGACGCATAGGCTGGTTCAAGGCGGAGGGAAGGGTGACCTTGCTCAGATGCTTGATCCGAGCCGGATGGGCGGCTGGAAGGGGGGCTGGTGGCATAAGTGGACGAGTGGCCTGGCCATGGTCGCTCAATTACGGCTTGCTTCATCAAGAGCCTGACGAGAGGTCGAATCCTCGTGCTGCACCTGCACGGTCGTCGATGTCGGACGGGGAGCAATGGCCAAGACCGTCATGTCCAAAACCGTGCCGAGATACTTGATTGCCGTCCGTGCCAGTTGACCTGCTTAGCACTGCTTGGCATGGCGCCTGCCTGCCGTCCTTGGCGGAAAGAAGCAAACTTGGCAGGCAGTCATGGGTGGAGAACCAAAATGCTGGTGAGGTTTGTTGTTGATACAACTGGATTTTGAATGACTGACTGCCAGACTGACTGCCAGATGGCGTGGCAGGGATACGGCTCCACCGATCAGGGGCTAGACCTGTTATTAGAGTCCTGCTGGGCCCCCCGTTTCCTTGGGGTCTGGGGAAGCAATGACAACCGTAACCGTCGCACTTGCCGTTGCAGCAACGGTCATTGCAACTCGCTGCTGCGACTTGGACCTGGCCTTTTGCCTTGGCCTTCTGGCGTCCAAATCTTGGATTGCTTCGAGCCCCTTGCATCCAATCTGCACATCGAGAGATGTATTGCGCGATACTCCGCGCGCCGATCACATCGAGATACTGAGCAGCCACAAATTCCACCAGACCGAACTGCAGACCGAACTGCAGACTCCTGACTCCGTAGCTCTCTTGGTAACTCCAGAAGAGGGCCATCTCCCAACCACTCCTCATGCCAACTTTACATAGGAAGTCTGACTCCTGGCAGGCACTTTATATGAATTTCACCCAGCTGACCAGGCCTGACCGCAACTTCGATGCCATAAGGGCCGCCGGGAACAGCATCACGAGGCTTCCAGAAACCACAGACATTTGCGCTACGGGGGCTTGAGCGTGCGCATCCCCCGCGTCATGCAACATGTCGTGTCGTGTCGTGTCGTGTCCGTGGTGCCCTTGGAAGTCGACAGTGCGCTCGTTCTGGGCCAGTCACGGCCCTTCTACCACGATACATGAACAACAGCAATTTCCTGGCCCCGCATTCCACCGCATTTCCAGTCAAGGTCAGCTTGTCGTCAGCGGGAACCCATCCCCCCCCCCCGGATTTGAAGTCCGATGGCCTCCTCCTAGCCGCCGTCAACTTAACCCGACTCGGCAAGCGATGACCGGCCGGAGTTGCAGTACGGACCACCCCGTGACTCCTCAGGTATTGTAGCGCATGGGGGAACGACATCAAACCTGTATCCCATTCCATCAAATAACACACAGCCTTCTACCGCACTCTTGTTCCCGCTCCCTTGCATGGGAAGCAGGCGTCACGAGCCAAGCCTCTCAACAAGACCCTGGCAAGAGAGCAATGGCCACACAACGCCAACTCAGCTGACTTGTGATCTACCACCTCTTGTATGTGTCTGGTCTCCCACGCTGATCACACCCACACCCTCTTGACGGCAAACCTTTATTTATCTTGCATCGAGCTTCTCTGCCACGGTACACCTGGACCAGTTAGGCCGAATAGAGCGTCTCCAAGCTGTCGCACAAGTTTGCTGTGCAATCGGGGAGGGTTGCTGTCTTGCCCTGCTCGGTATGATCCGAGAGACAAGCTCGGAATTCGGAGAAATCTCTGGGCGGCTCTAAGATCCGCGTCTCTTCGGTACTACCCCCAAGTCACATTGCTCTACTTCAGACATGTCCACCGAGGTTTGGCATCTTTGGGATCGGTTGTTCGTTGACCATCTAGCCGGTCCGGCAGGGCAGGGCTGGGCTATTACGGCCCATGTGCTGTGAACCGCCACACTGCCCCAGATTGCGCAGAAGCGCCAGGGTTCTGGGCTCCGGGCTCCGGGCTCCGAGGTCACTCACGCAGTTTTACCTTGCACCGAGAATTCCGCCAGAGGCCTGCCCGATCCAGTCGTGGAATCTCCGAGGCTGTCTCCCATGAGAGCGCGCGCACACCCTGCCAGGCAGACATGCCCTCTGCTGATGATATCCCAAGACCCTCCCACTAATGCAGATGTTCCTGCGCTAATGATGGTCAGATCATTAAGCAGCCACACCCGCTACCTTACCATGAGCCATCAATTGCCGCGGCGCCACTTCCTACGCGAAAGCAGTCAGACGCGCCATCTCCCGGGTGCTAACCTATCATGTTTACAGTATTCCCAGCCACCGCCGGTGTCCCATGCGGCCCCACGATTCTGGGAGGGCACATGCGGTGTCAAGGTGTCTCAGGCAGCCGATGTCGTTGACCCCGCACAGGTTTACACTTGCTGACTCTGAACACCTGCCAGCGAATACTGATGCTGTACCTAACAGACTTACAGTCCAACAGACTCACTAAACAACGACCCGTTTGATGTACAGTCACATTGCCCTTGAGCCCCCTCAAATTGCGCCGCTGTCGTCATTCAGGCACGTTCCCAGGACTCGTTACTCACACGATAGGAAGTCATCATGAGGCCGCTTATACAAACTTCATTATTGGCTTACAATTTTTGATGAGGCATATCCGCCCCGCATGAGGCCACAGGCACGAACTGCCCTAGGCACGAACTGCCCTTTCACACCATACTGCAGTCCCATCTTACAACCTCACTGGCATGCTACCTTCTCTCGCCAACATCGTTCCACCCACGCGCGTGCTCTCTCCAACCGAATGGCTCGACGCTCACCCGGGAGTCGACCCTTGGAAGGTCTGCACATTCCATAATGACGAGTCGCCATGCTCTTGGTCTCGTGACACGTGCCTTGGTCACGATGGAAACAGCTCGAGGTCGCATTTTCGGCCACGTGGGGCAGCCGTTCATCTCCTTGAGCTAGTGTTGCGAAAACTTTACCGTTTGGTCAGCGCAACGTCACTCTTGTCTTTTGAGTTGTTGCCACCTGTGACCCTTGCCTCCAATTCATGCTGAAGCCGTCGTCTTCGTGCAGGCACACTCTACAGTCGTTGCGTTTCGAGTGAAACGCTAAGATATCATATTTCTCTTCAGCTTATTCGTTTGAGCGTTTTTCATTTCATTTAGGCTTTGTTCTCGGCCGCCAGCGTTGTCATCCCTTCATAGCACTATTTTCCTGTCAAGCTGGATGAACGTCAACGCAGAGTATGAAAGCGCTTGCCTTTCGCTGTCGAGTATCGTTCTCATACCGCAGGCGGGCACAAACAGGTATGAACCACCATAAGGACGGTAGCCTTTACGAGTGGGAAGTGTTGTTGTCCAGCTTACACGTGGCTTCGGCACGACAGCCTCAACTCGCAACACGAAGCACCTATAGCGTAGTTCTGTCCTAGCAGCCAGGGCTAGGACTTTGTACGATGGTATGGACAGACACAACAAGGCAGATCATACCGAAAATTGGAAGCATGGTCAAGGGACTTCCACCTTAGGTCCCAGGGCCAAACTCTTTGAAGGCCCATGTGAACAATGTTTATATGTTGTGTTCCGATACACGAAAATACTACTCGCCCTTCCTTCCTTCTTTCCTTGAGATTGTGCGCAATTTGATTTTGTCGCAGACAGAAGTGTAAACCCCTCGGGGGATGATTACACGAGCCTTTGCGCAAGCACTCGCGCAACCCTTTCGCGACAGGGACACGCCGACTTCAATGCTTGACGGTGACGTCTAAGGCAAAGTGCAGAGCTGCGGGTTGCTATTCCGGCTTTCACGAATTCTTCCCCCCCCCTGGAAAACTTATGGTCATGAAGATAATAGAGCACCTTGGTCATACGTAGCTTAGTCACAGGAGTGGCAGAACCTCAATGTCCCAGTTGTCATGATTTCGGCCTGGGCTTTCAACGGCCCTATGAAGATCCCTGTTGCATTGCGCAAGCTTTTAGGATCAGGGCAGACTGTAGGCATTGCTCAAACGGCTAGTTGTAGCGACAAGTTCATCAAACTTGAGAGGATGTGCCCTGGTCGATATATTTCTCCACGTGCGATTTCGGGACATCCAGTCATGGCTGCTTGAGGATCTGTCTTGACCTGGGCCAACGTTGTCTTCTCTTCAGATACGAAGCCTATGAGGTAGACTTCTGCAGTGTGATATGTATGTTCATGGGTACTAAACAATCCATGCCAGCGTTTCTGAGCTGTCTGAGAAATCGGGACCAACAGGACGTGTTACAAATTTGTCACTGCAGGTCGACAGCCTTCGCATGCCAGGCCATCCAGAAGGGAAGCCAATCTCGGGAAGTCTGAAGTACCTAGGTAGTGCCGCCGGATATCCCTGCCGCCGGATTGTCTCTGGTTGCCGTCGGGCCAGGTCGTCCACTGCTTTGGCATCCTGACTTGGAAATCCTAGGTCAAGCCGCTTTCAAAAATGGAATATAAAAGCCCGTGACCCCCTTGGAGGGGACCATAATGTCTAATTGTGCGAAACAACTTCGCTTTCGCTTGAGTAGAAGACACTGCCAAACGTACTCGGGTCAAGTGGTGCCCACCATCGAAAAGCATCCAAAAGAACAAAACCACAAACTGAGACCTGGGCTAATCTTGCAGGAGGTTACCACATTAAGGCCACACCCTACAGCAGATACTCTCATTCACACCGAGGTCAATTACTGGCAGACCACAGGGTACGCCTGCAGAGTAGGCTCGGGCTCAGCTTCACACACCGGTCGATCATACCCTTTCCTCAACAGAACTCATTGTGGGGCAAGACGAATTCTAGCTTGGGCCGTGAGCTCACAGGTGCCTCACGGCACCAAGTTCGGGTGACTTTCAGTTCAGCGCCTGGGCGACGATCCCCGATGCTCAGTAATATTTCATCAATCATAGGATTTGGGAAGCAATGAACCTGGATTCGGAAAATTGTGGGAAAGCGATCTTGTTCAACATGGTTGAAACGATATCATCAACCGCGCAGTATTTGACGCGGAAGGAACGCTTTCAGTACATAGGTAAGGTTTTGAAATCAATGTCAATTTTGAAGACGACGTGTCGCCGGTATAATGGTGGATAGATGTTCTCGATCTCGCCTATGCTTGAACAGCCATTACGATATCATCACCACGTCCCCTGCTTCACGAGATCCCTCGCTGCCATGTTGAACACCTCAAAGTGAACGGGAAAGACTTTGGGTCGACGGCACCTGAAAAGCGGAGATATTCCACTCCCATTTCGTTGCTGGTGAGAGAGCAAGAGTACGCCACCAGCTGTCTAGAGTGCCATGTACTCGTTCAGCAGAGTTTCGGTGTGTACCAGGCGCACATGATGCCCCTTGCTTGTTCCATTGATGCGCTCTCAAGGAGATCAAAGCGTGTATCTCGTGATATCGGAGGGTGACAGGCTCGAGTCGGGACTCGCAGTAAGGACCGCTTGTCCAACCATTTCTTTCCCTCCGAGGCCATCAGAAACACACAAGAAATTGAGAGACTTGAGATGACCTTTCCAACCGCTGGGTCACACTCGATAGAAAGGCTCCTCTATGATCGCCATCTACCAACGTTTCGCGGTTACAAGCCACCGATTTATGGCCGATGACTTCGCCACAGCGTCAGGAGTCGTATAATTGTTGACTTATAACAGGGCCTGATTCAGAATTGGCTGATAGGGCCATCATGCCTGGGCATAATGACCCAAGAGACCGGGTGCGCCATTGTACTACGGGTCAACACACCGAGACCAATGACGTTCGGAGGGCTCCTGCCCTTCACTGTATGTCATGACAGACATCCCGAGGTTTCGGCAGTACTTTTCCGATCCATCGAACTATAGAGCCTTGTTTTGATTTCAAATCTGCCTCATTCTCCGTGGTGGTGTCACGCTCGCTGTGGATCAACTTGGCTTAGGGCGGTTGGTAAGCTATAGTAAGCCCTGGTCTCGCCAGATTTTGAGCGCCGCTACCCGGCGAAACAACCGAGATGGTTATGCATTTCGGCGGCGGCAAGTTGAACTGGGAGAAGCTTTCATGATGCGCACAGAGCAACCTGACTTCGGCATGGTTTTCCCTGGGCCCCCATGATGTGATTCTCACACAAGTGAGAAGAATGTCGCCCAAACGTTCGTCCTCGGTGCGCTCCTTTTCCAAAGTAACATTGTTCCGCGGAAAAATTGCCCTGAGACCGGTTGTAGGAGAAACTTGTGTCAGGCAGGAATTGCGAAGCGAATAAGTGCACAGTCGAGCATCAAACAAGAGGGCAGTGTTCTCCAGAATACTACTGAGTAGTTAGTCAGTATGCCTGGGCATTAATAGAGCTCCGCAACGAACGCTGTCAAAGTACCGATCGGTCAGTTCGTTCTTGAAGCTTCAAGGGTGTGGCCTGCCACCCGTCTCGGCTAGGCTTTTGTGTCAGAAAGTGTGGGCGACGGCGCCGGCGCCGGCGGCCAACGGCGTATTTCGGCCGACGGCAATGCCAGTGCTCGCTTTACCCCACCTGGCTGCAACATATACTCGTTCGATGAGGTGCAGAATTCGAACGACTGTTTCTCAACGACAGGCATCGATTTCCTGTTATGGCACGTCTGGGCTCCGTCGTGGGCGGTTTGAGGCGTGCATGCTGTCGAGGCCACGCTGAGATGGACTTGGCCCTCGCTCCCTGCTGGGCGGCTCCGCTGGGCTGGCTCCTTGTGTTTCTTCTTCCATGTTGCAGTCACTGCTGAGTGAAACAAATGCTCGAATTCTTCCTGAATGGCCAATCGCTGCCGTGAGTATGCATTGGGCCAGCACTCATATACGTAGGGCTAGAGGCCACCCTGGGGCAGCCATGGCGGCACTGTCAAGAAGAGCAGTGCCACCTTGAACACCCTGGGACGGGACCCAAGTAAATTTAGAAGCGGCATTTGGGACTAGCGATCCGCTGGCGACGAACGGCATGGTGGTATTAAAATGTGTATATAAAGTAGGAGGTGTCCCGATTCCCGTGGTTTTACCACGCGACATAGGCCCACTGCTGCACTCAATGATGCCCCAGGCAGAGTATCCTGGTTTTCGTGACAAGCTTCTGCCGAGCCGAGAAGCCACTGCTTCGACTGTTGAACTAGCTGAAACGGCTGCGATGGGTGGTGATGTCTGATCCCTGCGCGAGCCTCAACGGGCCAAGGCCAAGCCCCAGGCACCGCAGCCCCCAGAACTAGTACCCGCGGCGTGTCAATAGTAAAAATAGGCATATTCCAGGATGCGCCCGCCCCCTTGGGTGTTTTCCGAAGACCCGCACCAGATCTTGTCGTCGCTAGATCTACCAGTCCCCTGTTGCACATCTGGGATCTCCTGCCCACCCTGGCAAGAATCGGGCTTAAGCTTGATTCAACGTGCTGGGCTGATGGAACATTGGTAGACCATTGACTGTTCTCTTGGAACGGGCCTCCCGCCTGTTGTTGGAATCTCGTGTGTGTTTGAATTCTGATGCGAGTGGCTGTCCCGCGCCCTTGGCCGTGGGCACAGACATACAACCGTCGGTGTGATGGGCAATCGTCTGTTCGCTATGGTTACGTCGGTGGCAGAAGTGGTACCACGGTTTGAGTTTTGTATTTCCCAACTAGGCGGGCAGCGGGAACCAATCTTCTACCAGTTGACACTACTTCCCCCCTCCCCCTCCCCCTCCCTCTCCTCGGTGACATGGCCCTCTCTCACAACACGAATCGAGACTTCCAATCATGGGGTTGATGGCTGTGCTGGTGTGGAAAGCAGCACTTGTGTCATGTCTTGCAGGGACCGTCTCCAACGCCAGAGCCCACCGCTCGCACTTGCAACCCCCGGCGCCCGGATGGGGCGTGAGGACCCCGGAGAAAACGTCTGAAGTATTATTTTTCCTGTTTGGGGCGGAGCTGCTACTCGCAGGGACAAGATCGGACCTCGACTCCAGCAAGCCTAAACAGATCCGGCACTGGATCCAAACACGGATGAACTGTGACGGTTGTGCCCAACATCGCCTCGTCTGACCTCTTGTTGAGACGAATGTTCGAAGGCTGGCAGCACGCATTGCAAGAGGCCAAGCCATCCTGGCCAGCCTTGAGATGAAAGTTAGATAAAGCGGCAGACGCTCCCACCAACCTTTCCTGTTCTTGACGGTCCTGCAGCCTCATCGGGTTTTGTTTCTCATCCGTTCTTTTCTCCTCCTTTATACTTGCTTGTCTTTGAGCCGGCTCAAGTACTTCAGGGTCGCTGGTTCCACCCTCCTTTCGTTAGTCCTTAATCACCGAGACGCTGCCCTACCAACACATACCAACTGCCAGAATGCGTTGTGCAAACCTTGTCTTCGCCCTCGCCCTGACAGGCACCGGGCTCGCTGGACCAACTCGTCGAGGATTCGGCGCTCTTGTTCTTCGGCAGGCCAACGACACAGCTACACCACCTCCACCTCCGGCCGCTGCGTCCGGCGCGCCTGACGCTCCTCCACCGCCTCCTGCAGTCGCTGTAAGAAGTGCCTCATTCAAAATTACCCATCGCATGAACCTTGCCGGGTTGGTGGACAACATGGCTTTCAAGACAAGCCAGACATTTCCCACAGGCCCAAAATCCCAACACCATTAGACAGCCTCGGAAGCCATCCAGCACCCCCGTCGTTAGAGAGCAACGAAGTCGACTGACGCATATTGTTGTCAGGCCTGTCCTCCACCCCCTCCCCCAGCCGCAGAGGGAGCCGCTGCCGCTGCCGCTGCCCCACCGTGAGTATCTCCTGCCCGGATGGTTCGCAAAATTCGTGTTTCACGGGTGAAGTCCGCCGGAGCTGCCTCCAGAGCAGTCAACCTGGGGAAAGCCATCCTGCCAAGCATTTGCATTCAGCGCCGCTCGCTAACTCGGAGTCATCAAGACCACCGCCTCCAGGTGCCTCTGGAGCCCCTCCACCGTAAGTCTGCCCTCCGACTTTCACAAATTTGCCGGGCACAAGAGGCTGACGTATGGGCTCTTAGACCCCCGGCTGCCGCAGGAGCGCCTCCGCCGTGAGTAACACTCATCCTGGACTATAGGGTCACCGAGAGGCCTGAGAAAGAGGTCAACTAACCTGGAACAGGCCGCCTGCCGCTGCTTCAGGCGCACCTCCACCACCGCCAGCCCCGTAAGCACGCCTACGACCATCGTTGCCTGTTGAATTCTCCATGAATGGATTTGGCTGACTCTTCGTAGACCTGCCGCAGCGTCCGGCGCTCCACCACCACCGCCAGCCCCGTAAGCACGCTTCCAACCATCGTTGTTTACCGAGTTCTCTCTGGGTAGATGTCACTGACGTTTCATAGACCTGCGGCGGCTGCTTCCGGCGCACCACCGTAAGCTTGCTTTCGATTTCCGTCTTCAGTCAAAGACCCTCTTAATCTCGCCAACCAAGCTGACTCTCGTAGACCCCCTGGCCCTGCCGGTGCAGCGCCTCGTGAGTTTTCTCCTTCGCGACGACAAAAGAATTGGAATCAGTTGCTGAACAGAAACCACAGCTCCGCCCCCATGCCCCCCAGCGGCAGCAGGTGCCGCCCCGCCGCCGCCGCCAACAGGTCCAGCCGGTGCTGCTCCTCGTACGTGACAAGACCCCGTGCAGAAGAGCGAGCCTTGAGAAGCAAATATCGATGCTAAGAGAATGATCAGCTCCACCCCCAGGCGCCTCAGGTGCGCCGCCGCCGCCGCCGCCCGCTGCTGCAGGCGCTGCTCCTCGTATGTGAAACTCTAACCCTTGGAGTACCTCAGGTCCCAGAGGAGCGAATAGAGTCACTAACAAAGGTTTCAGCGCCACCACCCGGAGCATCTGGCGCCCCTCCGCCACCACCCGCTGCTGCAGGCGCCGCTCCTCGTACGTGAAAGTGCTGCGAAGGACGATGGTGTTCAGAGAAGCGGAGACATTGTGCTAACCAAGTGCTCAGCACCGCCCCCAGGCGCATCCGGCGCACCACCAGCACCACCAGCGGGCGGCCCGGGCGCTGCAGGTGCCCGTAAGTTGAACTCGAAGGGGGCTGCATGAACTCACGCAGTGGCCTCTGAATCCCATCAATCTGGGCCTATTCGAAGCTGACATCAACTCCAGCACCACCACCCCCAGGGCCAGCAGAAGCAGCCGGTGGGGCTCCAGCCGCAAAGGGCAAGGGCAAGCGTCGTCGATCTCTGCCAAGCATGGCCAACGGCGGACGGCGGGCCGTCGAGGTACTGTTCTAAAGCGAAGAGGACAGTCATGCGAGAAGTTCAAGATGGGAGCAAGTGGGCTCAACTACAGGCTCACTGTTCCCATATCTAGAAGAGTCTTGCATCAGTCAGCATTTTCCTAGGGTCATCGGGTTTTTGGTTGCGGCTGTGGTACGAGAAGAATCGGTGCTGCTGGCAGGCCAGTATCTCTCAATGTCTATTACCTATTTAGTGCGCTTAGGGAAACAACCCTGAATATCAACAAATGATATCATTCCCAATACTTTTCCGGCACTGAGCACGTCGAATAACGCAATCATTCGTGAAAGAAGTGCTCCGTTAGTTTCGGTGGGCTGCCATGAGTGCGCTGGAGCGCGACTTCACATCGCATGAAGGAACTGAGTCTCTGACGCAATTCGATATCTTGTCAACAGTCTTATTCAAGTTGGCGTCCCTGAATGGCGCGGCGTATTGTTTCTGCAGCCATTGCGTACATCTCTTCTCGCCTCTCCCAAGCGATCGATCCCTGCTCTGCACCTGTATCAAATCCATGCGGTACACCTAACAGCATCTCATTCACAACATACCTCGAGTCATCTTGCAGTCCCTTCGCCAGTGAAGCTCCTTCTGGCGCTAAAGAATCACCTTCGCACGTGAAAATTGCCACGTCCTGGGGATACAGGTCTGATTTCGCGCGTCCTGGAGATGCCAGAGGATTCGCTCGTTGGTTCTCGTCCGGAACATAACAGTCGACACATATCCTCAAAAATTCTGGGGATGATTTCCCGATGCCCTCCTTCGGCGGCCTTTTATCCTCCGGTGGTGTGACGAGATCCGTAGATGGGTATATCCCAACGACAGCGCGGATGTCGGCATCGATGGGTGGGCGTATATCCACGCGCAGCACCGAAGCAGCAGCAAGGGCGAGCGAGCCCCCCGAGCTGAAGCCCGAGAGCATAGCTCGCCGCTTGTCGAACAAATAACCGGCATTTCTCGCAGCGGGGCCTGAAACCCAACGCAGGACATCTTCGACGTCGTGGATTGCGGCTGGAAACGGGTGCTCGGGAGCCTTGCGATAGTTTGCGTCCAGAACTGCGATACCGAGTTCACAGGCGATGCGCGCACAGAAGAGCACGTTGGTTCCGAGTAAATCGGTCAGAACAAATCCGCTACCGTGGTAGTTGATGAGGACCGGTAGGAAACGATCCTTGTGAGGAGAGCCTGATTGCGGCGGCAGATAAAGGTCTGCTTTGATGCGCCGGCCGAGATTCCGGGACGGTATGAACAGTCGCTCGCGCCGCATGGAATATTGTGACTGGGCCAGAATTTTATCGCGTCGCAAGGGCTTGATGGCAATCCACCTGGTGTAGGCACGCAAGAATGCGATGATCAATCTCACACGAAAGGAACTCAGGACTGACAATTGCACCATAGTTTCGAATTGCCCTATGAATTTGAGACGATGCGGCTTGCGAGAAGGGCGTGGTAGATGATATGAAGCTCAAGTCTAATTATTGTCGTAAAGGCAAGATTTGAAGAAGTTAATGAAGTACAAATATGCTAGCCTGACAGAACGAAGGAAGAGGTAGCGAGACCACGGAAGTTTGAAGTGTCCAAGTGGCAGGGGGTGTTGGGGGCCAGTTGACCTGATAAGATAAGCTCCGTAAGGCTTTGGTCGCACTGTATTTATCATTTCAACTATCTATCTATCTACTTAGTAACTTATCTCTTCCCTAACTTAGAATATACTTATAAACTCTTTAATAACTTTATATATATCTTAGTACTTCTCTTATAAATATACTTTAAAATTTTCTTTTATTATTAATTTTAAAAGTATAAATATTTTTTAATATATTTTTAAAGATTTAAAAGTTTATTAAAATAGTTTTTAAAACTTATAGTAAAAAAAGCTTAAATTATCTTTAAAGAATTATTAATTTAAAGTTATAGTTATTTAAGGATTTTTAAAGACGGAGTAATAAAGTTATAATCTAGTATTATAAAAAGTATAATAACTATTTAAATTAATTATTTAAATAGATTATATAAACTTATTAGTTAAGTTTTATATATGTTTAATTTATAACTTTAAAATTTATTATAAAAGTTTTAAAAATAAAGTATTTAAATTTATTTTTAAAACTTTTTTAAAATTAATTATATATTAAATTAAAAGTTATATTATTTATTTAATAAAAGTATTTTATTTATATATTATAAAGTTAAAATTATATATCTTTTAATATTAAACTTATTAAACTTATTAAACTTATTAAACTTATTATTCTTATTATTCTTATTATTATTATTATTATTATTATTATTATTATTATTATTATTATTATTATTATTATTATTATTATTATTATTATTATTATTATTATTATTATTATTATTATTATTATTATTATTATTATTATTATAAATTAATAATTTTTAAAAAATAAGGTTTTAAAATAATTTAAACTTTTTTATTAGAAAATTATTTATAATTTTAAAAGTTTCTTATAAAAAAGTAGGTTATTTAATATTTAAGATAATTAGGTAAGCCTTTATTTCATAAATAACTAAGAAGTAGATATAGCTAAAGCTTTCTTATATCCTATTTAATTTTCAGGCTACTTATAAGTGCTCTACTTACTCTAAAGGTGCCTAGAGCTCTATAAGGGCCTTAGGGAGGGTAGTGTTATAGAACGTGTCGGTGTTTATATACTGCTTAGAGCTTTAAGTCTTTAACTTAAAATTCTAGTCTTTTAGCCGGCCGGTCTATTGCGCAAGTAGTCAATAGGTTTCGTGTCAATAATAGCATCCCTAAGGAGAAGTGCGTCCCGGCGAAGCCGTTCTAGGACGGCTGCCCACCCAACCGGCCACAATGTCATCAACGCGAGCCCTCGTGCAGGCCACTTCAACAAGGCATCAGTCACTCCATCAGGAATTGTTAACCTACAGAGGGGCCAGGTCAGCCAGTATGCCATGGCTTCTATCGGACCAATCCAGATGAAACTGGATGATCCTACCTTTGCCCGCCGGGTCTCCTCGGCCATCAAGGATGGCTGATTTGCTATCCCTCCCCTTGTGCAACACTGTCTATGGTGATACTCTCACGCAGCATAGCCTCCAGCATATAATGGACCACAACACTCACAGGGAGCGAACAGAACAGCACCAACCCAGTGGATACCACGTCAGCGTCTACAAGGTCCTCGCCAACTAGGACATTCCAGAGAACGAGATTGACGCTGAGCTAGAAGGAGCCCATCAATTCACGGGCTATGTATCAACCCACTGCACATCAAACCGTCTACAATCAAGCTGAAATTAGACTGCGAGACGTGCCACGACAGGGCGCGGAAGCTGCGGAGGGAGTGTTAAGAGATCCCCCTCTTCTTTACTAAGCACACTATCCCATAGACTTTTTATATTCTTTAAGTTCCTCTAGGCTTCAGCCACCTTATATTTTTTTTATTTAACTATCTATCTATTTATTATCTTCTTAGCCTTTAAACTACCTACTAGTAGCTTATACCTTATCTATAAAGTTAGTAATCGCTTAATATATACCTTTATATACCTCTTTATAAGAGATCTTTAGCTTCCTTTATAATATTCCCTCTTTTACTATATTCTTTATATATTATATATTTTTAAAAATATTTTCTATAATAAAGTAGTATATTTAAAAAAAACCTTAGTTTTTAACTACTTTTATATCTACTTTATATATACTATACTTATTATATATATTATAAATAGTTTTAGTTTAGCTTTTTAAAAAAGTTTATATTATTTTTATAAAGTTATATAAGAAAGCTTTATTAAATAAGTTACTTATAATAGTATAACTATTTAGTTAATTATATATTTAAAATAAAAACTATAGTACTTATTTAACTAATAATTTTATAAAGCTATTTTTAAAGTTATATCTTCTTTAAAAACTTTTTAAGAATAAATATTATTAATAAAAGGAAAAGTTAAATTTCTTAACTAAGTCTCCCTTTTTAAAATTATTATACCTTTTTATAAATACTATATTAAAATTATAATAATATTACTATATAACTATTTTAC
This sequence comes from Diaporthe longicolla, assembly GCA_000800745.1. NCBI lineage: Eukaryota > Fungi > Ascomycota > Sordariomycetes > Diaporthales > Diaporthaceae > Diaporthe > Diaporthe longicolla. Next base: position 24,972 of record JUJX01000378.1, read on the forward strand.
TATATAACTACTTTATTAGCTATTAACTTTAAGTTATTAGTATTAATAATTAATAGTACTATTAAGAGCGATACTTTTTAACTTTATTTATATAGTATAAAGCTAAAGCTATATATTTATAAATAGGCGAACTATATTAATATTTTATTATAATTAGTATTTCTTTTTAAACGCTAGGTTTTAAACGCTTACTATTATATAAAGGTACTATATATATTTTATATATATTATTAGGGATAACTTATTAAAACTACTAGCTTAACTTATACTATATTATTCCCCCCTATTCTTCCTCCTTTAACTTAACTCTAAATAATAATAATAAGAATACCTTTAATTAAATTAACTATAAAAACCCTCTTTTAATTATTTAAAACTTAATTTTAAAGTATATATATACTTTATTATATAGTAGCTATAACTAGTTTTTAATTCTTTTATTATTTTAATAAAGAACTAAATTTAGTCTATAAAAACTATATATATAACTATTATAAATAACTAAATTCTATAAATATATAATATAATAATAAACTCTTATAATTCTTATATAAAGCTTAGTTAATTAAAGGCTTTAATTAAATTATAGTAATTAAAATAACTATTAAAAAGTAATTAACTTACTAGAGTATTAAGTAATATTAATTTAGTAATCCTAATAAACTTTTAACTAATAAACTCTTTTAATTAAAACTCCCTTTTTAAATCTATATACTTTAAGATTCTTAATTCTATAACTATTATTACTTTAAATAAAAAACCTTATTTAAAATTAATAAGAAAACCTAAAAAGAAACTTTTTAAAGATACTAAAGAATAATTTATTTAAACTAAATATTTAAATCCTCCTTATAGTATAACCTTAGCTATATAACTTTTTAAACTAGATTAAAATAAAGAATTAACTATAAAAGCTATACCTTTAATAATTATATTACCCCCTACTATTTTAATAGAAAACCTTTTATAACTTACTTTCTATATATAAGCTATAGTTATATAAGCTATAAACTAAACTTTCCTCTTTAAAATAAAAGATATAAAGTAGCTATAGTTATTAAACTTTAACCTATTTTAAATAGTTTATTAAAATACTTCCCTTTTATAAACTTTAAATTTTAATTTAGCTTTTTTTTAATTTATTAACTTAGCTAACTCTTCTAACTTTAATTTATTAAACTATTATACTATACTTTAAACTCTAATCTTTTATTTTTTAAATTTAAATAAATTAAACTCTTTTACTTTAATTTAAAATCCTATTATTTTATATTACTAGTCCTCTACCTTTAACTAAACCTTTTTAATAGTTAAGCTAAATACAAATAACTTTTTAAACTCTTTTATATTTATTAACTAACCCTTCCTAACTATTTACTTACTATTAAAAGCTTAAGTTATAGCTTAATTTAAAAGTTTTAAAAGCTTTAGTCTACCTTACTCTTTTAAAAACCTTATACTTAACCTTTTAAATTAATTACTATTTTATTTTTAAACTAATTATCTTTTTAATATTATAATTATTTATACTATAGAGTAAGTTATTACTATAAGAATACTAGAATATTTATATTTAACTATAAGTAAAGAAGTTTTTAATATAATATATTAAATAATATTTAAATTTTAAAAGAAAGAATATTAAAACTATTTTACTATAATTTATTATTCTTTTATTAAATCTATAAATACTATTACTACCTTTAAAATATATAATAATATATTAATATACTTTATTATAAGCTTTACTTTACTATTTTCTTTATTTTATAATAAATATAAAACTATATTACTAAAATTCGTTTAATAATAATAGGTTTAACCTAAATATTATATTTTTTTAATTATATATTATATTTAAAAACTTAGTTTTTTAATTTAAAATTAAAATTAAATAACTTTATTTCTTAAATTAAATAGTAATAAAGATTAAAGCTACTATTCTTATTTTTATATTAAATTTTAATCTTATATAATCTTTTTTAATTATAAAATTACTTTTTATTTAAAGTTAAAAATATTTAAATTTAATAATATTAAAGTTAATATTTATATTTTATATATTAATTACTTTATAAACTTTATATATTATTTTAATTCTTTTATTAAACTAAAATTTATAATAAAAAAAGATATAATAAAAGAAGATATAATAAAAGAAGATATAGTAAAAAAAGATATAATAACTTTATTATTCTTTATAACCTATTTATAGTTAAAAGTTATTATTTTATATTAGTAGCTATAATATTAAACTATACCTAGTTTAGTTTATACTAATACTATTAAAGTTAAAGTTATTATAAGCCGCGAGCTAGTCTAATACTATTAAATACTATATAAAAGTACTATTATTATATAATTTAAGGTTTTAAGTTAGTTAAAATAGGTAATAATAAAAGCTACTATTACTTTAACTAAAGTTCTAACTTTATCTAAATATATACCTATTATAACTTTCTTATATAAGATTATTTAAAAGTAATCTTTTAACTTACTATATTATTAAAGCTAAGATAATTATTAGGTAAAGTAACTATAACCTATTATTTATATATAAAACTAATAGCTTTATATAAATAGCTATAAAATAATAATTAATAACTAAATATACTTCTATATATAAAAAGCTTTTAAATTTAAAACTATAAATATTATATTTATATTAATAAAGCTTAGTTTATTTATTAATAAACTAAAAGTATATAATATAAACTTTAATATTATTAAAACTTATATATCCTTTAAAATAAAGCTATAAAAAGGTATAAAGTTATTACTAATAGAGAAGAAAGTATTTAAAAACTTTAAAAAAAGGTTTAGTAAAGGCTAAATTAAGTTATAGATTTAAAATAGTTAAATAAAATTATTTAAAAAAAATAACTATAGATCTTTTAACTTTATATTTAGGAGAGATTAATTATTTTATTAAAACTTATAATAATAAAGTAGTTTATATTAATTTAATAATAAGTATTATATTAAACTTAAATTTAAATAAAGTTTATTAATTTATATCTTTAATTAAATAAAAGTAAAAGAAGTTATTAAATAACTTTTAACTATAGAAAAATAAACTTTATTAATATTTCTATAAACTTTAAAGAGACCTAATAGCTAAAGTTAATAAAATAATATATAGTTTTTAAAATAAAGATTATCTTCCTTTTTAAAAGTATATTAATAATAAAATCTACTTTTATAATAAACCTAGAGAGATTAATAAAAATATTTAAGTTTAATATATTTATATTAAATTTAATTTTAAACTATAAATTACTATTATTTTATAAGCTTAAGTAAATTAACTTAATAATTTTAAATAGCTTATTAATTATATTAAGTATAATATCTATTTTAAATAATATTAAAATAAAAAGAATAAGAAAGTTTAAGCTTAATAGATAAAAAAGCTATAAAAGTAAGTTATAGCTTTATATAAATATTTAAGTAACTACTATAATTAAAATAAATAGTTTAATTAAACTTTATAATATAAAAACTAAAAATATTATAATCTACCCTTTAATATATATTATAATAACTAAGTTCTACTTTATACTTATAATTTTAACTACTTATATAACCTAAGTTACTAGTATAATTTATTTTATAATATAACGTAACTATTAAAGAAACCTATTAATAATTCTTTAACTTTAAAGAATACTTATAATTAGTTTAAAAATTATATTAAATAACTATTATATAATAAGTTTAATAAATAAAGTTACTTTATTTATAACTAAACTTTATAATATAATATTAAAGCTTATATTATTAATTATTAAAATAATAGTAGTTAAGTTATATATATTTTAAAGAAGTTAAGTAAGTAATAGAGTTTAATAAAAAAGTACTTCTTTAGTTATTTTATATAATACTTCTTCTTTTTAATTAGTTAATTATTATATATTATTAATAAATTAGTTTATTACCTAACTATATATATATATATATCTAATAAAGTTTATTTAATATTAATATTAAAGATAAAAATAAAGAGTTAACTTTTACTATTATTAATAAAATTTAATAATATTATTATTATTTATATAACTTTTTTTTTTAAAGGTTTTAAATTAGATATTAATTTTAAATTTAAGTAAAAAGATTAACTAAGTAAACTTTAATAGAGATACTTCTATTTAAATAAAAATCTTTAACTTTATTTATTTTTAACTTTATATTTAACTTTAATAATTTTATTAATCCTTTAATAAATATTTCTTTTAATAAACTACTTTAATAAAATAATAAGAAACCTAAACTTATTCTTAATTTTAAAATACTATTTTAAAAGAATAATCTTTAAATATAAATTACCTGTAAAAATACTAAAAGAAACTTAATAGATATTATTTTTTTATATTCTATAAAATATAATTCTACTCTTTTATATTTATTTTTTAAATTAAATTATCTATATATTATCTTATATTTATTAGTTAAAAACTTCTTTAATAATACTTTTAATACTATCTTTAAAACTACTTTAATATTTTAAAACTTATTTATAAAATATTACCTTAATTAAATTCTAAAGCTACTTCCTACCTTTATATATTTATTTAAAGTTAGATTAAAACTAATTATTATTTATTAAGTTTCCTTACTTATTAATATTTTTAATTAAAAATAATAATCTTAGTATATTATAAAAGTAGCTTATATTATTAATAGCTTCTCTTATAACCTATTTTTTAAACTTTTTTTCCTTAAATAATATTAACTATACATTTAATAAAGATTATATACTTATAATAAAATATTTTTAATTATAAATATTAAATATAAAATTCAAACTACCTATTATTAAAACTTACTTATAAATAAATAAACCTTAGTTTTAAAAGTAATTTAAAAATATTTAATTTTATTTAAATAAAGTTTTAATATTTAAGTTTACTTTTAAAAACTTTCTATCTATATAAAAAGCTACCTTATTAAACTTTAAATTCTTATAAATTCTTATAAAAGAACTTATAGCTTTTTAATTAATATTATTATAAATAAAAACTCTTACTTTTTACCGTTTTCTAATTTTAATAAGTATTTTATTACTATTTATAAAGGTTAGATATTAAACTATCTTTAAACTATTTTTATTACTTTAAATATAAAGTCTTTCTTTATTTAATATAAATATACTTTAATAACTATCTTTTTATTTAAAACTTTAAAAGAGATATTATTTAAAAAGATAGAAAGATATATTTTAAATAACTACTTCTTTAATATACTAATATTAAATTTTACCTTTAATATTAATTAAACTAATATAAACTTATTTTAAAGATAAAAATATATTAAAGAAGTATATTAAACTATTTTATACTATTACTATTTATTTTACTTAAAGTTAGGTTAATTTAATAATAATATAGAAATAAAAATACTTTTTAAAACTAATATTAACTTAAATAAATTAATATAAAAGCTTTATAACTTATTTAAATATAATTAAAAAGCTTTTAATAAAATAGTTAACTTTTTAACTAAAATAAGTATTATTAAAAAAGTTTATTTAAGTAATAACTATACTATTATAACTTTAATATTTATTATTTATTATAATAATAAACTTTATATTATAGTTAACTTTTATAAAATAAATATAAAGCTTATTTTATATAGATATTTTTTATTATATTAGAATAATATACTTAGTTCCTTTAATAATAATTAAATTTTTATTATTATAAATATTTTAAAAGCTTTTTTTAATAATCTATTACTAAGTATAATTAATAGAAAACTAGCTTTATTACTCTTTATTATAGTTTTAAATATATAACTATAGTTACTATAAGCTTTATTATTTCCCCTCCTTTCTTTTAATATTATATAAAATCTTTATTTAACCTTTACTTTTAGTAATTTATTCTAATTTATATTAATTATAGGAATAAAGGTAAGTAGAAGGGATTAGGTTACATAGTCACGTGACTATATATAGCGTATATAGTAAGGTTATAGCCTATAGCTATAGGTAAGTAACTAACTAGATAGATAATAATAATAGACTAGACTAATATAACCTATCTACCCTATACTATTTATATATATATATAAGAAGCTAACTAACACTAATTAGTAATTACTTAGTAATTATAGAATAGTAAGGTTAAAGAGGTAAGATACTATTACTATTACTAACTACCTACTTAGCTTACTAATAGCGGTTAATTAAGTAGCAATACCTACACTATAATCCATAGTAATATAGTCCCTAGATTTATCGAAACTATATTAATAACAATTAAGTTTTAATTATAGAGTTCTTTAATTTATTAAAACTATATAGTTATAACTATGTTTTATTATATAAAAAACCTTATATAACTAGAAGCATTATAGCCTCTTAATTTATTAAAGCTATAATAATAACTATAACTATAAAATAATAGTAGGAACCCTTTAATAGATATCTTAATAAATTTATAATAATTAAACTAATAAGGACCTTATAGTATAATTATATACACTTATATATGTTTATATATAAATTAATAGCTAAATTTACCTATAAGTATAACTAAAGTACTAAGGTAGTAAACTAGTTAGTAGTACTAAAGTATAGAACTAAAAGTATTAGAGTAATAAATACTAGTATATATAAATATATAGCTAAATATATCTAATACTTTAAACTATTAGTTATCTAGTAGATAGACCCTATACTTCTAACTAAGTAATATTAGCTACTTAAGTTATATAATATCTATTACTTATACTTAAATAAGTACTTAACTAACCCTTTTTCCCTCCCCCCCCCTCCTACCTCTCTACCTATACCTATTCTATAACCTTATTTAATAATATTATATACTTTATATATTTCTCTTTATTATATATTTAGGTAACTATAATTCCTAGTTAAGTATACTATCTACTATAGATTATAATAATAAAGAACCTAGTAATAATAGCTACTTCTTTATCTACCTAACTAATAAAGTAATACCTACTATTAATAATATTAATATTATAATAGTAATTATAGAGAAGTTTAACCTTAGCTAAGCTATCTACTAGAAAGTTAACTAAGATATATAAGAATAATTAGTATAAATAGTTATTATATTATCTAAAGTATTAAACTAAATTAGTACTATTAATATATATATACTATACTTTATAGATAATAATAACTATATATAATTAGTTAACTAAGACCTTTTTAATAAATTCTAATATACCTTCTAAGAATAGAGTAAGGATATATTTTATATAGTAGATATTAGATAATACTTAAAAAAGTTCTTATATATATATAGTATTTATATTAGTAACCTATTTAGTATAGCTTATAAGTAACTAAAGATACTACTAGATATTACTAAGCTACCTAATTAGCTATAGTAAAAGCTTAGTAATACTTTAATATATATAGAGTTATACTTCTACCCTAAATTAAAGTATACTACCTTACTAAGCTTACTAGATATATTATTACTAAAGCTACTTAGTATTTAGAAGATATCCTTACTACCTTTAATACTATAAATAGAGTAGAATAGGAACTAGTAGATACTAGCTTTCTTACTTATAGTAAGAATACTATTACTAAAACTTATTAACTTATTAAATCTAATCTAATAGTCTATAAAGTAAAGAATTTTACTACTAGTAGAACTTAAAGAGGATAGAGTATTATAGAAAGAGTAAGAAATAAAAACTACTTAACTTTTAAAGTAAGGTAGATTAGCTTATAAGAGAGTATATAAACTAACTATAAGCTTTATATAATAACCTTAGCTATATACTATATATAATAGGAATAATATATACTAGTATAATAAACTATAGTCTAGTATTAAGAAACCTAAACTAATTAGATATTTATTAATTATATAGAAAGAGGTAGAGTAGTCTACTACTATATCTAAACCTCCTTTTATAGTACTAAGACCTCCTTCTCTAATATATTATAACTTAAATATATATATATATTTTAATATATAAGATAAAGTAGAATAAGGTTTTCTATTAAATTAATTAACTAGCTAACTATTAGGAAGCTTAGAATAAGATAAGCTAAGTAGACTAAGTATACTACTACTATACTTTATATAAGGTAAAGTACTATTAAATAATATAAGTAATAATTATACTATACTACTACTAAGAGAGGTTATAAATAGGATCTTAAACTCTAATAAGATTCTTAAGTTTATAAAGGTATAGGCTAACTAAAGTAAGTAGACTAGAAAAATATATAATTTATTTAATAATAAGATATAGGTAATACTTTATATATATTTAATAAGTAGTATTATACTAGAAGGATTCTATACTATATTTTCTTTAATTCTAACTAAAAGAGTAAAAATCTACTATATATATTTAATAGAATACTAATCTATATTCTAAATAGTATATCTTATACTAAAAGACTACTTTAAAATAAATTCTAACTAAATATAATACTTCTCTAATTAAAGTAACTTAACCTATATTAGTATAAAGAATAACCTAGTAAATACTAATAAAGACCCTTAGTAAGTACTATAGATACTATTTAATAAACTATAACTCTATTAATATATACTTAAACTAGAATTCTAAGAGTAATAAGTCCTTAGAATAGTAATTATCTATATATATTCTAGTATACTAGAGTTTAACTATATATTATTTATACTTTTAGCTTCCTATAAGTATCTATTTTAAGACCTATACTTATTACTAGATCTCTCTATTAAGAATATATTAACTAGATAGTTCTATATTAATAATAACTCTATAGCTATAAAGTATAAAGATAACTCTATTATTATAAAATATAAAAATAGAAATAAGGTAGATAATATATTCTATATTAACTATAGATATAATAACTTCTATTTAAGAGAATAAGGAGGCTTTAGCTATAGTAGTAGTAGCTTTTAAAGCTAATTTTAACTATAAAGTAGTAGGAACTTCTACTTATAAGGTAGATATAGCTATAATAACTACTAATAAAGTTCTAACTATATAGATAATACTATATAGAATAAGTACTACTATATCTATAATAAAAAAAGCTACTAGTCTATAAGATATTTACTAAAAGTATATAGATAAGCTTAGAATAGCTTTAATATATATATATAGTACCTTAATAAAGATATTTCTAACTTAGCTTATACTATATTCCTTATTAATTATAAAAGTATTAACTATAGTAATAATAATAAAAATAATAAATATAATAGTAATATAGAGTAATTCTTTATTAATATACTATATAACTATACTATAATCTAATACTTAATAAATATACTATTCTTTTACTCTATAATTCTTAAATAAGATAAATAACTATCTATAGAGATAGAAGTACTAGTTCCCCTATTATAATTTATATTAGATAAATAGTATTTAAAATAGAAGTTCTAAAGTATTCTACTAAATACTAGTACTATAAAGTTCTTTATAATAGGTAAGGAATAGTACTTTACTCTATAATATAAAGATTTATCTATCTTACTAAATACTAAGTAAGCTAAATAGGCTACTATAAAGTTTAGTAAAGGATCTAAGATTTTTTCTCTTAGTATAGTCTATATTAAACTTTTAGTTAAAACTATTATCTTTTATATAGTTAATATACTAACTCTATTTTTACTATATTTAGAGAATATAGACTACTTATATATCTACTTTAATAATATTATAAACTATATTATATAATAAAAGTATAATAGTAAGGATAATTTCTTTCTAATAGTATATAAATAAGGATATCTATAGTTTTATATATTTAAATAGAATATTAATAACTTTTTTACTAAAGTTAAACTTTAAAGACTTTATTATTATTTTAGGTATCTATCTATAAATTAATTATATTAATTATTTAAAAATACTAGGTATAAAGATATAAATATTAATATACTAGAAATAATTAGTAAGTTTTACTATTACTATTAACTTTATAACTTAATATTAAAGTACTTTAAGTTTAGTTTAAAGAATAATTATAACTTTAACTATAAACTTATAGTAAATATTATATACCTTAGTAGTAAAGCTATACTATATACTATTAATATAGTAATAGCCTTTTAAGTAGTATACTTCTTATACTCTCTCTCTACTAGGGATATATAGGAAACTCTATAGCTAATATAGGTTAATATATATCTTAGATCTTTTAACTAGATAGTCTATAATACTAATATTAACTTTACTTTTAGTAAGTTCTATTTAAAAGTAAGGGTTATAGGAATTACTTATAAGTAAGTCTTAACTAAAGCCTATTAGTTAGTTAGTAAAGTTAAATAGTACTATAGTCTACTATATTATATATATAAGATTCTAGCTAATAAACTAGCTAGAACTATAAGCTTAAAAGCTATTTTATAAATAGTAGTTAAAGTAGTTAATAATACTATAAAACCTAATAGCTTAGTACCTACTTTACTAATATTTAGTATATACCTATATATTTATATAGACTTACCTTCTTTATTATTAATATTTTAAAAAGCTATAGTAATCTAAAAAGTAATAAAGGTTATTTATTATTACTTTATTAAATAGTAAGTTAATAATACTATAAATACTTATAATAGTTTAATAATACTAGATATATTAATAATACTTTTATAAAGTAATATTTAGGTTTAGTAAGAGAAGGAAGGCTAGTAAAGACTTTATAAAGTACTTACTATTAAAAGCTATAATATAATACTTAATATTAATAATAAACTAATTAAATTTTAGTCTATAGTTATTAGACTATACTTCTAAGATAAGAAAGCTAATACTATATAGCTTCTACTTATATAAATAAGTAAGGATAATAGTAAAAGCCTATTTATAGCTATAACTACTCCTAATATAACTATTATAATATAGAAATACTAAGGAAGACTACTTAGATTAAAGAATAAGCTAAATACTATAGTATATATAATACTATTAGTATTAGCTATATACTTTATAATAGATAAAGAATAAAAGAACTTTACTTTTATATTAAAACTCTAATAGGATAGTATAATAAATACTCTTAGTAATCTATTTAAAGAGTCTAATACTACTAAAATTATAAATTTTATTAGTAGTAGTATCTTTATCTTTAAGTTATTTAATAAAAAGTAATATAGTAAAATCTATATCTTTAATACTTATATAGTTTAAGAGATTAAAAGTAAGATATTTATATTATTTAAGAAGTTATAAATAATTCTATAAGGTTATAATAATAAGGAGAAGAAGAAGATTTTAACCTAGTTACTAACTATATAGAGAGTAAGTATATAACTATTACTAGTACTTATAGTAGTATATATCTTATATTATAGTATACTTTTAGAACTATAGGATATTACTTAAGCCTACCTATAATTATAATTAAAACTAATATATATAATCTTAGTAAACCTATTAAAGAAGATTAGGTATAAATACCCTCCTAGAATAATTATATATATTATTAAGCTACTATATAGTATTATAGAATCTAGT
>JUJX01000379.1:15344-36363 GCA_000800745.1 Diaporthe longicolla
AAATCTTTTCTATCCTCTATAGTATATTATTAGCTAAGATAAATAATTAACCCTATTATAAGAAAATATATATTAATAACTATAAACTTGAGCTAATTAAGGAATAAGTATTTATCTAATATATTATTAACTAAGATATATAAGATTTTCTAATATATCTCTCTAATATAGAAGATATAGCTAACTTTATACTATTATTATATAATAGTAGGTTTATTAATAAGTACTAGACTTAATACTTTATAAATATATAATCTAGCTTAAAAACCTAGTTTAATTATCTCTATAATTATTAGAGGGTACTCTATAAAGATTTAGAAATTATTAGGAACTAGTTTAGACTCCTCTATAATATAATAGTTAAGTATAAGATTATAGATAATAACCTATATAACTTTAATAAAACTAGCTTTATAATAGATATATTAGCTATATTAATAGTTATTATATATATTAATAGATATAGAAAGGCTAAATTAGTATAGTTTAGAAACTAGGAATAGGTAATAGTTATTAAATATATTAATATAAAGAGCTAGTATATTCTATTATTTATAATTATTTAAGGAGCTTATTATCTTATAAGTTAGGCTATAGAGTTAGGTTTCTTAAAGAATTAGGTTATTAAATCTACTTTAAATAGATAGATAGATAATTAAATAGATTTAGAATAGACTTAGTACTTTAAAAAGTATATAAAATAATAGATAAAGGGTAGATATTAGATACTTATCTTAAATAGATATAAGAGCTATATATTAGTAGATTTTAAAAATTATTATAAAATAAATAATATTATTACTATTAGTATACTACTATATTTATCTTACTTATTTTAACTATTAGATATTATATTATATTTACCCCTAAAGTATATATATAGTAATTAGATTAATCTTTTTATCTATATATTTATTAACTATATTACTAAGTTTAAGTTTTTTCTTATCTTTAAAGTAACCTATAATAAAACTTTTATAGAGATAAATATTAAGTTTATATTTAAGGAAGCTAGAATTACCTCTTAAAACCTAGATTCTATTATTTTTAAACTTAATATTTACCTATAAATACTAAACTAATCTCTTCTTAGCTTTCTCTAGAAATAGGAGTTATAAATACTATCTAATATCTAATAAACTATCTAATAATTAAGTTTTATTAAAAGTAGAATCTTAGTATATTAGAGAAGCTCCTTTATACTAATTATTTTAGCTATTAACTAGCTATTAAAGGGTTTATAAATAATAATATATAAAATTATAATTTTAAAGAATTAGGTTTATATACTTAAGAATATTAATATAGTATTTACTAAGTATAGAAGAGCTAAGAAAAGTTAATTATAGTTTAAAAAAGTATTTATTATTAAGGATTTCTAGGTAATAATTAAGGAAAAATAAAAAGAGAAGTAGCTAGCTAGTAAAATAAATAGTAGAATAGAAAAGGTAGTTTATAGTAGACTAAGTAAATAATACTATAAAAACTATAATAAGACTAGATATAATATAAGAATATATAAGAAAAAGGAAGAAGGGTTTAATAAATTAAATTTTAACTATATTATAGTAAATCTAGTTTAGTTAGTACTAATTAGTATAAATATATCTATTTTAGTAGTTTATAGTAGATTATATTTTTAATAATATAGTTAGTACTATTTAGTATAAAGTATATATTTTCTACTAAGAGTAACCTAGTTTAAACCTATACTATACTTATACTAACTACTCTAAATTAACTAAATTAATTAAAAATAAGTAATTTAAAGTAGTTAGTACTAATTAGTACTAACTTTTATTAAATTAACTATACTAGGTAGGTACTAGGGTTAATAGAAGTTAATAAACTAGTAAAAAGTATTCTACTAGGTGATCTATCCCGCTAGGTAGTGCACCACGTTATATTTATATAGTCTAGTTCTTTAACCTAGCTTACTATTAGCTTACTTAGCTTACTATATTCTTTTAATAATCTAAAGTAATTTATAATATTAGCTTACTAGGTTTACTATTAAAACTTAGTAATCTTTAATAATTTAATTTAAATAAGCTATTTATATAACTATAGCTAAATTCTTTAAACTACTTAGCTAATTAGTATACTAGCTTTTATAAGATTTTATTTTAAATAAAACTAACTATTATTCCTATTTTTATTAAAGTTATAATATTATTCCCCTCCTTTATACTTCTTTATCTTTAAAAATTCCTAGTAAATTCCTTTCCCTATATTATATATTTTAGCTAAATTCTCTTTTTCTTTATAGTAATCTTCTTTATACTAATAATATATTAAAATATATTTCTAAATCTTATACTTTATATAAAATAGAATAATATTAAATATTTACTTTATTAATTAATAAAATAGGTTTTAAAGTTATATTATACTTTATATATAATAAGTAAAGGTAGTCTTATAAAATAGTTAAAGGTTATTTTTATTATATAGTTTATATTTATTATAGTTAATTTTATAATAGTTTTAGTTTATTTTTAAATTCTAGTTTATACTTTCTTTATTCCTTTTAGTATTATTTCTAACTAACTTTAGTAATATAATACTTTATAAATAAAAAGTATTATATTAAATAAAAAGAAAAGATTACTAATAATAAACTAATATTAGTATAAAAATAGCTATAAGCTATTTAAAACTCTTTATTTTAATATTAGTAGAAGTTAAATAAAAGGTTAGTTTATTTAAAGTATCTAAAGTAATAGTATTATAAGGTAGCTTTTTAAGGTTAGAATATAATTTACTAAAGATTTTAATTTTTAAATAAATTAGAAGCTATAAAGAGGGTAAAGGAGGTTAAAATTAATTACTTTATAGTTAAAGTATTTAAGTTTACTTATTAGTTTATATTAATAAAGCTTTTAAAGTAATTAATTAAAGTTTTATAGTAAAGAGTATTAATATAAATTTTTCCTTATAGTTACTTACTAGTAATCCTAAAGTACTTATTAGTAATTTATTAAATTCTTAAAGAGTTTCTATATATTATCTTTATTATTATAGCTTTTCTATTTAACTAAATATTTAATATTAATATTATATATTTTAAAATCTAAAATTCTTTTAACTTCTTATTCTTTTTTATTATTATTAAATTTAATTTATATTTTAAATTATATATTAACTAATACTAGTTTTAAAAGTAATATATAAAAAACTAAATAGATTTATATCTTTATTAATAATAAAAGTCTAAAGTTAATATTTAAAAGTTTTTTTAAGATTTAAAATAATTTAATCTTTTTATAATCTAATTTATTATTAGGTTACTTAATTTTAATATTTTTATAAAATAGATAAACTTTATCTCTTTTCTTTAAAGTTAATCTTTTTAACTTTTTTTTATTAATATAAGTTATTATTTATTCTTATATAAAAAATAGTTCTTACTAAAGCTTTTTTTATAAGTTCTAAATCTTAATTATCTATTCTATTATTAATTATACTTTCTAATTAAAAATTAGTTCTTTATAAGCTTCTAGTTTATAACTATAGTTAATATAAAAAAATAATACTTTTATTATTCCTATATTTATACTATTATAAGTAAATTATACTATAAATAATAACTATATTTAATTATTTTAATTATAGTTAATATAACTATAAGAATATTATTTTAAAATTTAATTTTATTTTTTAATATATCTATTTATTTATAAATAAAAAGCTATTAAAAGCTTTAATTTTAAACTAAATTATTTTATAAATAATTACTAAAGATTTAAAATAAATACTATTTCTTTATTTAAAATAATTTCTTATAATATTCTATAATTACTAATAATTATTTATAAGAAAGTATATATAAATTTATTTATATTACTTACTTTTTTATAAAAAATAAAGTATATATATTTTATAAATCTATTTATAATAATTAAAATACTATTATATTTTATTTTTATTATAGATTCTTTTAAATTTAATAGTTTAATAATAAAATTAAAGCTAATTAATTACTATAGTTTATTAGATATTAATAAAAGCTATAGTAAACTATAGAGCTTATATTTAGTAATTTTACTTTTATAATATATATTATAATTCTAAATAGTTATTTAAATTTCTTTTTTAATCTTAAAAAAGTAGTAGTATTATTTAATTTATTTTATAGTTATTATAATTCTTTAGTATTTATAAGCTAGGGTTTTATAGATTCTTTATATAAATTTTTCTTATAGTTTCTTAAATATAAAGAGCTATTTTTTTTAATAGTATATATCTTTATCTTCTATTAATTATTTTTTAAACTTACTAGATAACTTTTAATAAACTATTTTAAGTTTAATTTTCTATTTTAAGTTAACTTTAATATAAAATACTATTATTAGTTATTAATACTTTTAAAGTAATAAGTTTTTTTTAAAAATAATCTAAAAAATACTTTATATCTTTAAAAATATATTTTATAAATAATTTAACTATCTATTAAAAGTATTTACTTTACTATTTTCTAATCTTTATCTATAGATAATTTAAATATTAAATTATAATAGAAACTTTATTTATCTAATCTAATATTTATTAAGTTTTTTAATAATAGTAAAGCTAATTAGATTCTTATAGTTAATAAATACTTATATTTAATATTTTATACTAATAAGATAATATTACTATTTTTTAAATACTTTAATAATTACTATTAGTTCTTTATTAAATATATTATAGTTAATTTCTAGTTTATTAAACTTTTTTAAAAAGAAAATAATAAAATATAGTTTTTCTTAAATATTATATTACCCTAACTATTCTCTTATTATATAGTTAAAAATATTAGTTTTAACTTTATATTCTTTATTTAAATTTATTTTAATGAAAATTAGTTTTAAAATAACTTTTTATTTAAGTTCTTTAAAGACTTTTTATACTTTATTATTTTATTAAAAGTAAATAGTATTTTTAATAAGGTTAATTAAAAGAATTATAATTTTTAAATAATCTTTAATAAACTATTAATAGAAATTAATAAATTTAAAGAATCCTTTAACTTTTTTAATATTAGTTAATACTAGTTATTCTTTAATAATAGTAATTTTAGATTTCTATATTTTAATTTCTTTAAATTAGATTATATATCTAAAATAGTTAACTTTCTTAATATAGAATATATTTTTCTCTAGTTTAACTAGAAGTTTTATATTCTATAGTTTTTATAAAACCTTATATATATATTCTTTATAATTATTAAATATTTTTAAATAAATAAAGATATTATTTAAATAAGTAATAATAAAAATATTTAAATATTTTTAAAGAATATAATTAATTATAGCTTAAAATATTACTAGTATATTAGTTAGTTTAAATAATATAACTATATATTTAAAATATCTATAATATATTTAAAATACTATTTTCTATTCTTTACTCTTTTTTATTCTAATTAAATTATAAACTCCTTTAAAGTTTAAAGCTATAAACTATTAAGCTTTTTATAATTAATCCCTAAGTTCTTATATTAAAAATAATAAGTAATAGTTTTTAATAGTAATATTATTTAGTTATTAATAATCTATATAAAGTTATAGCTTTCTATTTTTCTTAAATATTAAGAGAATAGAGTATCTAGCTAATAATATTAATAGTTAAATATAACCCTTTACTAAGTTCTTATTAAGGTACTCCTTAAGTACCTTTAGTTAAATTTTATTAAATTTATAAATCTTTATAAATTTTAGTACTATTCCTTCTTTAAAAAATATTCTATAATCTTAATTATTATATTTAGATAGTTTAGTATTAAATATAGCTATAAATAGCTTAATATATTTATAATATTTTTAAAGTATAAACTTTTAAAAATCCTTCTTTATTACCTTAATCTTTTATAAATAAGCTATAAATCTTTAAAAAATTAGTTTAACTTATTTAATAAAGCTAATTCTATATACCTTTATTATTTATTATAAAGTTCCTATTAATAAAATAACTTAAACTATAAATATTATCTTTTATACTTATTAAATTTATCTAAATCCTTCTTAGATTTCTTTAATTTATTTTTATATTACTAATATAAGTTATTATTTCTTATTATTAGTTTAAAGTAAACTACTATTATTTAAGTATTTATTAATATATAAAGGGTTTAAAATATTAGTTTATTATAGAATACCCTTTTATTACCTTATTAACTTATATATAAGCTTTATTAAAGCTTATTTAAAAGCTAAGTTCTTCTTTTCTTTATAAAAAATAGTTACTAGACTTATTTAAATATATACCTTTTAAGTACTATCCTTAAAAACTAAGCTCTATTTATTTTTATAATATATAATTATTCCTTTTACTAAGCTAATAAAGTTAACTTAGTAGATTTAACTAGTAATCTAATCTATTTAAAAGTTATTCTTTCTTAACTAAAGAATTTTTAAAATTAACTAATAATCTATTATTTTAGTAATATTAAATAAAAGTTATTTTATATAGCTAAATATTTATAGTAAAAGATAATTAGTCTTTATATTAATAATACTTTTATTATAAGCTATTTCTATTTTATTTACTATATTAAGTTTATAGAGTTCTTTTTTCTTATATTAGGGGATATAGTATTTATTAACTATATATAAAAAGATAAAATTCCTTTATATACTACTATTAATAAGTACTTTATATTTATAGATTCTAAGTTTAAGTTTTATCTTTAAATATTAATAATCCTCCCTATTTATTATATATAAATACTTTATATTATTTTCTACTACTTAAAACTTTATAAATAGTTTAATCTATTTTTTATTATCTAGTTTTATATTAGAATATCCTTAATTTATTAAATAGCTCCTTTTATAAATCCTTATACTACTTTAAATACTTATATTACTATTATAAAGTCTCTTAACTTTATATTATTATTATTAAAAAATAATAGTATATTACTTTAAGTTTTTTAATACTAGTTTTAAAGTTTAAGTTTAATATATATTTAATAATTATACTATAAATATTATTACTATATTATTAAGTTATATATATAATATAATAAATAATTATATTAAAGTTCTAGTATTATATACCTTTTATTAAAGATATAATCCTTTACTACTTAATATTATAGTTTATATTATTTATAAAGTTAAACTATTTTAATTATTCCTTATCTCTTTAAAAAAAAGTCCTCTATAACTTTTATAATATAATATATTTTATATTATTTAAATATATAAAATATTTATAAGATTTTCTTATATTATATATATTATAGATATATTTAAAAGTTATTTAATAGAAATTATACTAAGAGTATAGCTAAAAGTCTTTCTTAACTTACTATAATTATTATACTTTATTCTTATCTAAAAATTATAATCCTTATAATATTTATATCTAAAGCTATAAGTAGTACTTTACTTACCTATTTATAAAAGTTTTAATCTTTTAAATTTAAAAGTACTATAGTATTAATTCTAATAAATACTTATATTAGTTTTTATTTTAAAATTATAAGTATCTATATCTTTTTAGAGAACTAGTTAGCTTCTTTTTTATTACTTTAATATATAAAGTAATTATTATTATAATAATTAGTCTAACTTATTACTATATATAGTACTTTAGTTATCTTATAAAAGCTAGTAGTAAATATAAATATTTATTACTCTTTATTCTTTTAATACTTTTTATACTTCTTTTTATTATACTAAGTAAAGTATAGGTTATTATATACCTTTTAATTCTTATTAAAATAGTCTTCTATATTTTAATTACTATAAGTTTAGTTTACTTTAAATAAAAGTTATCTATTATTTAAAAGATTCTTTAAGTAAATATAATATTAGTTATATATTAATATATTATAAATATAATATTAAGCTACTATTTCCTATTATTATTTAAACTAATATATTAAATACTTATTATATAAAGCTATATTAGCCTATCTAAAGCTATTAAATACTAACTTTTAATTTCTTTTCTTTTTACTATAGTATTCTTACTTAAAATATCCTTTCTTACTATAATTATAATATTTAATATTCTTCTTATCTTTCTATTAAATAATATTAAACTCTATAAAACTTATCTATTATCTTTATTAGATTAAGTTATTATAATTATATCTTTTTCTAGTATTAGGTTTATTTTACTAATTATTATATTAAAATTATTTAAAAGTATTTCTATATTTCTCTTTATTAGCTAGGCTTATAATTATAAAAAGTAATAGTATTAGATATAGTTAATTAATTATATACTTAGAGAGTATTTACCTAAAGGGTTTATATATAAGTACTATAGGGTAACTAAGTATATAATATATTACTATACTAGTAACTTTTTCTTTTTATAAAAACTAATTATCCTAAATATAAATTATACTTATAGCTTTTAGAATAGCTATAAGGAAGTAAACTACTTTACTATCCTACTATAAAATAAAGATATAGCTTAAAAGTAATAGTTTTATTAAAGATAGCTAGTCTATATATTCTATATTAAGTTACGAATTTATAAAGTTAGGATAAATATACTAAGTTCTATATATAAATACCCTAATTACTATAAGAATACCTTCTTAGAATTATTATTTTAAGTATTTAAGGTTTATAAAAAATATAATACTTATACTTTATAATAATACTATTATAGGTAGGTAATAATCCCTTTCTTAAAGCTCTAGATTAGACTAAATTAAATTAAATTAGATTAGATTAACTATAGTTAAGAAAAAGACTTAACTACTAATATAGGATTACTTTAAAACTATTTAATTTAAATATTTTATTATATATCTTCCTTATAATAAGTATTATATAATAGTATAAAAGTATTAGAGTTATTTATATAGTAGTATAGTACTTCTCTTTCTTAATTACCTTCTATAAGTTTATAAAAATAGTTATAGTTTCTACTATAAGTAAAACTACTTAGGAGTAAGGGTTTTTTAATAATATACTCTTTAAGTACTAGTATTTACTCTAAAATTAATAATATAAACTTAGATTTAAAAAGATCTAGAGTTAAGTAAGGTAGTTTAAGATAATTTTATTTTAATATAATATTTAAAAGTTATTATATTAGTCTAACTTTTTACTTTTATTATAATTTTAAACTTAACTATATTATATACTTTTTAAACTTAATTAATTATTATACTATTTTTAGTAAAGACTAAATAATATATTATTTTTTTAATAACAACTAACTTTTATATTATATTAACTTTTAATAAACTTTTATTTCTAAATAAAATAATACCTTTATTACCTATAGCTATTATTATTTTATATAAAGTTTAATTTATTATAGTTAATATATCCTTTAATATTAATAGTTAACTTATTATTAAATATAAGCTTTTTAAAAAACTTATTTAAATTAGCTTTAATTAAGCTATCTATAAAGTTATTATTACTATAAATCTAATAAACTTTATAAATCTTATATTACTTATAAGATTAATAAAGTACTTATATAATAAAAAAGAATCTATATAAATAATTAATAGAATAGCTAAGAGTTCTAAATAGTTAGTAACTTTATAGAGAGTAGTTAAGATTATAATACCTATATTAAAGCTATTTACTATTCTATAGATTTTAGAAGCTAAAATACTATAGATTATATATTTATACTTTATAAAGGACTAATAGATAATATTAGTAGTAAGCTTTTACTTACTTTCTTTAATCTTATTTTTATTAACTATAGTAATTATAAAGCTAATTTATAAACTAAGATTATTATTATTAGTAAATAATTTATTTATAAAGATTATTAACTTAGTAAACTATAAGTTAAATAGAATAAAATAAATTCCTTAGTTTAAATTATTAATTTACTATTATAAATACTTATTAAACTTCTTATAGTTATTATTAGATAGATTATAGATTTAAGTAGTAATAAATAGATTAAATATAGCTTTAAGCTAGTAAATAGAAGTAAAATAGGTATTATAAGTATATTATTTAATATACTTCTATACCTTATTAGGAGTATTAATATTAATAAAAGTAAGTTTTATTCCTTATTCCTTCTACTTAAAGTAGATACTATCTTTATTCTTTAATAGTAGGCTACTATTAAAGGTAATAAAGTTATTAATAATAAGGAATTTATCTAGCTTATAGTTAAAGCCCTTCTTTTTAGCTTTTTTAAAAAATATTTTAAAGAAAGTTAAAGTATTTAAAGTAAAAGTATTATTTATTTATAAAGTAGTAATTATAAAATTCTTTTTACTATACTAAGATCTAGTAATTAAAAAATATAAATTATATATAAAGGTTTTTATACCTAAGGTCTTAATATAATAGCTATAGTATATTATAAACTAATAAAGCTAGACTCTATAATACTATATAATAGCTTTATTACTCTTATTATTATACCTTCTAAGTACTTATATTAAATCTTAATAAGAAAATAGACTAGAATTATATACTTTAGGTTTAATTTAACCTATAGATATACTTATATAATATCCCTAAGTTATAATTCTATAGAATAGAACTATATTAATACTATTATTAGTATAAGAAGAAAGTATTAACTAGTTTATTAAATAGTTAGAAATTAAATTAAAATATACTTCTTTTTAATATTATTATTACCTTAGATTATAATATATAATTTTTTATATAACTTTATATTCTTACTTTTAATCTCTTAAATAATTTAAATATTAAAGATATAAAAACTACTATATTTAATAGAATTATAAAGTTTAAAGATAAAGATACTTTATTTAATAAAATTAGTAATCTCTTTATTATTAAAAGCTTTAAAGAGGTTATTAAAAGTAAGGATAACTCTATTTTATTAAAACTTTAAAGTAAATTTATAGTTATCCTTCTCCTTCTAGATAAGAAAAATCTCTATAGATATTAGCTTTAGCTTTAGCTTATTCTTAAATCTAAGGGATTATCTTTACTTATAAAGTTAGTTAGTAGAGGGTCGAATAGAGTTTAGTTTAAATAAAGTATTACTAGAAATACTTATAAGGTTAAGAGTATTATTAAGATTAGAGTTAGAGTTATAAAAGTACTTTTAAATTTAAATAGATTAGAAAATAACTAGGTTATTTAATAAATTAAGAGTTATATTATAGCTATTAATAGTAAAAAGTTTATATAATCCTTACTATCCTTTCTTCTTTTATTAGATATAAATATTACTTTATAATAAAAGTAAAAGAATATTAGTAGTTAATAGTCTATTATAAGTATTTAATATATTTTTAACTTTTTAATTTATATTAAAAATATATAATAAACTTATTATCTTCTAAATAACTTCTATATATTTAAGTATTAATAAGGTAGAAAGGGAGTTAGAGTTAATTCTAAAGTATACTTTAAAAATAAGAAAAATAGAAATTAAACTATTAAAGCTAACTATATTATTTATAGTTTTAAAACTTACTTAAAGAATTACTTTATAAGAGTATATATTAAAAAGTTTAATATATAGAATCTTAAAGGTATATTAAAAGAGAGTATAATATTATTTTACTTTATTAATAGACTAATATATTTTAATAGAAATCTATTTATAAGTAATTTCTATTAGTTAAATAGTAGTCTAGAATTTAAAAAATATAAAATTTATATTTATATTATATTAAATATAATTAAATAGTCTTAAATATATATTAATTTATATTAATTAAAAAGCTTTCTATATATCTTTTATTAAAAGTAATTAAAGAAAGTATCTTATTTAGAATAATATAGTTATATCTATAATATATAAAATAAGTAAGCTAGTAAAGTAAAGTATATTAATAATTAGCTTATAGTTAAAGTTATACTTATCTTTTAAGTTAAACTTAAAATATCTTAGTATAGATAAGTATATTTAGTAATAATAATAAAAATAAGAAATTACTTTTAAAATAGAAGAATCTATTATATAACTAATATTTATAAATAAATATTATAAATATAGTATTAAAGGATATTTATAGTAGTAATATAGTTATTAAAGTTTAGTTTTTATAAAGAATAAGCCTATAGTAATATAATATTAATCTTTAATAAAGGAAAAGACTTAAAAATAGCTCTATTTCTATATAATTAGAAAAGTTTTTTTATTACTATTATTAGTATACTATACTACTTTATCTATAATATTATAAAAAAAGATTATTAACTTTATTATATTTTAAATATAAAGTAGAAATAGTATAGAAATATTAATAATATAGAATATTATTATTCTAATTAAAGTTAATAATAATACTATACTAGTAGAATATAGTATATTACTTAATTTAAAGTAAATATTTACTTTACTTACTTTTATAGTATTTAAAAATAAAGAAGGTTATTTTTAGTATAGAGTAAGAAACTAGTTATTACTAATAATAGAGTAGACTATAGTTTTAATATCTAGTAGTATTCCTTAAAATAATTCTTAAAAGTATTATCTTTTTAATATAAAAATAAATATTAAAACTATTTCTATTATTATAATTATTTTAAAAATAAAATTAATATAATATATAAATACTTAGTTTATAAAATATAAAGTATATATTTAATTAAAGTTATTAGTAAGTTTATAGTTCTATAAAGAGTTCTTTATATTTAGTCTTTTAAAATTAATAAAAAATATAATATAGTTAGTATTTATAGTTTTTTATCTATTATCTTTCTATACTATAAAGTATATTATATAGAAATATTATCTTTTAGTAAAAGAATATTATATAAACTAATATCTTTTTTTATTATATATAAAGTATCTTTTTTAATATAGTCTATTTTATTAAAAGCTATTATTATAGTTAGTAAAGCTATAGCTATTATTATTATTATAATTACTATAGTTATTAAATATACTATAACTATAAAAGCTATTTTAAAAATTACTTCTATTATAAAAGCTATTTTAATATATATTATAGAAGTTATTATTATTATATTTATAGTTTAAAAAGAACTAATCTTCTTTATTAAGCTTAATCCTATCTATTTAAAATATATAAATAGTAGGTTATTATAACTTATAAGCTTATAATAAAGTATAAAAATTAGAGTAAAAAGCTTTAATTAATATTAAAGAGTTATATAATATTATTATAAACTTAAGTACTCCTTTAACTATTTATAAGATATTATCTTATATAAGTTAATTACTATAAATTTAATATCTAAATATATAGTAGTATATATTTAACTTATTATTAAATACTTAGAGTATATTAAAAGTAGACTTATTAGAATACTTTTAATAAAAGTTAAGAAAAGTTATTATATTTTAGTCTATATAGTAGTTTTAATAGTTAGTATTACTATTAAAGTATAACTTTATTTTAAAGTATATTATCTAGAATATATCTAAATACTTAATATTATAAAGATAAAATATTTTAATAGTCTTTTTAAATATATATAAGAAAGCTATATAGAACTATTCTAACTTAATACTTAAATTCTTATATATTATAAGGAAAATAAGAACTTTATTATTAAATATATTATATAATAGTTTTAAATATATTTTATTATTATAATAATATTTACTTATATTAGCTATTATAGTTAAATTTAATAGTTTATTATAGAAGTTAAGTAAAAGTAGAGTATAGTAAGCTTTTAATAGCTAATTCTTAAAAATATTTTAAAAACTATTACTATTAGATAAATCTAATTTAAAAGAGGAAGAAGAGGAAGAAGAAGATCTATTAGAGGGATTATTATTAGTCTCTTTATTATTATCTTTACTCTTATCTCTTTTCTTTCTCTTATTATTCTTCCTCTTTTTCTTCTTACTCTAATTATTATTAGATAAAAATAAACTATTATCTAAATTATTATATTAATATTAAAATAATTTCTTACTATACTTATTAAGTTTTAAAGTTTTTAAAGTTTTCTTCTTTTCTTTAATATTCTTACCTATCTTCTTTTTATTTAAATTATTAATAATAATAATCTTATTTTTAAACTTAAATATAGTTAAATTAGTATATAAATTATTATAGAATATAACTACTCTACTACTATATATCTCTTTAAATTTATTATCTAGCTATTTTAGTATTTTAATAGCTTTAAATATAAATATTAATATAGTTAAATTCTAATAGTTATTTAAATTAGTCTATATACTCTTAGTATAAAAAGTCTTTTTTAATTTTAATATAAAATCTTTATTAAAACTAGTAAATATTTTATTATTCTAGTTTTTAAAGTTATTTATAAATATATTATATATTTCTTTAATAATTAAATATTTATATACTTATATATATTAAATAATATATATATTAAGCTTTATTAGAGTAACCTTTTTATTACTATCTTTAGATATATTTAATCTTTAAAACTAAGAATTAATAATATATATATAAAACTTTTAAAAGTAAATCTTATTCTATATAGTATTATAGATTAAAGGTTTTTATATAAGAGAATTAGAAAAAGGTAGTATTAAGGGTTTTTTTAAGAAAGTTATTTAAAATAATAATAATAATAATTATACTAATAAAAGGGGAAATTAAATAGATATAAGAGTATCTATAATATATTACTACTATTAAAAATAAATATAACTAAACTATAGAATAAGTAAGTTTTATTAGTTAAATATAAAGTTATTATCTACTATAATAACTACTTTAAGGGTTATATAAAGGTTTATTATATAAGTTATTAATATAAGAATAGTTAAAAAGTCTAAAGCTTAATAAAGTTAACTTATTTAGTTTAAAGTATTACTAGAATATAAAATAGGGTTTAGTAATAGAGTAAATAAAGAAGTTTAAAGTCTTAATAAAGTTTCTATTTACTTAAAATATAATAAATACTTATAAAAGGTAAATCTAAATAGTAACTATAGTTAAGTAGTTACCTAAGCTTTATATTAAGTAATTACTAAGATAATCCTATAGGAGTTAGTCTTTTTAAATAGGTTATATAGCCCTAGCTAGAGTTAGCTAAAGGTAGTTATACTAAATATATTATATAAAGTCTAATATAAACTAATAGCCTTAGTATAATTACTTTTAAAGGTTAATACCTATAATAGGTATATAAGCTTTAAAGTAATAGACTATCTCTTTAATCTAACTATCTATAGTTACCCTTATAACTACTAATTAGTATTAGCTAAGCTTATAATTATAAGAAGTAATAGTATTAGATATAGTTAATTAATTATATACCTAGAGAGTATTTATTTAAAGGGCCTATATATAGGTACTATAGGGTAACTAAGTATATAATATATTACTATAATAACTTAATATAAATTTTTATATATCTTTTATTTATAAATTTAAAGATCTCTATTATAAAAGAGGAAATTATATATTTTATATAGAATTTTATATACTTTTAGTTTTATTTCTTCTTATTTTTTAAAGATTTATAATTTTTAAAATTTACCTATATAAGATCTCTTATTTAGAATTTTAAAGTAATAGATTTTTCTTTATTTACTATAGTTTTCTATTATTATAATATAGTAGCTATAAAGCTTTAATAAAAATTTAATATTTACTATAGTTTTTTAATAAAATAATTAGCTTATATTTTAAATAAAAACTTAAAAAGTATTTCCTAATTAACTTTTTTAAAAATTAGTATAATAAAGCTAAACTTATAGCTATAGATTATAAAGAATATTAATATTTTAATACTAATATTAATATATTAAATTAAAGTTACTTATACTATAAATAACTATTTTACTTAATTTTTCTAGTTTTCTATAACGTAGTACACTACCTAGTAGGATAGATTACCTAGTAGGATACTTTTTACTAGTTTACTAACTTCTATTAACCCTAGTACCTACCTAGTATAGTTAATTTAATAAAAGTTAGTACTAATTAGTACTAACTACTTTAAATTACTTATTTCTAATTAATTTAATTAATTTAAAATAGTTAGTATAGGTATAGTATAGGTTTAAACTAGGTTACTTTTAATAGAAAATATATACTTTATACTAAATAATACTAACTATACTATTAAAAATATAGTTTATTATAGACTACTAAAATAAATATATTTATACTAATTAGTATTAACTAAGCTAGATTTACTATAATATAGTTAAAATCTAATTTATTAAACTCTTCTTCCTCTTTCTTATATATTCTTATATTATACCTAGTCTTACTATAGTTCTTATAGTATTATTTACTTAGTCTACTATAAACTACCTTCTTTATCCTACTACTTATTTTACTAGCTAGCTACTTCCTCTTTTATTTTTCCTTAATTATTACCTAGAAATCTTTAATAATAAGTACTTTTTTAAGCTATACTTAATTCTTCTTAGCCCTCCTATACTTAGTAAGTACTATATTAGTATTCTTAAGTATATAAACCTAATTTTTTAAAATTATAATTTTATATACTATTATCTATAAACCTTTTAATAACTAGTTAATAGCTAAAATAATTAGTATAAGGGAGCTTCTTTAATATACTAAAATCCTACTCTTAATAAAACTTAATTATTAAATAATTTACTAGATATTAAATAGTATTTATAACTTCTATTTCTAGAGAGAGATAGAAAGAGATTAGTTTAGTATTTATAAGTAAATATTAAGCTTAAAAATAATAAAATCTAGGTTTTAAAAGGTAATTCTAGCTCCTCTAAATATAACCTTAATATTCTTCTCTATAAAGATTTTATTATAGACTACCTTAAATATAAGAAAGAACTTAAACTTAGTAATATAGTTAATTAAAATCTAGATAAAGAGATTAATCTAGTTACTATATATATACTTTAAAGATAAATATAATATAATATTTAATAGTTAGTGTATATAAGAAGAATATAGTAGTATATTAATAGTAATAATATTATTAATTTTAATAGTAATTCTTAAAATCTACTTATATATAGCTCTTATATCTATCTAGAATAAGTATTTAATATTTACTCTTTATCTATTATCTTATATACTTTTTAAAATACTAAATCTATTCTAAATTAGTTTAATTATCTATCTATCTATTTAAAGTAAGCTTAATAACCTAATCTTCTAGAAAACTTAACTTTATAGCTTAGTTTATAAAGTAATAGACTCTTTAAATAATTATAAATAATAGAATATACTAGCCCTTTATATTAATATATTTAATAGCTATTATCTATTTTTAGTTTTTAAGCTATACTAATTTAACTTTTTTATATTTATTAATATATATAATAACTATTAATATAGCTAATATATCTATTATAAAGTTAATTTTATTAAAGTTATATAGGTTATTATTTATAATCTTATACTTAGCTATTATATTATAGAGAAGCTTAAACTAGTTCCTAATAATTTCTAGATTTTTCTAGAGTACTTTTTAATAGTTATAGAGATAATTAAACTAAATCTTTAGGCTAGATTATATATTTATAAAGTATTAAGTCTAGTATTTATTAATAAACCTACTATTATATAATAATAGTATAAGATTAGCTATATCTTCTATATTAGAAAGATATATTAGAAAACTTTATATATTTTAGTTAATAATATATTAGATAAGTACTTTTTTCTTTAATTAACTTAAGTTTATAGTTATTAATATATATTTTCTTATAATAAGGTTAATTATTTATCCTAGCTAATAATATACTATAAGGGATAGAAAAGATTTATATAGCTTTATATATATTTATAGGTTTTTTATAGTTTATTTTAGATTTCTTAATTACCTAAAGAGCTAGAATAATTCTATCTTCTCTTAAATAAATTAATATAGTAGATATTAATTTCTAGTATATTAAATAATTAAATAGATAGAGTAATATAAGATTAATATAAAAAATAAGGATATAATCTCTACTAAATATAAACCTACTTACTAAAACCTTAAGTTTTTAGACCTATATTATAACCTTACTACTACTCTAAATTAACTAAATTAATTAGAAATAAGTAATTTAAAGTAGTTAGTACTAATTAATACTAACTTTTATTAAATTAACTATACTAGGTAGGTACTAGGGTTAATAGAAGTTAGTAAACTAGTAAAAAGTATCCTACTAGGTAATCTATCTTACTAGGTAGTATACTATATTAATAAATATTATAAAATATACTTTAATTTTCTAGTTTATTTATTTTAAACTACTATTTATTTTAAAATAATAAGCTTAACTAAGCTATTATTTAATTTAAAGAAAGTAGTATATATACTTTTAAAACTAACTTATTTAATTAAAACTTTAGTTTAAAGTAATAGCTTTTAACTACTTATAATATCTAACTTAATACTATAGAAAATATTTAATATATAATTTAATATTTATAAAGTTTATAGTAATTTCCTAGTAATATTAATTAAAAACTAATAATAGTTTAAAGAAAGCTTTTTATATATCTTTCTATACTTTAACTTTTTTATATACTTTATAGTTATAAAAAAAGTATTAAACTTTTTAATAAAATAGTAGCTAGTAAAAATATTAACTAATTATAGAAATTATATCTTTTTATTTAAAATATTTTAATACTATAAAGTTATAAACATTCTATATAATTTTTATATATAAAATATTAGCTTTTAAATCTTCTTAGTAAGTTTTTTTATAGTTCTCTTTCTTTATAATAAATATCTTAGATATTTATAGTTTTCCCTTATAGTATAAAAGTTTATATTTATTAATATAGTATTTACCTAGCTATATATAGAGATATAAGTTAACCTAAAGCTCCCTATCTCCTTCTTTTAATATATAGTAAACTATAGTATAACCTATATTATTTTATATAGTTTATAAATAAGTTTATTTTTAAAATTAAGTATAATATTATATTTATTAATAGTAATTAACTTATATAAACTTTACTAATCTTTCTTCTCTCTTTATATATATATTACTTTAAAGAGAAAGAGTAAGAATATTTATAATATATAGGCTATTCTATATATATTTAAAATATTATTTACTTTATACTATACTATAAGTATTTATAGTACTTTTATTACTTTTTAAATAGGTACTATTTATACTAAGATTAAAAGTATTAATAGTAATTCCTATATAATCTAAAGATATACTTTAAAAATAAATAGTATAGAAACTAGTTAACTAGATTTTATAGTATTATTAATAACCTTAAAAGCTATCTATAATATTACTTTTTTATTAAAATTATTTCTAAGCTTAATATATAAGATTTTAAATATATATTAAAGTAAAGTATAATATTATTTAACTTTATTAATTAACTAATATACTTTTATAAGTATTTATTTATAAGTAATTCTTATTATTTATATAGTATTTTTAAGTTTTATAAATATAAAGTTAATTCTTATATTATAAACTAAATAGTTTAGTAGTTCTAAATATATATTAATCTATACTATCTATAGAGCTTCTTATATATCTTTTATAAATAGAGAAGATAGGAAATATCTACTTTAAAAAAAGGTTATTAAATTAATAATATATAAAATAAAATATATAATTAAATATATAATATTAATAATAACTTTATAGTTAATATTATAGTTATTCTATAAGTTAAACTTAAACTTTTTAAAAATAGAATTATAAAGTTAATAATAATAATAGAACTTAAAGATTACTTTTAAAGTAGAAGGTTTAATAAAGTAACTAGTATTAAAGAGAAGATAAAAGAGTTAATTAATAAAAGTATATTTAAACTATTAGTAAAGCTATTATAGTTTAGCTATTATAGAGAATATTTAGTATTAACTTTATATATCTTCTACTATAAACTATAGATATCCCTATTTTTGAATAACTAGGAATATTAATTTAAAACTATCTTTTTTAGTATATACTACTTTATTAGTAGTATTTTAAAAGAAGAAATCTAATACTATTATATTTTAAATATAAAATAGAAAAGAGGTTAATAATTTTATAATATAAAGTATTATTTTATTAACTAGTATTTAAATAGTTATTATATTAATAAAAAAGAATTTAAACTTTAAGCTAAACTTAATAAATACTTCTATATTATAAAATATATCTAATATTATAAATAGGTTTATATTTTATAAAGTAAGGAATTAGTTATAGTTATTAGTAAAGTATTTAACTACTTTTATATTTAAAATAATTCTTTAAAATCTCTAGTAAAAATAATAGCTATTAAGTATAAAAGCTTATACTAAGCTTATACTTATTTCTATAGTTCTTTTAAAGAAAGGATTAATAAAATAAAGAAATACTTAATCTATTAAAAATATTATATTCTTATAGTTAAAAACTTAATCTTATAAGAATTAAATATTCTTATTATTTTAAAACTTAATTAAATCTTTATTATTATTATTATCTACTTTATTAATATAAAAACCTTCTATATTAATAATAAAAGCTACAAAGTTAATATCTAAAAAGTATTTATCTTTATTTTATTAAACTATAAAGTATTAATTATATATATATTAGTACTTTTTAACTATATACTTAGTTAGCTAATAGCTCTTTCTATTATAGATAAAATAGTACTTATTTTAAAAACTATTACTATTTAAATAGTTACTATAGCTATTTAACTAGTTTCTATAACTATTACTATAGTTATTATATTTACTGTAACTAGAGAAGTATATACTATAGTTATTTAATTTACTATTAAAGCTATTACTATAGAAGTTACTATTATTATAAAAGCTATCTTAGCTTTAATTATTACTAAACCTATAGTTACTATAACTACTATAGTACTTATAGTCTAAAAAGTATTAGTTATTATCTTTATACTCCTTATTATAGCTAACTTTATCTATATAAAAAGCTTAGTATTTAATTAGTTATTAACTTTTATAATCTTAGATTAAAGTATATAGACTAAAATAAAGCTACTTAGTTAATTATAGTAGGTTAAATAAAGCTATAGTAAACTTTAGTATACCTTTAATTATATATAGTATATTATTTTAAATAAGCTAATTACTATAAGTTTAATATTTAAAAGCTTAATAATAAATAAATAACTTATTAATTAATAGTTAAAAGACTTATATATAGTTTTTATTAAAGTATTTTTATTAAAGTTTAATAAATATTAATATAATCTAGTCTATATAGTAGT
>JUJX01000038.1:0-342042 GCA_000800745.1 Diaporthe longicolla
ATTTAACTATAATAGCTAATATAAATAAGTATTATTATAATAATAAAATATATTTAAAACTATTATATAATATATTTAATAATAAAGTTCTTATTTTCCTTATAATATATAAAAACTTAAATATTAAGTTTTTAAAAATATTTTAAATAGTATACTTTAAAATAAAGTTATACTTTAATAGTAATATTAATTATTAAAACTATTATATAGATTAAAATATAATAACTTTCTTTAATCTTTATTAAAAGTACTTTAATAAATCTACTTTTAATATATTTTAAATATTTATTAATAAGTTAAATATATACTATTATATATTTAAATATTAAACTTATAATAGTTAACTTATATAAAATAATATTTTATAAATAATTAAAAAAGTATTTAAATTTATAATAGTATTATATAACTTTTTAATATTAGTTAAAACTTTTTATTTTAACTTTTATACTTTATTATAGGTTTATAAGTTATAATAACCTATTATTTATATATTTTTAATAAATAAGATTAAGTTTAATAAAAAAGATTAGTTCTTTTTAAATTATAAGTATAATAGTAATAACTTTTATAGTATATATTAAAGTAGTTTTTATAATAAAAGTAACTTTTAAGGTAGCTTTTATAGTTATAATATACCTAATAACTATAGTAATTATAATAATTATAGTAGTTATAGATTTATTAATTATAATAATAACTTTAAATAAAGTAAACTATATTAGAAGAAATACTTTAAATATAATAAAGAAAGATATTAATCTATATAATATCCTTTTATTAAAAGATAATATTCTTATATAATATATTATATAGTATAAAAAGATAATATATAAAAAGTTATAAATATTAATTATACTATATTCTTTATTAATTTTAAAAGATTAGATATAAAAGACTTTTTATAAAACTATAAATTTATTAATAACTTTAATTAAGTATATACTTTATATTTTATAAACTAAGTATTTATATACTATATTAATTCTATTTTTAAAATAATTATAATAATAGAAATAGTTTTAATATTTATTTTTATATTAAAAGAATAATACTTTTAAAAATATTATAAAATATATTATTAAATATTAAAGTTATAGTTTACTTTATTATTAATAATAACTAAGTTTTTATTTTATATTAAAAATAACTTTCTTTATTTTTAAATACTATAAAAGTAAGTAAAGTAACTATTTATTTTAAATTAAATAATATATTATATTCTATAAGTATAATATTATTATTAACTTTAATTAAAATAGTAATATTTTATATTATTAATACTTTTATACTATTCTTACTTTATATTTAAAATATAATAAAGTTAATAATCTTTTTTTATAATACTATAGATAAAGTAATATAGTATATTAATAATAATAGTAAAAGAACCTTTTTAATAATATAGAAATAAAGTTATATCTAAGTCTTTTCTTTTATTAAAAATTAATAATATATTACTATAAGCTTATTTTTTATAAAAACTAAATTTTAATAACTATATTACTACTTTAAATATCCTTTAATACTATATTTATAATATTTATTTATAAATACTAGTTATATAATAAATTCTTTTATTTTAAAAGTAATTTCTTACTTTTATTATTATTATTAAATATATTTACTTATATTAAAATATTTTAAGTTTAATTTAAAAAATAAATATAACTTTAACTATAAACTTATTATTAATATACTTTACTATATTAACTTACTTATTTTATATATTATAAATATAGCTATATTATTTTAAATAAAATACTTTTTCTAATTACTTTTAATAAAAAATATTTAAGAAGCTTTTTATTTAATATAAATTAATATATATTTAAAACTACTTAATTATATTTAATATAATATAAGTATAAATTTTATATTTTTTAAATTTTAAACTATTACTTAGTTAATAAAAATTACTTATAAATAGATTTTTATTAAAGTATATTAGTTTATTAATAAAATAGAATAATATTATACTCTTTTTTAATATACTTTTAAGATTTTATATATTAAACTTTTAAATATATACTCTTATAAAATAATCCTTTAAATAAGTTTTAAAGTTATAAATAATATAGTTAACTTTAATAGTTTAATTCCTACTCTTTTTCTCTTTAAAGTATACTTTAAAATTAACTTTAACTCCCCTCTTACTCTATTAATACTTAAATATATAAAAGTTATTTAAAAAATAATAAACTTACTATATACTTTTAATATAAACTAAAAGATTAAAGATATATTAAATATTTATAATAGACTATTAATTATTAATATTTTTTTACTTTTATTATAAAGTAATATTTATATTTAATAAAAGAAAGAAAGATAATAAAGATTATATAAACTTTTTATTATTAATAGCTATAATATAACTTTTAACTTATTAAATAACCTAGTTACTTTTTAATTTATTTAAATTTAAAAATACTTTTATAACTCTAATTTTAATTTTAATAATACCTTTAATCTTATAAATACTTCTAATAATATCTTACTTAAATTAAACTCTATTCTACCTTTTATTAATTAACTTTATAAATAAAAATAACCCTTTAGACTTAAAAATAAGTTAAAGTTAAAACTAATACTTATAAAAACCTTTTTTATTTAAAAGAAGAAAGATAACTATAAACTTACTTTAAAGCTTTAATAAAATAAAGTTATTTTTACTTTTAATAACCCTTTTAAAGCTTTTAATAATAAAGAGATTATTAATTTTATTAAATAAAATATCTTTATCTTTAAGCTATATAACTTTATTAAATATAATAACCTTTATATTTTTAATACTTAAATTATTTAAAAGATTAAAGATAAGAATATAAAGTTATATAAGAAATTAAATATTATAATTTAAAGTAATAATAA
Organism: Diaporthe longicolla; assembly: GCA_000800745.1. Classification (NCBI taxonomy): domain Eukaryota; kingdom Fungi; phylum Ascomycota; class Sordariomycetes; order Diaporthales; family Diaporthaceae; genus Diaporthe; species Diaporthe longicolla. The sequence continues at coordinate 2,875 of JUJX01000038.1, forward strand.
TATTAAAAAAGAATATATTTTAACTTAATCTTTAACTATTTAATAAACTAATTAATCTTTTTTTTTAATATTAATAATAATACTAATATAATACTATTTTATAAAACTATAATTTAAAAATATTATATAAGTATATTTATAAGTTAAATTAAACTTAAAATATATAATTTTAATTTATCTATTTATTAAAACTTAATATAAATATTTAGAAAATATAATTATAAAAGTAATAAAGTTATTATATAATATTTTAAAGTTTAACTTTTATTAGTTTATAATATACTATAACTATTATATTAAAACTTTAAAAATAAAAACTTTTATATATAATTTATATCTTTTAATTATTAAACTTTAATATAGTAAAAAGAATCTTATAATTACTATATTATAAATAAATAATACTTTTATTTTAAATACTTTAACTTTTTTTAAAATATTTTTTAAAAAGGGTAAAGAGAAAAGCTTTAATTATAAGTTAAATAAATTCTTTATTATTAATAACTTTATTACTTTTAATATATTCTATTATTAAAAAATAAAAATAGTATTTACTTTAAATAAAAAGAATAAAGAATAAAACTTACTTTTATTAATATTAATACTTTTAATAAAATATAGAAGTTTATTAAATAATATATTTATAATACTTATTTTACTTTTATTTATTAGTTTAAAGTTATATTTAATCTATTTATTATTATTTAAACTTATAACTTATTTAATAATAACTATAAAAAGTTTAATAAATATTTATAATAATAAATTAATACTTTAAACTAAGGAATTTATTTTATTTTATTTAATTTAAAGTTTATTAAATTAATAATCTTTATAAATAAATTATTAATTAATAATAATAACCTTAGTTTATAAATTAACTTTATAATTATTATAGTTAATAAAATTAAAATTAAAGAAAGTAAGTAAAAGCTTATTATTAATACTATTTACTAGTTTTTTATAAAGTATAAATATATAACCTATAGTATTTTAACTTTTAAAATTTATAGAATAGTAAATAACTTTAATATAAGTATTATAATCTTAAATACTCTTTATAAAGTTATTAACTATTTAAAACTTTTAATTATTCTATTAATTATTTATATAAATTCTTTCTTATTATATAAATACTTTATTAAACTTAGTATTACTAAAAAGAAATACTTAATATTTAATATAATAGTATTTTATTAATTTTATAAATAATATAAAATCTATAAAGTTTATTAAATTTATAGTAATAATAACTTTATATATACTTTAATTAAAGCTAACCTAAATAAGTTTTTTAAAAAGCTTATATTTAATAATAAGTTAATTATTTATATTAAAAAATATATTAACTATAATAAATTAAACTTTATATAAAATAATAAAAGCTATAAGGAATAAGATTATTATTTTATTTAAAAATAAAAGTTTATTAAAAGTTAATATAATATAAAAGTTAGTTTTTATTAAAGAAATAATATATTATTTAATTTTTATTAAAAATAGTATAATAATTAATTAAGTTTAAAAAGTATATAATATAACTAAGTTTAAAGTTATAATAAAAGTAAAAAGTTAAATTAATATAATAACTTTTAAATACTATATTAAAATAAAACTATTTTAAATTACTATATTTAACTTTAAACCTTTTTAAATTTAGGTTTATATTATTAGTTTTAAAGTAAATACTAGTTTTTAAAAGATATATTATTAAAAAACCCTTACTTTTAAATAGTTTTACTTATAATAAAAACTATAACTATTCTTATATACCTATAAAAAGTAATTAAAAGAGAGAAGTATTATATTATTATATAAATAACTTTAATAGTTTTATACTATTATATAATACTTACTATAAAAAAGATATATAATAAAATATTTAAATTAAATAGTTTTAAAGTAATTTTATATTAATAGTTAAGTTTTTTCTTTAATTATAATTAGTTTAATTTAATTTAATTTAGTTTATTTTAATTTAAAACTTTAAAAAAGAGATTATTACTTACCTATAATAGTATTATTATAAAGTATAAGTATTATATTTTTTATAAACCTTAAATATTTAAAATAATAATTTTAAAAAGGTATTCTTATAATAATTAAGGTGTTTATATATAGAACTTAGTATATTTATCTTAACTTTATAAATTAATAATCTAATATAAAATATATAGATTAACTACCTTTAATAATATTATTATTTCTAAGCTATACTTTTATTTTATAGTAAAATAGTAAATTAGTTTACTTTTTTATAGTTATTTTAAAAACTATAAGTTTAATTTATATTTAGAATAATTAGTTTTTATAAGAAGAAAAAGTTACTAGTATAGTAATATATTATATACTTAGTTACCCTATAATACTTATATATAAGCTTTTTAGGTAAATACTTTTTAAATATATAATTAATTAACTATATTTAATATTATTACTTCTTATAATTATAAGTTTAGCTAATAATACTATTAGTATTTATATTAACTTTATTATTAAATTAAAAGTTATAAATACTTTTTAATATTTAATAAATAATTAAATAATTAAGTTTTATTAAAAATAAAATCTTAATTTATTAAAGAAGCCTTTTTATATTAATTTTTAAAATTATTAATTAAATAGTAAAAAGTATATAAGTTATAATAAATAAAGTTATTTTTTTAAAAATTAAGTTTATACTTTTAAAAATATTAATATAGTATTTATTAAATATTAAAAAGTTAAAAAAAGTTAAATATAGTTTAAAAAGCTTTTAATATTAAAAACTTTTAAATAATAATTAAAGAAAAATAAAAAAGAAAGTAAATAATTAATAAAATAACTAATAATATTAAAAAGTTAGTTTAAAGTAAATTAATTAAAAAATAATATAATAACTATAATAAAACTAAATATAAACTATAAACCTTTCTTAAAATATAATTTTATTAAACTAATATAGTTAATATAATTAAATATTAAAAGTAGTCTAAATATTTAAAGTATACTCTAAGCTTAGTTTTTAGTTACTTTAATACTATATCTTTAACTTCTATTTTTATAAAAGAAGGGTATTAGGTACTTAATTTACTTTATAATTCTATAATAGATAGTAGTACTTATACTTATTTATTTACTAAGAAAAACCCTACTTAGCTAACTAGTAAGTAAAAACTAAGTAAAGGAGCTTAACTTTTAATAGGTTTTATAGTTAATACTAATAAAGATTAAACCTATACCCTTCGCGGCACTAGTGTAAAAGGTAGCCTAACGTGTAACTAACTATACTATAGTATTATAAAAATAGGTATAATATATAAATTTATAAGAAAGATATAAAGAACTTTAATTAATTAAATTTTAAGTAAATTATATCTTTCTTTATATAGTTATTATTAATTATTATAAATATATATATTTAAATAGTTTATTATAAATTAATATTTTAATAATATAATTAATATTAATTAATATAAAATATATATTTTTTATTAAAAATTAATTAGTTTAAACTAATATTATAATATTATTAACTCTATTAAATTAATAAAATTAATTAAAAATTTAAAATTTAAAATAATTAATATTACTTAATACTAACTTTTATTAATTTAATTATATTAAATAAGTATTAAAGTTAATTAAATTTAATAAATATAATAAGAATTTATTATTTATTAATATTTATTACTTAATAATAAACTATATTAATTAAATTATATAAGTATTTTTATATAATTATTTTAATTTAAAATAATAATAAAAAAATAAAAAAAGAGAAAGAAATAAAAAAATAGAGGAAAGAAGGGGGAAGGAGAGGGAAGGAGAGGAAGCTTTTTACTCTTTTAAATAGTACCTAGCTTTTTATATATAGCTCTATCTATTATCTTATATTAGGTAGGTAGAAAGCCTAATAGATAAGCTAAAACCTCTATAGGTAGGTGTATAGAAATAGCTGGGTGGGCTTATAGAATAGCTAGGTGGGCCTATACTGGCTGTAGATGGATGGGTAGGCGGGCTTCGAAGCGAAGGATCCTATGGATAGACTAAGCGAACTTGCTGACCTAACAGACCGGAGCTATAAAGCAGGACCTACCTTGTTGATCGAGCTAACCCATCCTAGACTGCTCGGAAAGGTATTGACTAAGTATCTATATTCTTTAAGTTCCTCTAAGCCGGAACCACAGGAATTACCCTAGGAGGACAAGAAACAATGTAATCTGCAAGATTAACACAGCTAATTTTCCTGTGCAAGACCTTCCACATTAACTTTCATCTTCTGCGCAGAAAGATATCTTCGATGGTGGTCTCGCCTGTGACAAGGCCTAGGCTTAGGCTCTGCGCTTATCATATGCCTCTTTCCTAGTAGGAGGGATTCCGGGTAGATATAGGTATATAAGGGCCGGATACACATTATAATACACCTACCGAGGGGAGGGGGGGTCTTTTATTTAGGTGGCGCAATATATTTAGATAGTGTAATAATACTACTATATAATTAGAAATTAGATATTATAGTAATATACTAGTAAAAGATTAATAAAATACTATTAAAGAGATAAAATTTTAAAGAGTTAAAATTATATTAAAATTAAAACTATATTTAAATTATAACTATATTAAGGTTAAAGTATATTAACCTTTAAATTTACTAGTTTTAATTTTTATAAGTTAGTTAGTATATTAAATTTCTATAATTCTATATTTCTATAGCTTTTAATAAGTTAGTTAATAGTAGTTAAACTAATAAATAGCTAATAAATAGTTAAGTTAAAGATAAATTAAAAAGAAACTTAATTTAAATAAAGGTTAAACCTTTTTTTTAACTTATATATTAGGGATTAATATTATATTATAATATATAAAAAATAATATTATATTAAGATTAAGTAGAGTATATATTAAATATAAAATAAAAATATATTAGTATACTATTAACCTAGTATAACTACTTTAAAATTATATTAAGATTATATTAATAGCACTATATTATTAATTCAAGACACCCCCTTCCCTCTAGTAGGTAGTGTTATATAGCATCTTAGATGAAATATAGTAGGGATAATGCCGAGAGGCATATACTCGATGTGAAGGGTATTAAGCGTCGGACGGCGCGCACACAGACACAGTACAACATCAGGTACCATGTTGTATCCAGCTTTTCATCACGGTCAGCCTCTAAAATTATACCAAAAGCCAATACTACTGTAGTATTTAATCTTGTCCAACACTAAACTGCTAGATAGTGACTTTTATGCCCATCTTCGCGGTCGTCGTCCATCGACATGATGACCAGTTCCACCTGAGATTCCCCATCCTCCCTCGCGGAATGGGAGGGAGATGCCGGGCGTGGATACTTGGCAAGGCACTTGTTATGGCTCGGAAAACTCCCCAAGCCTTCTCGTATCGGCGCCTTGTTGCCCCCTTCGTCGGTCTCATCCCCCTCGGTTGGGTGCATGCAGTTACCAGACCGGCTGAGGCTCTTGCTGAACTTGGAGCCTATGGATCGGAGGGCGCACACGTATCTGGCTATAAAGAGCCGGGCGCCTGGAAGGCAGGCTACCATGACCCCGACGGTGATTTCTATGTATGACCAAGTCATGGTCGCGAAGAAGTCTCCTGTGTGTATGGGTTAGCTCATCACCTGGGCAGGAGCGTTGAAGGTCAACGTTGTTCACAAATGGGCTGGCTTAGTTACTTGTTGGATTCTCCGTGTTTGCGAAGCTCACCAAGGTCTGTATGCGGACGATGCTCGTCAAGGTCAGACTGCGTCAGAAGTCAGCCGCTCCGGATCAATCAAACTTGTCATGTACCCAAGGGTACCTAAGAACGTGGAGAGCAGGGCGACCCACAAAATCCCAATCCCAAACATCAGGATCACCCCGATCTTCTTCTTCACCTGCATCTGGAGACACCACACCTGCGTGGCCGGGAGGTAAAGCATCCAAAAGTCCAACGCAATGTTAAGAGCAGAGTGCGCCCACGCGAGCGCATTGATATTAAAACAACGCCCCGTGTGCTGTCCATCCCAGGACTCCCAGAAGAACCTGATAGGCTGGCACTGTAGGAAATCAGAAACGATGAAGCTCCCGACGAGTAACAAATTGAAGGCCTGCGTGGCCCAGACTATGCGGCGGAACTTTGGGTCCGGGAAGAGCCGCAGGTATAAGAACAGGATAGACGTCTTGATCAGGCCGAGCGTCAGCGTGTAGAGCACCTCGAAGATGAAGAAGATCTTGAGGAACTCTGAGATCTTCCATGGCTCGAGGGTCCAGATGTCTCGGCCCAGGCCGTAGCGCTCTTCGAGGATGCTCCCTGCGAGCCAGCCGGCTGTGAGGAGCTGTGGATGAAGGGGTTTGTCAGCGCAAGAACCGGAATGTTTTAGGCGAAGCGATTCGGTGTGGACGAACCCCGGATAACACGATCGTCGTGTCGTCGTGTCCCCAAGGTGCAAGCCTCAAAGCCCTAGATGCCAGTCGCATGGCGAAAAACAACAACCCTACGAAGAAGAGAAAATATCTGAGGACGTTGATGGTGATTGTCTCATTCCTCGGTGTTAGACCACAGGTAGTCGAGGTGATGTTCTTGATGGCTGGTGTGTCACGGTCAGTCATTGATTGACGCGCTTGAAGTCATAATGTACTATGTGGTACTCACCGAGAGACTCAATCACGGTGCAGTTAGCCTTCACACATAGTGTCACAAAGTTCTCGAACCCTCGGTCCAAGCAGAGGCACGTCTGGTTTGTAGAAGAGCACTCTGACAGCGGCAAAGAGGCAGCGAGGCATTGAAGCTGCGCGTCTTCTGGTCAACAGTCTGTCCGCCATATCAACTGCACGCACTGAGGGCTGTATTGAAACTTACACCACACCCCGGCATGGCATTTTGATCCATCTGGTTTGTCCGCCGCCTGAGTAATACTAGTACTTTGTGGGATGGACCCAGAATAGCTTCAGCGCTCAGGTTGCTGCCCGTCTCGCAGGGTGAGTCCTGACACGGAAAGACTTCAGTATGTACGGCCTCTAGTCATGCGCCAAAGTAAATGGAGTAGTTCATGATCAAAATCAGCCCAACCCATACTATGGGCATCGGGCTGGGTACATACAGTCCAGACCAGCGGCAAACAGGTTAGACAGACAGCCGCCATTACCACCAACCTTACGATTGCGATCTCAATCGCGATTAAGAAATCTAATCAATAATACATGACTCTCATCAGTACGCGAATGCCAGGGGAAACCCTTGGATACTGATTAAAGTTCACCGGATAAGCCAGGGCGCGGACGTGCGCAGCCCTGGAGCCCACAAATCCCACGAACATCACACTTTTACACGTGCGGTTGTGAAGATCTTGCCCCGGGTTCAATTACTTAGAGTTCCCGCTTAGACAATGGGGGCTTGTGGGAGCTGAAGTAGCGTGCAAAGGCTACAAGGGTGCTCAGGTCACATTGTCGAATGAGGCGGGGTCAGGTTGCAGTACAGTGCAGTGTAGTTGATCAAGGACCGGCCCCCATAGCCGGCAGTGCGACCGATTGCGAACTGATGCCTCGTGCGCCCAGATTTATCAGGCCCGCTTCTCCCCTCAGCACTGAGCCTATGTGCCTATCTCTGCAAACGCATGTATCACAAATTAGGTAGATGCGTAATTTTAAACTTTCCATGCCAGATTAGCGCCCTTGTTCCTTGTCTCCCGGGTACTGGACGAGCCAAGCTGGTGCGGGTAAACGTTTCCGTTCAAAGGCACTGCAGAACTCCGGCGATTCCCCCCCATTGGAAGCGTGGCCATGTTCATATTGATCCAAGGAGTCTCAACCGAGACGCCTAAAGAAATAGTAAGCAGTGTGATTGATCAGCTTCAATTGAGTGTTGCCGTCGTGTCTGCTTCACCATTCCTCGGTACTTATGTAGGTTTTCTCGGGGAGACAAAGGATTAAGCCCGGAGGGTATCCCGATAGCAGTTCCGGGATAAGGCCCGGCCATTTAGGGATTCATGCTCGGCATTTGGCGTTTGCTTTAAAATCTCGCCATTGCCAGTCACCATCTGCTTCGCGTTTGTATGATTGTCCGTATGAAAGCTTGTGCACGGCATGGTCCAGCGAAATTCACGTTGTATCCTTGTCGCAATATGCCTCCACCAGCTCCGACTCGCGAATCCATGAGTCTAATCATTTAGCAACTCTGAAGTAACAACGGTCAATACAGCATTATCAAATGACCGGCGATGGATGTGCTTGAGCAAAACGTGCTCGGTGTACAGCCCTGCTTGCTTGGAGCTGCCGTAAACTGTGTAGACTCACGATCACGACGATGTCCGTTACCAATGAGCAGAGCCCGCCCGCCTCCTCTGCTGTTGAATTTGGCCGATTATGCACACAACCGCGGCTATGATTAGGGCCTGACATAGTCATGGTTATTGATAATCGCTCAATTATAGACGACTTAACTATGGAGCACCATCTGAATGCTCCTCAGGCTTGCGTGACAGCGTCATATATGCTATTATCGCAACCTTGTCATCCCTTCGAGGTTTCGTACAATGTCATACCAGAGGCTAATGCTATAGCTAGAATACTAGTTTGCAGAAGCAAATTGGAAAGTCACTGTCAGATTCCCTGCATGGGGAAACCTACTGTTTTCATATTGAAGATATATTGCCTTGCCCATTAGGGAACTTACTGTTGTTCCGGTCAACGCTTTTTACTCGTCTGAATCTGATAATTCACAAGCTCTTCCTTTTAGGATAGTTGGGACTACACACTGACTCTCGACTTGTCTATACCATCCATAGCTCTGAAGCAATTTCCAGAATCCTTCAAGCCTAGTGTTCTCAGCTCAGTGGCTAGGTTCATTGATATTCCAATCTCAGAGAGACGGTGGGAATCAATCATCTCAAAGCACCCGGCCCTATTACGTGTGCGAATTTGAAGGAGCCGTGAAGTCTGAGGAATCCCCATAATTATATCAGCAGGAACCAATGTGGATGTACATGCACACCTGTCTCCAACCAAGCTGTGTTCCATACCTACAGACCAAGGCCGAGACCATACTTCAAGCCGCCTAAATGCACTGCTCTGAGTATCACTGTGCCCTCTGCGATTCTTCAGCTATGCGGGCAACACGCCGACTGAGGCCCACAACAGTTGCTCCCCCCAGAATATCGAACACAGCAATTTCAACATCGTAGTCCTTCCGCATCCAGTTTCGCAGCTCCACTGCCATCAATGAATCGACGCCGTAGCTTGACACAAGTCTCCCAGGGTCCACGTCATCCGTCTCGACACCCAAAGCGCGAGCCAGCCTATCCTTAAGGGCATCCATGACGACACTGCTCCTTTCGTCAAACGACTTCGCTGCGCGGAAGCGAGCTCTAGCACTCTGCGCTTGTGATTCTGAAGCCAAAGAACCGGCTTCAGAATTGCTTTTCCCAGGAATGGTTCTGAATGCGTCTAGGAGAGGATGGCCCATGGAAGGCGGGATCATCTCGCCGTGCTGGACCAAGTCCGCAGGAGTCAATGCTCCGACGAGCAGTTGATATGGGGTGGAGCGTTGGCCTGAGAAGCCTGGGTCCGTTTTCAGGGTTGAACGCCTAACCGGGTCACAGAAGTGATCCAGCACAGCAATCAAGTCGGCTGCTCGGATTCCCGCAATGTCCTGCGCACCTTCCCACTTCCTCCGGTAATCCTCTCGCTCGCTGACGATGCCGGCATCGAGCAGCCAACCGAGATCCAGCGCGGCTGAGACGCCCTGGTGTGCGCTGGACTCGGTGCGGGCCTTGGCCAAAGCATCCTGGAACGCACATCCGGCGGCGTAGTTGCTCTGGCCCATGGCGCCGTAGATGCCAACCAACGAGGATAGCATGACAAAAAAGTCCATGTCTCGAGGTAGGAGTGTGTGTAAGTTCCAGCTTGACTGCACTTTAGACCGGATGGTGCCAGTCCACTGCTCGTGAGTCATGTTGCTGAAAATCGCATCTTGAAGCGCCATGGCTGAATTGATGCAACCTTTGATCGGAGCCTGAGGCGTTGAGCTGTTATAGTCGTGGAGGATCTTGGAGAACTCAACCGCGTCTGACACATCGCATTTCGGTGTTGATATGGAAACATTTAGTTCCCTCAATTTTGCCACGAGGTTCAAGGCGGCCTGAGATGAGGGGCCGGAACGCGAAGGGACGAGCAAATGTTTTGCGCCTTTGGTCACCATCCACTCGATCATAACACGGCCTAAACCGCCGAAGCCACCCGCAATAACATAGGTTGCACCTGCATCGAATCGCCAGGTGCTTCTATGAGTGATGAATTTCTGTGGCATGTATTAGTTTCTGGTAATACTATAGCGAGTCCTAGAGTGACTAGCGGGGCACGGGACTCGGTTTACTCACAGTGACTTCCGCATTCTCGGTCTTCGTGATAATGATACGACCAGTATTTTTTCCACTCTGCATGAACCTGAAGGCCTTCTCGACTTCTGCGAGAGGATACAATTGTAGAGGGGTCGGTCCTCGCAATACACCATCGAGTATGAGCTTCATTGTTTTGGTGAAAAGCTCCTGTCCCAGCTTCATGTTCGTCTTCACCAGGGAAACCAGATCCACGGCCGCAAACGTGACGTTCTTCGCAAACATGGCCATGGGAAGGGATGAGTTAGCCATGATGTCTGACTTGCCAATCTCAATGAACCGCCCAAATGGTGCGATACACTCCCAGCTGGCTCGCAGGCCCTCTCCTGCCAGTGAGTTGAGAACGACGTCGACTCCGATCCCGTCTGTCATCCGGGCGATGCCCTGTGCAAAAGATGTATCGCGGCTGTGGAAGATGTGGCTTTCTGATATGTTCAAATCCTCGACAAGAAGCCTTTTCTTTTCATCGGAGCCCACTGTAGCATATATTCTATTTCTGGTCAGCCCCCAAGGAACAAATCGGAAGCTTCGAGCAGTCTTCAGGGCCAGAACCCTGGGAAGTAAAGAAATGAAAATAAAGTAAAGGAAACAGCCATTCGAAAGAATGATGGACTTACTCTGCTCCAACGAGTCTGGCAATGCCTACTGCCATCTGCCCTGTGGCACCAGCAGCGGAATGTATCAATACTTTTTCCCCCTTCTGCAGCCTTGCAAGATTCACCAATCCATACCAGGCTGTCATAGCCGGATTCACATGTGAAACCACATCCAGGTATGACAGACCATGAGGGATCTTATGTACAGCATCCATCTTTGCACGAGGGCGACTCCGGAATGACCCGAATGCACCCATGACGACGCGGTCACCAGCCTTGAATTGGGCGGCACAAGCAGGACCAACCCTGGTGACCCTGCCGGCACACTCGAAGCCAAAGTCTTTCCGTTCGGAAACCTTGCCAAGGGCGATGAAGATGTCTCGGAAGCTGACAGGCCAAGCTTCGGCTTCGATCTCCACTTCGTCGAAGGCTATTTCGCTGTAGGAACTGGTGTCGTCCACAAAGCGCAGGGAGTCCAACATCCCCGGCTTGTCTGTGTCGAGGACCAATGGTGGACCAGAGTCCCATCTCGAGAACTGACGCTGTGGTCGTGTGTAAGACCTGCACTCGTCGTCGAGTTTCTTCTCATGTACCATGCGACCGACGCTGAGATACCCATCTTGCACGACGAACTCGACCTCAGGACTATTGTGAGTCTGGTCACAAGTGAAGCATGAATCGACCAGTTTAGTGACGAAAGTAGCTAGTTCCCTGGATCCATACATCCGACCTTGGTTGATGGTGAGGTTGACTATGTGTTTGTCGCTGTCCTCTGAGCGAATCGTGCGCAGGAGTCCCGTTGCGATGCCGCTTCGAGGGTCCCATGTCGAAGAAGTTCCACTGTCGTCCAGATCAGAATTTTCAATTGTAGACGCAGCAACCCAAAGAATATTTCTTGACCCGTGTATGAGACCTTGTAGGCCTTTAAACCCCTGCTCACTCAAGGTGGCCAGGCCAGAGGTGCCAACGTCGACGAGGGATACGACAACCTCGCTGGGTGATGTCGCCCACCACTCCCCGAGAAAGTCGAAGTCGACGACCTGGGTGACATTCAAACTCTCCTTAAGCTCTTCCGTCAGAGATGCCTGGCAAGTAGAGTTCTCGTCTCTGATGATCACGATCTGAGGCAGTTGGCGAACGCCGATTGAATCGTTCCGAAGCGGCGCATCTACTTCACCACTCGCACGCGCCACCATAATGGTGCTGATGTGGTGAGCGTCATCCTCGAAGTCTTTCAAGGCAAGTTCGATGCCCTGGAAACCATTGTTTTGTAGTAGCTGGTTCCAAGACTCTTCCGTAGCCAAGGGCCCTTCTTGTCGCCACTTCTCCGTCGATAGCCACCATCCTGGCAGCGTTCCGAAGGCAATGTTCACACAGGCTGACTGCGTCGAAGTTATCTCTTGCAAGACTAGATATCCTCCTGGTTTCAGGAGCCTTCTGAGGTTGCGCAGCGCGTTCGCAATATCTGACGTTGCGTGGAGCACGCTGCCTGCGAAAATGATATCGTACCCCCCTATGTCTAGTCCCGATTGCTCATCGGCGGCATCCTTCTCGATGTTCCAAGTCTTGAGCGACATTCTGTCCAGGTGATCCTTGAACAGGACTTGAGCATTGCTGAAGAAAGAGGTAGATATGTCTGTGAATACATACTCCGCAAATGAAGTGCCGCCTGTTGCTTCTTCAAGAGCTCCTAGTGTAGACAAAATATGCCTCGTGAAGCTCCCCGTGCCGGCACCCACTTCGAGGATTCTTAGCCTTGGGTTCTCATGAGACGCCAGCCCGAGGAAAGTCTGAAAGCCGCCGCATAACATATGGCTGCTGTAGACATTGGCATAGAATGTCTCGGCGGCCTTCGTGGCAAACATGAGCTCGAGAGGATCCTTCTGGCCGCGAAGAATGGACGGCAGAGCTCGGGCGATAGCGGTGAAGAGGAACCACGGAGGATATTCGGCTTCGCACTCCCTCAAAAGAGCATCAAGCTCTGAGGTAGTGAGGTCTTGGGGTTTCTCTTCGCCATCTACCCTTGAAGTCCCATGCTTGGATTGAAACTTGAGCAAGCTCATGTACTTGCTGAAGTGTGCGGGAAGATCTCCTGTCTCGAAAGCTGGCTCAGTTGTCAAAGCAGATTGCGCTGCTGCTCGGAGAGCCAACTCCATCTTGGGGAAAACGTTTGCCATGGACTTGGCCTCTGAGTCGAAATTGACGAGGCGAGAAGATGAATTCTCGCATAACTTCTGCAATTCCCCTGGCGAGAGAGAGCTAAGCCTTGGCTTCCATGCAATGCTGTACAAAAGCTTCTTATAGGCTTGGTCGTCTCCGAGCTTATGAGTACTAGATATCTCAGCAGCCTTGACCTTTTCAATAGTGCACAATGGAGTGCCATCATCCGACAGTGCCCAAAAGTTCATGAGGGGCTCGCCGTCCTCGATCGTAAGAGTACTCGCGACATGTACAGCTTCAGTGCACTGACACCAAGTTCTGTTGGATACCCATATCTTTCCTATTCGACGAGGAATATATGTCGAAGTATTTTCCAGGCCTTTTGGCGCTGTTGCTAGCAGAACCTGCAGGACACCGTCGAGAATACCTGGGTGGACAGGACTATCGCCCGCTTGGACGTGCGCGGCGTTCCAACTGACCTTTCCTGTGCCTGACATCTGGCCTATTGGGTCGAACCTCGCGTCATCCACAACTGTGAAAGATTGGCCATATTTGAAACCATACTTGAGGAAGCGTTTGTAGAACGTCCGCGAATCGACCGGCTTGGTGCAGAGCCCGCGGATTCTCTCTGCACGCCTCCGGATTCGCTCGTCCTCCATCGTTCTCTCGTATCCGGCAGGTGTTGAGTCGCCTTCCTCGAAGATCACTTGAATGTGGGCGTCGCATGTTTGCGTGGTACGGCCCTCGTGATGGCTGAAAAGTCGAAAGTGGAACCACGTCGACTCTTTCTCACCTCCGCCCTCAATTTGATCCAGGTGAACATCCGTCTCGACGGCGTCTGAAATCGTGGAGCCAACTCTGAGAGGTGCCAACAACTGGACGTTTTTGAGCTGGAAGCCCGAGATCTTGCGCTTTCTTGCTGCGACTGCTTGCCGTACCGCTTCAATGGCAATGACGATACTCCCAGTCCCGGGGACAACAAGGAGGCCAGTGACCTAAAGTTCAAACATCAGACAATGTGCCTGAAGAGAATGACGGATATGATCCGATGGCTTGGAGAGATGCATAAGAGACATTTCCCTTTTTGGGGGGGGGAGGGGGGGTGAGGGATGAGTAAAGATTCCCTGAAAGCCTGAAAGGACTCACATAATGTTCACCGAGCCATGGGATGTTCTCAACGCATAGCAAGTTTCTCCATCTTGGCTTGAGTGGATTCCAATCATGTACGCGCCTGCCAAGCAGAAATCCGGGAGAAGCTTCCCGCAGTCTCCACGCCTTACTGATACGTGTCTCGTCCCAGTATCGCCGGCTGTGGTCAAATGGGTAGGCTGGGCAATCGACCAGATATGGGTGGATTCCCTGATCCTGACCGTTGACTGCAGTGATGGATACCGAGAAGCCACGGCAGAACAAGCTGCCTGCTAAGTGCAATGTGGTGTGCAATGGTGAGGCCGATCGCTGAATCCAAGCGTGATAACGGAGCTGGGGAACTGTATCTGCCACTGGCCGTCTGAGTGCCGGATGAGGACCGATCTCAATCAGATCAGTAAGGGCGAGCGGTTGACATGAGTCTTCAACAATGACTGAACTTGACTTCGTTGCTAGACCAGCTAGACTGGTTAAGGCTTTGGCGAAGTGTACTGGTGACGTGAGATTATCGACCCAATACTGGGAAGTTGCCAACAATTCGGATTCGACAACCTGTCCGGTGACCGTGCTTACCATGGAAATAGACTTTTGTGAGGGATCTGCCTTGAGGCCACAAATGCTGGAGGAATACTCTTTGGCAATGGCCTGCATGGAAGGAGTGTGGTAGGCAACGCCTGTGTTGACCTTTTGAGCGAAAACTCCCTTCTTTTCGAGCTCGGTTTTCGCAATGTCGATCTGCGCCGCTGGTCCTGCCAGTGTGACGTTCTTCGGGCTATTGATGCACGCCACATAGATTGAAGTCTCATGTGAGGCACAAAGACCGATGCTTTCCAAGAAATTTGGCACCTCCTCTTCCGAGAGATTGGCTGACAGCATGGCACCGGACGTTCCAGACGCATCGAGCTTTTGAACTAGGCGCCCAGCCAACTTTCCCCTGAAGTATGCAACTTTGCATGCAGACTCATGGCTAAGAGCGCTCACTGAGTACGCCGCTGCGATTTCTCCACTTGAATGGCCAACTACCGCAGCCGGGACGACGTTGAAACTTCGCAGCAAATCTACAAGCGCTATCTGTAGAGCGGTGCAAAGCGGCTGACTGTATTCTGGGGTTCTGAGTTTCTCTTGGTGGGAAATAGCATCTGCAGTTAAATTAGCTTAGAGACTCTCTGTCGTGTTGAGTAGGAACTTGAGGCAATATAGGCCCAGGCGGCTATAACATCAACTCACCGAATAGAGACCAGCCAGACCCCAAACTTTCAAAGACCTCATCGGATCTCCTTAGACTATGTGCGAAGACAGGATAGCGCATTAGTTCGAGCCCCATCCCGGCATACTGTGCACCTTGACCAGTGAATACGAAGGCCACATCTGCTTTGCCGGAGTGAACACGTAATGGCTTCTCAGTCGATAGCGATCTGCTCGACTCATGAAAGCCCTCGTCCTTTTCATCAGGCCCTGGAATGTTATCGCTTGCATTGACAACTGCAAAGGATCTCCATGGCAATATGCTTCTTCGGGCAGCCAAGGTGTAAGCGAGTTGACTGAGCTTATGAGGATGACCAGCTACTCGTGAAGAGTAATAGTGGCCATACGCTTGCAACATGCGCCGAGTGGCAGACTCATCTGCGGCGCTCCAGATCAGTAGCTGGGGATTCGAGGTAGTCGCATGGTATTCGTTGGCAGAACCATTCACATTTCCATTGATAATGCCGTTCGAATTACCATTCACTGTGGCACTGGCAACGCAGGTAATACGTTGAATCTCATCGGCGCAGACTCCCATGAAACCGTCAGTTTGAGGTTGCAAAGTGATCATATGCTTGATAGAACGATAGAAACCATTTAAATTGTGCGTCCTCATATAGTGAGGTGCATCGTCGAGGACAACATGCGCGTTGGCACCGCCGAAACCGAACGAGTTGACAGAGATTCGTCGTAGCCCGGACTCGGGCCAAGGGGTATTCGCGGTGGGTATCTGATAAATCAATGCGGTGTCAGTCAATCTATGGATACAAAGAGGCTCATGAAAGGCTCTATACCTTGATGTTGTCCGTCTGAGCATCGATGGCCGGATTTAATGCCTTGAAAAGTGCCTGGGGAGGGATGACACCACGCTCGAGCATCATTACAGCCTTGACAACGCCAGCCGGCCCGCTTGACCCTTCAAGATGGCCTATATTGGCCTTGATTGAGCCTCTATCCCTCGAAGTCAGTTTTAAATACGAAAACAGATTGATTTTCAGAAGTGCCACGATAGAAGTCCTACGCACAAGAATAATGGTTCGTCGGTTGAGCGCTCCCTCCCAAACACACTTCCAAGAGCCTTGGCCTCAATGGGGTCGCCAGCCGCCGTACCAGTGCCTATGAGGAGACTTTTAGTTTGGTTTGTATATTATACCAGGCCGTCCACTGGAATGATAAGAAAGTCATGACCAGGCAAACCTCATCACTTTCCATCGATTGCACTCACCGTGAGCCTCCACGTATCTAGTTCTACTCAACTCTAGGCCAGCTTTGGCGTACGTATGCCTTATGAGGTCAGCCTGTGCCTTGCTGCTAGGCTGTGTAAGATGTGGAGTCCTCCCGTCCTGGTTCGATGCTGTGGCTCGCACAATTGCGCGGATAACATCGCCATCCAAGACCGCTTCTCGCAGGGGCTTCAGGTAGAATGCAACAACACCTTCTCCTCTAGCATATCCGTTGGCCCTGGAATCAAAACTGTAGCAACAGCCGTCGGGTGAGAGAAAGTTCAGATTGGCAAGGTGGAGAGAAGCTTCGGGGCTCAGTAGAGTACTAGATCCCACCACCAGGGCCTTCAACTGTCGTCAGCAACGCCACTAGCACAGGAGGTACACCTAGAATAAAACCGGTTGCCTCTGGAAACTGAAAGAAGTACATACAGCCTGTGCGTTTCCGGAAAGGATGCTCTGGCACGCCAAATCCAACGCAGTCAAACCACTGGAGCAAGCCGTGTCGACATGCACGCTGGGTCCACGGAGATCAAAGAACCAGCTGATCTTGTTCGGCAACAAGCTTGGCGAATTTCCAGTAATGCTTGTTCGAGGAACACACTCCGCATCTTTGGAAGACATCAGAGTCCAGTCATCAGTCATGGATGAACCATATACGGCGGTGAAGGTCCCGCGAAGTTGTTCAAGTGAAACTCCAGCTGTATGGGCGGATCCGAAAAGTTAGTTGTTCGTCATGCCAGCCAGTGTGATTTGGACTATCCCTACCGCTCTCGAATGTGTGATATGCGACTTCCAATGCATGGCGCTGCCTGGGGCTCATCGCCGCGGCCTCCTTGGCTGTGATGGAGAAGAATGGGGCATCGAAGACCCCTGGGTCCTCTCTCATGAAATGCGCATAATGGCTAGGGAGCTGTGAAAGTCATGGTACAAGACGCTCAGAGACGCACAAACATAAGCCAGAGTGGTCGACGTGGAAAGTACTTACCGTGTTTGGGTTCTTCGATCCGTCATCATAGAAGACATCTGTGGTCGTGCGATCAGCGGGCCATTTTGTCTTGACATTGATCCCCTTCTCCAAGATTCCCCATAGACCTGTCTCATCGACAGCATCCTGGGGCATCTTGAAGGACAGCCCAGTGATGGCAATGGGCTCTGATGCAATTCTTTGTGCCTCCATCGTGGCTCAGACGAGCTTCTTTGCTGCAACTGAAATTTCGAGACTGAACTATCAAAGCACAGCGGCAGCGATGGGTAAAGTTGAAACCGTACAACCCTAGATGATCATCCGTATGAATTTCTTGGAGACTCTCTTCCCCGTCAAAGCTATTGGTGAAGATGACCAGCAAAGCAATTTATAGCTGTTGTCACGCACGAGTTTCCGTTTGTACATTAACCCCCCCCCCAACTCCCCGGGCATTTATCCTAAATCTTGTCAATGTGCCGATCAGGCCCACACACTGCAAAACACTAAGTAGTTTGAATTGCTGAGAAAATGCTAAAACTTAAAAAATAGTACGTCTTCAACATACATATGTACTGAAGAGGTTTCGTTTTTAATCCCCATACAGCCAGAGGTGCATATGGTGCCTTCATACAGTGCCTATGTACTGAATTTTCTCCATCGTGAACAGCATTGTACCTACTCTCCCCATTTAAGGTCTTTTTTAAACATTAATTGCTTCTGTCTAGACCGCATTAGGAATATTACCACGCTGTTCTCGAGATGATCCTATAGCAACGGGTCTTGGCGAGGGCGACGAGAAACTCGAATTAGGGAGGTAAGTATTTCCACACTACCTCGGAACGTCAGCCTGGAATCCTTGGAAAGCCCTGCTCGCGCAGATGCGCCAAGTGACAAGCCTAGCCAGGTTTCTGATCCTACTGCTTACTTTATCTCTACTCATACCACCCTTTTCGGCCTCCCTCACCACGGGCTGCACATGCAAGTTAGTGACGCTGTTCGTGTACTTACATGACGAGCTGTGTGTCAGACTTCGGCCAAGTGCTGTGGAAGCTGATCCTCCTCAGCCCCCAACGCCCGAGCTGCGGCAGCTGCCAGGCTGCATCATATTGATGTTGGTGGTACTGATCCGGTAATCTGGCCGGCCGTCATGGGTAAGACTGCAGTCTCTTGACCTGCATAATCGGGTTCTCCCCCACAACACTCCAGTGCCTGCACCTGGGTAATCACGGTTCATACCTGTTCAACTGAGACGCAGGAGGAAAGCACACTGCGGAACGTTCCCATCACCTAATACACATCGAGGTCAAATCCCAGAAACGTTCGAAGATGGACCAGGCCTACCAGAACTGGGATAATCTGACTTCCTCTCAGCAAGCGGACTTTCTCGCCAATTATCCAGGCATTCAGCCGCCCCAGGGCGTAGCTTCCAACTTCGAAAACCCACCTACACGCAATGACATTGGCATCTCGGTGGTCACTATCTTCGTTGTGCTTGTGGTCGTCACTGGAGCGTTTCGATTGTACTCCCGACTTGCCGTCGTCCGAGTCTTTAAACTTGAGGATTGTGAGTACGCTTCTCATTGATTGAGCCAAACTCGCCGAAGACAGATCTGATTGCTTACCTTTCATACACCAGATCTCGGTTTCGCCTCATATGTATGTGAGCTCTTAGAGGTCCACTAGCGTATCTCTGATCAGGTCTTTTGTGTACTGATTATCGATAGATCCCATTCTTTGGTCTTGTCGGAGTGCTTGTCCATGTCACACGGACTATTGGATTTATGGTCGACGAGTGGAATATCTCACAGCAGAGTTCTAACACATGGTCAATGGTTTGTTCCCCGTTCACTGGAGTCCCATCGTGATGTGCCCTTGCTGATGTAGCTTCTTGTCTAACTCTGCAGTACCTCTGGATCTACCGCCTGATCTATGCCCTATTAATGCTTCTGGTCAAAACGGCCATTCTTTATGAGTGGAAAAATTTATTCGTCCCCAAGAAGATGAGAAACTGGTTCTTCTGGGCCACGACAGTTATGATAGCTGTCAATGTCATCGCCTACAGCGTAGCGATCATCATGACTTGTCTAAGGTGCCGCCCAACTACCAAGATATGGCAACCATGGCTTGACGGTCATTGCTCCGATTTGTCCACCCAAAAGTCTACTGATGTTGCTACTAGCTTCATTAACCTGGCTCTGGATGTTGTCATACTGCTCCTGCCGCAGCCTATAATCTGGAGGTTGAATGTGACAAGACAACGGAGGATAGGCCTCGTTGTAGTGTTTTCACTCGGTATATTGTGAGTCTGTTCTTGCTGCCACGCTCCTTCAAACCAACAAGCTCGCTTCCTGGCTGACCTCCCCACCACGTCACAGCGTTGTTGTCTGCGCAGCAGGGCGGATTCACTCAAACATGACCCTAGATTACAATGGGAATACGACACGAGGTGGGGCAATCAACCTGATCTGGTCCTACGGTGAAGCGACCTTCATCATGATGGTCTGGGCTGCCCCTGGAATTCCTCGGGCGTTTACAAATCAATCGTTCCCTGCACGTATTCTCTCTGCCTTCCGGTCATGGACAAGGCTCGGGGAAAGTGCTAAGCAAAACAGCGGTGGTTCTGGTGGCGCCGGTGGCAACGAAAACGACCGCTGGGTGCAGACCATCGGCGGTGGTAACATCGGCGGTGGTGGTAAAGTCGCCGGCAAATCGCGGAAGCCGACTGCAACGGAGCTGGATCTGATTGAGACGCGGAACTCTGAACATGTGGAGGCTGGGCACACCCCGGACAACGGCATCTTGAAGATGACCTTCTTGGAAACACAGGAGGACTCCGCATCGCAGAAGTCTACGGACCCAATCACTGCGCGCCAACACCCCTGGATTGACAATAATAGATGGCGATACTGAATTCCAGTCTCGAAATGGAAGTGGTCAAGTCGAATCTCTACAAGCCTCTACGACTTTTGTATTATATAGTTGGACACAAAGCCACTACTTAGCACATGCTACCTTCGACGATGCCGATTCTTCGCTGTTTATGGGTATCTAAATATCGACCTGCATCTCCGTGTATTCTGACCCTTACCAATGATTCTGAACAAAAGTTTCCGAGAGCGTGATCGTTTTACAGAACCTCGCAAGAGATAATGTGATTCTGAGCGCGCATTGAAGCGCCATCAACGTGCACTCCCCACCTAAGCTTTGTTAGGTCCGCCACAAATTTAGGCGACGGTGGCTTGACGGGAAGATCTAGAGGAATCTCAGATACTGCCGTGCTGTGGGTACGGCAGAGACCCGGAGTGCTGACAGTGCCCTTGGTGGGTTTTCGTTGCCTTGCGGCGCCTTGCATGTGCTTTCGATCGACCTCTTGGGTATCGTGCATGCACTGCATAGAAGTCGCTTATGCATCCGGCACGGTAGGCGCCGCTGCATTGCACCCTGTTCGCGAGTGTCCCCTGAGTACTCACATCCTCGAGTATTTAAGCCATACTCCAACAGCCTCTGAAAGGGAATTCTCGTAGGTACACCCTTGCACATGCACGAGCACTCACAGTGAGGTCGCACAATCCTGCCAGCTGAAATCCTGCCGTTGATGCGTGAGCATAAGCCCGCTATTTATCTCGGCCCCCACGAAATTGCAATCCCACATCCTGAACAGAGCTCGGTTGGCAGGACCAAGCATTGCATACTTGGCGGAGATGTTCGTGATAGAGCGGCCGTTGAACCGGTCTCCCAATCCAGGCGATTGAACTCCGGCGTTCATAACCGAATGGATGTAACACCCTAATAAGCGCCGGTCTGACTGCATGCAGACAAGGCCAACGTGCAGGGCTTATCTGCGCTAGCTCACGAACTATGGCCGTATATCAGCTGGGATTTAGCCAGTACCTTCTGCCTTTGCATGCCTCGTATGTGCATTCAATCCTTCAGCCCAGGCCGACTAGACAACGAGCACCCAATGGGCTGTCTGATGTATATTGAAGTCTGCATATCCGGCTCACATGCCTAGAACAACTCCTCCCAGAAGTTCTCCCGCGGCCGGAATTTCAAATTCGGCCCCTCATGCTCTGCCATGAATCTGTCGTACAACTGGTACTCGTCCGGCCGATCCCTCCCCGCGGCTGCCCCCATTTGTCCACTTCCGAGCTCACCAGCTCTGCCAGGGGCCTTCTCGAAGTCGAAGTACCACAGCGTCTTGGCGACAGTCAAGCTAATCTCCATGTAGGCCACTGCCTTACCGGCACAAGCGCGATCTCCGAGCATGAATGGGACGAAGGCACGCCGCATGACAGCTCTTGCTTCTTTCTCCTCGGGCGTGTCACCGTCCCCGTCCAACCACCTCTGCGGGCGGAACTCGAACGGGTCGGGGAAGTATTCAGGATTGTGCATCAGACTGTAGGTGCCCACACCCACCAGCGTCCCTGGCGGGATGACGTGCCCGTCCACGACCAGGGGCTCGTCGCAGAGGGGATCCTGCTGGCGCCACATCACACCGGGGGTCGGAGGGGAAATTCGCAGCGATTCGTCGATAACGGCCCGGAGGAATCTGCAGGTCGAAAGCTGCTGACCGTAACGGATATCACGGCCTGAAGCGAATGTCATCCGCACCTCGCCGGCGAGTTGGGCGTAGGCAGCTGGCTGGCGCGACAAGTAGTAGAAGACGGTCGAGATAGCCGTGGCTGTAGTTGTGCCGCCTGCGTGCAGAAATAATGTTAGGACCGTAGCAGTAGGATTGAGACTGGTGAGTAGCGCCACTTGCCTGCGTTGACAAACACGCCCGCCTCCCCCCATATCTCGCTCTTCCGGATGCCTTCCTGCTGTGCCTGGTCCACCCTCTCGTCGTTTGCCACGAATGAGAAGAGATCGTGCTTGGCATCTATGGGCAGGGCCATCCGGTCAGCAATCATCCCTGCCAGTAAGCTGCGGAACTTCTCGACCCGCTCCCTGACCAGCCACTGCACGCCCGGATCGATTTTGTGCGTCTTTGGCCAGTTCATGAACAAGTATACGCGAGGGTTGAGGGAGGCGAACGCCCTCGGCAGGATCCGCAACGTTTCCTCAGTCTGTGTCTTCCAGGAGGCACCGAATGCAAGGAGGCCGATGACGTCCATGGCAAGGTATTTGCACCGGGATGTCATCTCAACAACCTCATCTTGCTGGCTGGCGCGCAGGATCTGCGCGAGGAAGACATCGATCTGGGATATCATAGTCGGCTCGAACTCGCGTGCTGAGCGCTCGGAAACGGCCTGCCCGACGACCCTGCGTCGTCGACGGTGATCTGCCTTGTCCGTGGCCGTAAAGACACTGGGTGTGCTTCGGAACCTGGCATTGGCATAAATCCATGCTTTTGCAATTGTTGGGTTCAGATATATGTCTGACGAAGCTTTTGCTTAGTACTTCGCTCATGCATCCGTATGATAGGATATAGCTGCGCCTAAGGTTAGAACTCACCCTGGGCAGCTGTCAAAGTGTTAAAAACGAGTCGGTCCGGAGCTTGTCTGACCACAGGCCCTACAAGCTGTCAGACAAATGTGCCCTTGGCTCAAATAAGTCCATCCAGCGGCCGTGGTCTTACCATACTTGAGATGATCTAGGTATGTGACGAGATGAACATCTCCTTTGATAGCGTGCCATCCGGCGTATGCATTTGTGAGTCGGGCCAGCAAAGGCCCCGGGTACGCCTTGAGAGGGCCAAAGACCAGTCGGGAGCTGATCAAAATGAGAATCTGAGGATAGCCGAGCACGCGTGGTCAGTCACAGCAGTCTCAGCGATGAATCAAGACCATACCGAGGTGACGAGGATGCCTGCGGCATACTGCAGTATAGTGTTCATGTCGCTTTGCTGGCAGTTCAGTCGGGTATTTTGACAATGTCAAATCCCAAGGTTAGTACACAGCGTGTTGCTTCAGGTGGGTTACAGTTGGATTCAAATCGTGTTGCAAGCTCTGGTGTCAGATCTGTTGGCTGGCCTGTTGGTTGAATATGACCAGGTCAAAGCTGAGGGACATTTCACAAGCGTGCTGACAGCATGCACGTATTGCCCTTCCGTAGCTAGTGAGACAGAACACGGTCAGAGAAACATGATATCTGCAGGGTACAAAGCAAACACGGAAAAAGGGACTTCAACGGAAGAAGAGTGCATGAGATGATATTAGGCTTTCCTGAACTATCGCCCACGCATTTGAAGTGAGAGGGGTTGTTTTATAGGCGTGGTACATGTACCAAGATGCGGCTGGCTGCTTACCTGTCTTCGCGTAGTACCTATGCACTCTTCTTTATCCTGCACACACCCCGACGCAGATCGTCTCACTCCCCTCGCCTGAAGCGGCGCAGCACTCGGCCCCCGCCAGACGCGCTGCACCCCTCCCAGGCACGTCTATTCCCCTTCCAAAATCTACTGTGGATCCTCCCCCAACCGCGTTCTTCGAATCCAGCCATCATTTTGGGTGGCTTTGTTCTCAACTTTTGTACGTACGAAGCTGTGCCGGTCCATCCACCCAGTTCTGTGTTCGGCTTAAACTCTTTTTTATGTGTTATCACTCCGGCAGTCTCCCTGGCTGTGCAGTGAGTTCCAAATTATCGGCGTGGACCACTGCCCTCCCTGCGACCCTCAGGGGACGTACAGTCGTTTCTGAGCATCGAACCTATGATTTTATACCACTCCCGAGCTGATTAGACCATGAAGTCGCCGCCTGACCACCAGTCCGTTCAAGGCACGAAGGATGAAGTCGGGACGAGCTCGCCGACAGGTGACGGACCGGCCGCAAGCATCAGCGGCACCAGTCGTCACCTACATGGTTCGCGCCTAGTCATGGTGACCTGTCTCAACGCCACCATGCTCTTCCTGGTCCAGACTGAGATCTTCATCGTCACCACGTCACTGGTCGCGATAGCCGAGGAGCTTGGCAGCTTCGACACGGCGAGCTGGGTTCTAGCCAGCTACTTCCTGGGCTACGTTAGTACGTTCCTCTCCCGTCCTTGGCACGGGAAGGATTAAAACCTCTATGGCGTTTCCGAATCCTGACGGCGACTAGGTTTTGTTGTTATAGTGGCCAAGGCCAGCGACATCTTCGGCCGGAAGCCGGTCTACGTGCTGGCCATCTTCTTGTTTACCGTTTTCTCGGGCGGTTGTGCTGCAGCCCAGACTATGCCGCAACTGTAAGTCGCTGTCCTGAGACCTCTGGCTACGCCCACGACTATGAAGACGACATATAGCTCATGGATTTTACGGTGAAGGATCATCCTGCGCGCCTTTCAGGGCATTGGCGGCGGTGGCAGCTACGCTCTAGCTACGATTCTGACTATTGAGATTGTGCCCCCTGAGAAGTATCCCAACCAGATGACATACATGGGCCTCGCAGTCATGCTGGCCCTGGTCCTGGGACCAATAGCTGGCGGCGGGATCAGCTCTGTAACGACCTGGAGATGGATATTCCTCTTTAACGTGCCAGTTGGCGTCGTGGGCCTTGCGTTAGCCATTGTAGGCATTCCTGCTGGCTTCCCTTACCACCAGGAGCGAGCTCATCCAAGTGAACCATCAAATCGACCCCGGCCCCTGGAGAGATTGGACATCCCCGGCTCTGTGTTGCTTCTCCTGGCCACCATGTCCATCGTTGCTGCATTCCAGGAAGCCGGCTCGCGGTTCTCCTGGGGGTCCGCATACTTCATTACCCTTTTGGTAGTCTCCGTTCTGTTGTGGCTTGCGCTTGTTGTTTGGGAACGCCGCGTGACGCTTGCAGATGCCACCCGTGAACCTGTTCTCCCCTGGCGCTTCCTCACGAGCCGAGCGATGGTGGGCACACTACTGTGAGTTTTCTGACCCTTCACACCCACGGATCGCGCCTGTGTTGGGTTGAAGACGTAGTCTGACAAAAGCGCTAATCCCTGTGTAAATAGTGGCATAATCCTTCAAGGTGGACCCTTGACGGTGACAAACTTACAGCTTCCTCAGAGGTTCCAGCTGGTGGGCGGGCTGTCTAGTTTGGACGCAGGTGTGCGTCTGATACCATTTGGAGTCGGGCTGTCAGCAGGAACGATCCTCAGTGCTGCCGTTGCGAAAAGAACCAAAGTTCCAACAATTTATTCCGTCATGCTTGGTGCGATGCTCCAAATTATTGGGTATGCCCTCTTGGCCACCAGTGGGTCATTCATTGCAATTCCCCCTGAAGTCTATGCATACCAAGTCATAGCTGGGCTCGGGTGCGGTATAAGTTTCCAGGCGCTCATTCTCAATATCCCCCTTGTTGCTGAGAAACGTGACCATGGTGAGTAAATGCTGTTCTTTCGCCGCTCGTCTAAATATTTACGCGGATAATATGAGCTGACGTGAACAAAGCCGTGGGAATGGGAACCGCAAATCAGTTCCGAGCTATCGGCAGCACGGTCTTGGTGGCTATTACGACGGCCCTCTTCAACGGCTTCGTCATTCCACACCTGTCAGGGCTCGGGATCTCTGACCCTAATCAGGTAATAGAATCTTACAACCGAGCAGAAACAGAAATATTACCGGAAGTGTGGCATGAGGCGAGGCACATCTTGTCAGAAGGCTACAGTCGCCAGATGTTTGCTCTCGTTGCTTGCGGTGCCGCACAAGCTGCTGTCGCGTTGTTGCTATGGACAAATAGAAACCAAAAGGAAGAACCCGATAAACGCCTTGGTGGAAACCAAACACAGGTCCTGGAAAAGAAATGAACGGAACTATGGCGAAAGTGCATCCTCGACGGCCGTGTTTTGGCATTTAAGCATCATAATTATGGTCTCGAAGCCTGATGACCTCTCCCCATGTACAAATATCTAACACTATCAATACACCCTATCAACGCCGAGCGGCTCAGTATCATCTTTAGATTAAATACTCAAGCTATAATAAAATTAGTTAAATAAGTAATTAATTATATTTTATCTTATTTAAAGTTAAAAACTAAACTTAGTTTATTTAATTTTAACCTTACCTCTTTACTAGTCCGCGAGAGTGTATAGGACCACGTCTATCAAATTCACATTGATGAGTGAAATAAGACTGTAACCTGTATTTAGCCTCCGAGTACAGCGGAAGAGGAATTGGCACTAAAGAGGTCGTCTGTGTCTATAGGATGCTCTCATATAGGAGGTTGTCCCACAGGGGGTCGTCCCACAAGCCTAAAGGATACATATCGCGACAACGCAGCTAATACACAGCAAAGCCCATTATGTTGAGAAGCACAAGGAGTCGGCCGTTTGAGATGGAAGATAAGTATTTGGGTATAAGCTAAGTAAAGTGATCGATCATACCATCGTCGTCCGCCGGCGACCTCCAGTCGCCCTCTATCTATCTGCTTCTTTATAGCCAGCCCACAGCACCGCCACTGCCCGTATCCAACATTAGTAGTATCCAAGTGTGTTTGTTCCTGGACCCAGCCAGGCCGCCTGCCCTCTTGCCAAGCACACTTTATCCAAAGTCCTCCCACCAGGGCCTTGTGGCCTGAAACTTTATCTCCCCGGCGTCGAGGTCGACGTCCTCCCAGTCATCAGTCGTAGTGTCCTCCCATCCGACGTGGTCAAGCAGCTCGTCCCCGAAGGGGCTGACCGCCAGAGGCACATCGACAAACTTGTCACTCCAAGCACCCCAAGAATCAGACCTCTAGTCCTTGCGCTCAACGTCCCTCCGGGCATCGTCCTCGTGGGCGGCCATGGCAACGACCTTCTCCTCGTCGCCCAGCTCGTTCCTCTCCTTCAGGACGGTCTCGTGGCGGGCATTGTGCGTCTTCCAAGCTGGTATTCCAATGTAACGGATCGCACCAGGCCTGGTGTCGTCAAACATGGCCTCGACCTCCTCGAGGGCCTTGTTGGCGGTCTCGGGGAACAGGAAGAAGACGTGCCAGAACATGGCGAAGCAGAAGACGGCGAACAGCACATATGTCTGCCAGGTGATGTTCTTGAACGCAGGAGGCACGAAGTACGCCAGCGCAAAGTTGAAGGCCCAGTTGCCGCTGGTGGCCAGGGCGACGGCCTTGCCACGCAGGCGGAGAGGGTACAGCTCCGGAGGGTACACCCACGACACGGGACCCCAGGTGGGGGCGTACGAGGCGACGAACAGGTAGGTGCTGGCGATGACCGCCTTGGCTGGGGCTCCGGAGATGGCCATCGACTCGGCATCGGAGGGGAACTCGCCGGGGCGCGCAGGTCGCGAGTAGACGGCAAAGAGACCAGCGTTGACGCACAGCCAGAGGCACATGAAGAAGGCGCCGACGAGCAGGGGCGTGCGTCGGCCCCAGTGGTCCAGCCAGATGAGCGCCGGAACCGTCATGCAGACGTTAATCACATAGTTAATTCCCGACGATACCAGGTTGCCGTTACCGATGCCAGCCATGGCGAAGATATAAGTGATGTAGTACATCATAACTTCAAAAAGCGTCAGTTCAAGGATTCCAAAGCATGATAAGGAGATTAAAGCAGGAGAAAAGTGATGCTTACCGTTCATTCCAGTCAGTTGTGACCAGATCTGCATGAAGAGACCGATCAGGGTCCTGTTGATCATCTTGGGCTTGAAGAGCTCGAGATAGGTCACATCGGCGTTGGCACGCTCGAACTCAACCACCTCACGGATCTCTGCCAGCTCGCGGACGACGAAGGGGCTGTTCGGGTCGCCGTGGCCGTGGACGAGCGTCAAGACGGCATGCGTCTCCTCCCAGCGGTCCTTCTTGGCCAACCACCGAGGGGACTCGGGCAGGAAGATCAGAGCGAGGCCCAGGAAGACGGCGGGGATCATCTGCAGGCCCCAGGGGACCCGGAAAGACGCGTCGCCATCGATGAAGCTACACCCGTAGCAGATAAAGTACATGATCAGGATGCCCCAGGTGATGGCCCATTGCTGCAGCGAGACGACACGGCCACGCTTGGAGGGAGGGGCGATCTCGGAGATGTAGACGGGGACCTGGGCGGAACAGATACCGACGCAGAAACCGTTGACGATACGGCCGACAATCAGCATGGGAATATTGACAGCAGCGCAGCTGAGGATGGAGCCGATGACCCTAATTTGACCCGAATATTAGTAGATGACCCAAGAGCGAACGACGTCCGAAGCTTCGACGTCGAGCGATCGGGGAGTCTCACCAGGCAACGCAGCCGATTTGAATCGACGTCTTACGACCAAGGATATCTGAGAGGAAACCGGAGCAGAGAGCACCCAGCCAGGAACCGCCGGGCATGGCGGCCGTGATGCCACCTTGGACGTCGGACGACGGGCCACGACAGTTGCCGAACTCGTCGTTACCCTGCTGGTTGAACTTGCACAGGTATCCTTTTGTCGAGATGATGGCACTCATGGAGGAGATGTCGAAGCCAAAGAGGCCACCACCGATGACGGCGGTGGCCGCGATGAAGTAGATGTTGCCGACCTTGTACATTTTGTCTCGTGCTGGCCTTGCGCAAGGGGCGGCAGGGGAACCCAGAGGGTGGCCTTCACTTTATAATGTGGTGAACCGCCGGGCGGTGTGGTGTCTTGAGAGGAAATCGGTGATGTTTCCTCTTCGATGTTGACGACTCTTGCAACACAGCAAGGTCGAAGCTTGAGTCAGGGATGTATATCGAGGCAAAATGAATACCCACGAGAGTGACAAGCAAAAAAGAGAAGGGGGAGCAACTGGGAGGCTCTTGCCCTTTATACTTTGGGTACCATGCACTGTACATGAGGCAGCCTCGATGGTGATCTGCGTGTATCTAGTAAATACTGGGACAGTACTACTACATGACATGGGACCGGGAAACCTTGACCGGAGCCAACCCATGCCACAACCACGCCGCCTCACAGACGCGAGCAGGCGAGGTGGGCTTCAGCCCGCTCCATCCTGTCTCCGCACAGTCTCTTGCGACGTCAACAGCTAAAAATGAACAGGGTGTGATTACCAACGGAGCGGGTGCAAGGCCATTGGGGCGTGGAATTGGTTCCGG
This sequence comes from Diaporthe longicolla, assembly GCA_000800745.1. Taxonomy (NCBI): domain Eukaryota; kingdom Fungi; phylum Ascomycota; class Sordariomycetes; order Diaporthales; family Diaporthaceae; genus Diaporthe; species Diaporthe longicolla. Next base: position 32,527 of record JUJX01000038.1, read on the forward strand.
AGCCATGTGAAAAAGACGAGGTAACCACATGTTGGAATGTTCCACGCCTGAGCCAGTCAAAGAGGAGACGATGGGCAGGTGGATCATCCATGTCATGTATGTGCAGGAACATGGAGAAAGCGGGTTGTTTGGAGCTCAGGAAGGGCCGACTGGGCTGTCTGGGGAAGAGACATTTGGCATGGAGAGGTGTGTGTGTGTGCTTCTCGAGGTGGAGGAATCGAGGATCCAAGACCAAGGAACTGGCCGGCCGAGGTCAAGCGGATGGAGCGATGTGCCAGGGGCTCCCGGTTACCGGCTTCTCTCACCTTGTTTACGAATCTGCTGTGCGATCAAGGGGCACAGGTAACGTGCCGTGGTGCGATGTCTGATCCGAGCAGCGTACTGTACGCAGTGGCACTTGTAGGACTGTGGGTAAGAGGTAAAAGTAGCCGACCTCGTGGCTGCTTGCTGCTCCTTCCTGTGAGACCAACCAACCGGGCTTCCTTGGAACCAGGATAGGGACTCAGTTCTGCGCTGGCAGCTGATTGAACAGGCGACAGGACGGGGGATATGGCAATGTCGTGTGCCCCCAAGACACCGTTCGATGCCTAGAAAGCTTCACCGCACCCACGCCTGATGCACAGGACGGAAACCCGTTGGCCAAGCCGGGCTGGCGATGCTTGACAGGCTTGGGGGCCGGGAAAGTGACGTGCGGCGTGCCTTGACAGCAGGGTGGGATCACCAATGTGCTGTAGCGCGGCAGGGGTTGGTCGAGCACTGTTTCTCACGGGCGGGAGTACTGTAGGCTGGGAAGGAATCCTTCCGTTGACAATCCCCTGCGAGTCGACGACCAGCACTTGCAGGTCAAGCCAGACTGTTGGTCGTCTCCAAGAAACGGGCAATGTCGGGAGCTGTTATCACCCCGAGGATTTCAAGTTGCCCAAGACGATGTAGTCCAATGGTGAGTGACAAACAAAGCCATTTGCTTTCTTCGACGGGAGTACAAGAACGAAGACAGTAGGTTATCCCACGAGGCTCTGCCGACACCAGACAGCCGTAAAACGTTACGCTAGGGTAAGTTGCCATCACACAGAGCACTACTACCCGTAGGAAGATTCCCACGTAAGGTTTGAGCAAAGGCCCAGGCGCATCTGCCCACCAGGGCGACAAGAAACCGCGTGGCGGCACACGACGGGCCGAGACACATCAAGAAGAAAGCCGGGAGCTCTGACTGTTCCTTTTCGGACGACGTTTGGTCATGCCATCTTCACGAGACGCGCCGTGGCGCAGAAGCACTACCGGGAGGGCATACCGGAAGGAAGGGACGTTGAAAGATCGTGTCGTGAAAACTCAATGCACATCCGAGGTCAAGTTCCCCGTGGAGAGCAGAAAACTGGAGTCTGGAGATTGGTGGGTTGTGGCACGACTTGGAAGTATCTTCGTCTGGGGTGTTGGATTTTCTCGAGATGAACGGGGACGAGAAAACCGGAGCATGTGGGTGGTCTTGTCTCCACAAAACCGCCAGAATGCGGCCGATTGGGCCGCAGCCGGGTTGTCACCGACGATCATGGCCGTTTGTGGGCTTGTCTGGTCGACCCAGCGCATGAAAGATCTTGGGGAGAAAGACGGAGAGTCTGGAGAGTGCAGATTTCTGGGGGAGGCAAAAAGAGTCCATCCTGTAGAAGTCTATCGTGAAAATTCTCGAAGCTCTCCAGGACGCCTGCCATCCATCGCTCACCAACAGCTCGGGCACACAAGGGGAGATAGTAGCCAGTACCTCGCCCATGCATAAATATCGTCAGTGGCGTGACGGGAAGCATGGGTGCTGCTCGGGAATCCGTGCCAAGCCGGCCACTGCCTTATACTGTGCGTGCCGCTGAAGATCCTCCTTCTTCCGCGGCTGATGGAATACCCAGGCTACTCACGGCTAACAGGCGCACTCTAAAGCCGGGCCAGGGGATGTGGTCCTTCAGGCTTTTGGCCGGCCCGACTCCTGTGCTTATTAGCAAGCCACCGCCTTGGTCAGGAACACAGGCGGACTGAAGGCCGTTGAGCACCCCATACCGTACGCCAACGGTTCGGACACGGCTTTCTTCCAGCAATGAGAGACTTTTTCCACAACCCCGGTTCGCCTCGGTTGGTCTTGACCCGGGCACTCGGGTCCTTGTATTGTGGTGGGCCAAAATTTTAAGATAGCCCAGGCACACCGCGAACATCTCACCAAGCTTGTTTTGCCGCGGCCAGGCAGGGCTCGTGTTCAGCACGTCGGCCACGTCTGTCACTCCGGGAGTGCGCGAACTGGCCACTGGCCTGCTGTGAAACAAGATTTGGACTTTTCAGCCGTTTTCTGCCGCACGTCTAGCTTGAACCAACTCGGTGTCGCCTCACATCTGACAGCTTGTTCTGGGCCCGGGGTCACGCACAACACTCAGCCCAGGGACAGCAAGGAGGCGGCTGGCTAGCAATGCTTCCTCAATATGCAACATACGACTCGCTAACAATTCCTGGCTTACTCACATACCTAGGGAGTACAGCACCGACTGGGTAGGCCATGAATAACACCCTCACGCCATTGTATCTGACTACACACTGGCACTGTTCCAACGGGATAGTATCAACTGCCAGCGATGGTGCAGTGTCATGCCACCACACATGGCAGGCCAAGCACCGCATAGCAAGTCCGATTCGGAAACGAGCCAGCTGACAATCCAACACACCAACCGAGGGGGCTCGGGATGGTCACGCCCATCTGTTGGTCTGCAGTTAGCGAGCCACACCAGTTACCGGCCGGCCTCTCCTGCGGTGCATTGGCCAGCCAGTTAACGTATTCTTATTCATGTACCTGCCGAAATGTCATCCAAGAGCCTGTGGGCATGTTACACGAATAAGAGCAAGTCTATCGACGCCTGCATCCCAGCACCCCTGGGCTCCGCGATCGAGCCCGCCTCCCCGCAGATGCTGCTTTTACGCGTGTCTCCAATCCTCCTTTAAGCTCCCAGTTCCTCTGCAGGAAGTTTCAGGTGCCCAAGAGAAATAACTCATCAGGTCGTCTTTGGCACGCATGATGCCGCGCCGGGCAGTTCTGTTGCAGACATATCCTTATCCAGGCCTTAGATTTAATAAACTCCCTACTAAATTATACTTCTTCCTCTATAAATCTATTCTCCTACCTACTTATACTTAAAAGTAATACTAGAATTCTAGATTTAATTAAACTATAAAGTATTTTTACTAAACTAAAGTAATAAACCTTTAATATTATCTAAAGTTATAATATATATAAATATATATAATAATATTATATAATTAAAAATTATTATTAAATTTATTAAAAAAGTAAATTCTAAATATATATTTTTTATAATTTTTATTATTTTTTATAATTAAATATTAGTATTAAAATACTGAAGTCTTTTATAAAAAAGTTTTATTAAATATTAATATTTATTCGTTCTTTAATATAGATAAAATAAATATTAAAAAGATATTAAGAATTAAAAAATTATTTTCTATATATAATATATATTTTTCTATAATTTTTATATTTTATATATATATATATATATAATATATAAGCCTTATTAGGACTATAGGCTAAGCGTACACAGGACCTAGCTAGTAGGTCCCTACACTCTACTTAGCTAATTAGGCTAAATAGCTACTAATATCTTCCACAACGCTAGATTGTAGCTTCGCTACTACTTCTATACTATTCCTTAAGTAACTATAGCTTTAAATCAATACTTTTTTAATAACTATTTAAACCCTTTTTACTATTAAGTTTTAAAGACTATTTTAAGCTTAATATATAATATAATATATAATATATAGTTATAACTCTAATATTATTCCTCTTATAATACTAATTAATACTTTTATAATAGAAGAATAGAAGTTTATAAAGATAGTTATAAACTAAATTTACTTTATTATTATTATTTTAATTAATTATTAAAGAAATATATTTTTAAATATAGTTAGTTTAGTTAAAAAGTAATATATAGTTAAATAATTTATTTTAAAACTAAGTATTTAATAAGAGTAGAATAATATATTAACTATAAAATATATTTAAAAAATATTATTCTTAGTTTTATATCCTTATTTAAGTATAAAAAGCTTCTTAGTTAGTGTTTTACTATATACCTATAAGAATATTATATATTTTATATTATAATCTTATAACATTCTATAAATAGAGAGTAGATAAAAGATATAGCTAAAATTTATATATAATTAAAATTTATCTTACTAGTTTATATAAGTATACCCTTAGTTAATATAAATATTATTATTAAAAATATATACTACCTATCCTTTAATATTTATTTAAAGGTTAATAAGAAAATAATACTATTATTCTATAGAATAAAAGTAGGTAAACTATAAGTTAAAAGTTTTATATATAACTATTTAAGATAATAGTTAAATTTATATTAATTATCCTTATTTTAAAATATATTAGGATATATTATTATCTAGATTACTTTATAAACTATAGTTTAAAGTATAATATAAAGGTAGATCCTTATATAATAGCTAAGAATAAAATACTATAGTATTTATAAAGGTGAGTTTATATCTTAAAGCTATAATACTTACCCGTCGTTCTAGGGCTTAAAATTAATAGTCCTCTTTTAAGCCGGCAATAATAAAAATACTAGTCTTATAATTAATACTCTTACTTTATAAAAGGTAATAGTATAAGTAGTAGGGAAGATATCCTAGATCTATTCCTTATTAATCCTGCTAATAGAGTTACCGACCTACTTAAAGAAGGCGTCAATATTGTTATCTATACTATCGAGCAGCTAGAGAGGACGGTAAGGGGGTGGTGAAGCCGCTCTAAGTGCCGATCTAGTCCGACTTTGAGACTCTTGTGATGCGTTGCGCGTACGAGCGAAATCAGTACCACAACGTTTCTTTCATAGTGTTTGACCCCAGCTCGTCTAGCAACACACCTCGTAACAGAAATAATATTACTTCGTTCAACGGCTTTATCAACGGAACCACATCTTTTACTTCGTTTCCTGCTAGACCGACCCGGCCCTAATCCATTACGATGTCGACTGGAATGTCATCCACCCACGCAGCAAGCAGTACTTGCAAATTAAACTCTGGTGTTTGGTGGATCTATCTCTAATCAGGCTCAGAACACTGAACGCAGCTTCTTGGTGCGACAACAGGTGTCTTATTTGGTAGGAGGTTCTCGGGCATTGGACTCTGCTGGGAATGTATTAATTGTTGCTTGATGATCATAATCAGACGATGCTTCATGTAAATGTTTCTGGATCAACTATCCAGTCTGTAGCCCTCACTCATGTGCCGTGCGACTCCGCGCTTTTGTGTGAAATTGCCTGTCCTGTCATGGCCGCTTTGTAAGACAAGAATCTGGGCAATAGTACCCAACCGCTAACTTGAAAGCCCGCCAAATGTTGTCAATAAGTATCATCAGAAATGACCAATGAATCCTAAAAGCCGAGCAGCATGCCGATCAAACGTTACTTCCTGTTCTGTCGATGCTCTCATGAAAGATAACTGACAGACATGTGCGCCACAAAGCCTGGCTCGAGCTAAAACTCAACTACACTTTGGAGTCGTGGTTGGTGTGACGGCTGCGTTCGTAGGTTCGTCTTCGAGTACCCATTCGCAGCATCCAGCAAGTAATTATCTTGCGCAGCCGTGCACGCAGCGCCGCAATTTGGATCACTACGTTGTCAGCATGTTCATCCACATGTTTCGAGACGCTGTAACCGATCAATAATCTCCCCTGGGCTGGATTTGCTGACCTTGTACTGCCCCTGGAATCGTTAAATAACGAGCAAATGTCGTGCGAAAAGCGGTCCTGGCTATAGACGTTTCCAAGCCCCACACCCGAGCAGCCAGCACCGCATCGTCCGTTGTACAAGTAACTATACGTCGTCAGTTAGTTGGGCCGCAAAGGTAAGTGTAGGGCTAGGAAGCCCCTTACTCTCCGCTAGCCGCGTTCATCCTATAATAACTTCTAAGACATCTAATAAATAAACAACCCTAATCTACCATATTTATCTATATTTCTATTATTATTATACTAACTATAAGGTATATAATACTCCTTTTTAATAAAGGTAATATATAAAATATAAATATTATAGTAAGGTAGCTTATTAAAGTTATAAAGAAAAGTAAATTATATAAATATACTATTTTTATTAGTATACTAATTATATAAAGTAAATAATTAAATTAATATAAGTTTCTATAGTAATTTATAGTTATACTTTATTAAAAAGATTTTATAATTTATTTATAAAGTTAATTTTATATTAATAGTAAATTAAGAATATTATAAGTTTAAATATAAAAAAATAAAAGTTTATTATAACTTTAATAATAAATATTTATTCCTTATATAGCCTTTTATATAAACTAAGTATTTATTAAATTAAAAAGGATATTTAAATCTAATTTATTAAAATTAAAACTATAATTTATTTTAGACTTAAAAATATAATATATTATTATTAACTATATACCTAATTTAATCTTTTAGTCTTATTTAAATATAAAATATTAAAGAAAATATTAATTTCTTTTTAAAATTAATATATATTATTAATTTATTATAATAGTATAAGTTTATAACTATTAGAATTTTAAAGTAAAGGACTTAGAAATTATAGTCTTTTAGCTTAATAGTATACGCTATATTAAAAGACTTAAGGTAGTCTTTATATAGTAGTTAAATTACTAACCTATCTTACTTATTTAAATAAAGTAATAACTAGTTAATAAGAATATAAGGTAAAAAAAGATATTTATTTTTAAATATAACTTTTCTTATAAACTTTATATAAACTTTCTAAATTATTTTAGTTCTTTTATTAAACTAGAATCTATAGTAAAGAAAATATAATAAAAAAATATAGTAACTTTATAATTTTCTATAATATATTTATAGTTAAAAGTTATTATTTTATATTAGTAGCTATAATAATAACCTATACCTAATTTTAATTTATATTAATATATTAAAATAAAAACTATTATAAACTATAAGTTAGTTTAATACTATTAATTACTATATAAAAATACTATTACTATATAATTTAAGCTTTTAAGTTAATTAAAATAGGTAATAATAAAAAGCTATTATTACTTTAAAGGTTCTAGCTTTACTTTATAAATATATACCTATTATAACTATTTTTACTATATTATAAAACTATTTAAAAGTAATATTTTAGCTTATTAAAGTTAAAATAAGTAAGGTAACTATATTTTATTATCTAAATATATAAAACTAATAGCTCTATAACTATAGAATAAAAATTAACTTATAAGTTTTTAATTATATAAAAGAAGCTTTAAATAGGGTTTTAAAGATAATCTTTTTATATTAAAAATCTTTAATATTTTAATAGATTATTTAATAGAATTTAATATAAATTTTAATATTATTAACTATTTTATAAATTTTAAAGTTAAGTAGGAGAATAATATATTATTATTAAAGTAAGAAGAGAATATAAAAACTATTATTTAAGAGAAGTTCTTTCTAAAATAAAACTAGTTTTTAACTTAAATACTAAATTAAGCTATAGCTTTAAAATAATTAAATAGAATTAATTAAAAACAATAATTATAGGTTTTCTAGCTTTATATCTAAAAGGGATAAATTTTCTTATATTATTACTTAGTTAAATTAAAGTACTAGAGCTAATATAAAGAAGATTTAAATTATTATAAATATAAGATTATAGGATTTAGTGTAGTGTGAATAGGTGTGAGTATACTAGGATATAAGTTATGAACGATCTTACTATAATGCTTAAGTAAGATAAAAAGAAAAGGTAAGTAATGAATGGAGGTAGTATATAAATAACGAGCGAGCCTACATGTCCCCGCATACTGAAAATATATTATCATCGTACGTCGTCGACGTCACATTCCTCGAGAACCACAGTCTCCCAGCTACTTAGGTACGATAAGAATGAATGACCCCTAAGAGTTCTCCAAATCGAAATCGAAGTAGCCAGATTCAGCATCTCAGTACCGTAGCAGCATGCGAGATCTGCAGCTAGTAATCTAAATAAGGTGTGACAATGTCTAATAAGGATCGTCCCCGGGCGAGGTAAGACATACATACATATAGCCCATGACCGGCATTCCCTGAGAGTTCAAATGGGCTCACGTGGTGTGAATTCAACGGGCTGGTGATGAATGGGGAGTCTAGCCGACCACTTATCGTGCATCTTCTCCTCCATACGTAACGTACAGATCTCCGGAGGTTGTTCACATAAACCCCAAAATACCGATGGTGAGGCTGGGATGCCAGTTGCCAGTTTCCCACAGGAGAACATTCCAGCTCTCCAAGAGCAGCATCAAAATCATTACGGCAGACAGATGTTTAGGTCAACACAAGAAGACAATTAGTGCTATAAATTCTCGACGAGTTTGATAGCATTACTGAAAACGTAAGGTCATCAATCACGACGTTGGAACAATCCAACCAAAATTCACAGCGGTCAATCGAATTGTCATTCACACATCTCCGCCTCTCAGCCGATCGTAGTGTTTCAGGGCTCAGCCATTACTCCTTTGCCAACAGACTACAGGCTCCACGTGTTCAAACAACATGGATTCCAGTAATTCCTTCTTGTCAGACTCGAAGTACGGGTATGACTTTGTGGTGGCGACCACCCAGGCCAGCATCAATTCCGGGCTTCTGGAGTACCTCAGCGAAAGCACCCAGCCGATTACCTATCTCTGCTTCCTCGTGGACCCTACCACGGGGAATCCAACAACCATTATCAGCCTCGACGACCTCCTGGCACAGACAGGAGGGGTGAACCCTTTCAGCATCGCTGCTGGCACACCATGGGACGACCCCAGAATTCAGACACTCACCCAACACAGGTTTGTGGTCGGGGTGAAGATGCAGATGGGACTGCCACCCGGGGTTCTGCCCAAGGACCTGCCCCTGATCGCCGAGCTTGGAAATAGCGCCAACAACGTCACCTTCAGAATGTTCTGCTCGGATTTCCAGATAATTCAGAATTCGCCGCCGTCTTGGGGAAGCACGGGGAACTGGAACGTCTGGAGCCAGCCGTCCGGCACGCCCTGGTACGTTGAGACGCGGGCCGACCTCGTCAACAAGGACTTGAACAAAGAGCTCGACACGCCGTACTTCAACTCGCACCCGGAACGGAAGACCGAAATTCTTGCCTAGCTGCAGAATCTCTCCAGTACAGCATTTAGCCTGCAGCAACTGCTCTTCGACATGGACAATGCCGTGGTTATGACTGTTCCCAATTTCGAGGGGGTTCCAGCCGGGTCGAATGCAGAGGCAGTCCTGCAAAAGTCTTTCGTGTCCTTGTACAGCACCGCAGCCAAGAACTACGGAGAGCCATTGGTTGCTGTCACTGCGGTATCACAGACTATTCCTGACCCGTCCCAGCTGAAGATGACGTCCTTTGAGCGGCAAGTTAGTCTCTTGAAAGATAGCAGCGGCGTCGTCATCCCCAATCCGACGCCAGATCAGGCAGCTGTCAGCACGCTTGACCATCTCTGCATGGTCAACAACAACTCTATGCCGGGCGCATCCACTTTCAGTTGGGACTGGGTTCTGCCACAAGATGAAAACAACGAGAGCGGCATCATTGCCATCAACCGCAATGTCTTCAGCCACTACCTCATGGATGTGATCATGCCGAGCGTGAAGCAGTCGTGCGTGACCAGCAACGTCAAAGTGACCGCAACGGACGGGGTGGGGGATTGGAAGTATCAATTCGACCTCACCACGGGACAGACACCGCAGACTGCCATCGTGACAGATCCTTCATCAGGATCGCCGTCTAACGTCATCTCCATATCATACACCTCTTCCAACGACGCCAGCACGCAGTCAAACGATTCTTATTTGCTATTCTATATTGAAATGAAGATTCAGCCCAATTATACCTGCAGCGTGAACTTTTATGGCAACACTATCACCATCACGCAACGACTCTGGGTTTATATCTTTGTCAAATGGGATGCGACCGGTGCTGGGTGCAACGGATACGACGTGACCCTGACTGACGTGTATAATATCTCAGTTGACGGCAACGGCAACCTGCAACTCGTCCGGGACGCCAGCAAGCAGAACAGGCAGGACAACTCGCAGAGCCCAGACCGCAGCTGGCTGGTGAATCTCTTCACGGGAGTCAATGATGCTTCTAATTCAGTCAAGCAACAGATCAACTCGATCATCGCCATGGACCTGAATGCCATCACCTTCAGCGCGCCACAGAATTTTGTTTTCCCCGGCGCCAAAGTGTTCTCTTATGCCTCTGCGGCGTTCTCCCAACATCAAGATCTGCTTTGCAACATCACCTACACGGCTCCGCGCCCACCCATATTACCTCCCAAGCAAGAGGGCATTAATGTTGCGGCTCAGCCCAAGACCACGCATTCAGGGCTGCGAACTGTACGGGCTGCACGCATCGGGGAGGCAGTCCGCTCTCAACCCTCAGCGGCGGGCTGGCCTACGACAAAAGCGAATGGTTTGCAGCCGGTGGTTCAACAAACGAACGGGATAAAGAGTGTCCAACAGACACCAAAGCCGGCTCCCGAGCCGGCCCCCAAGCTAGGTACCACACAGGCTTTCACTCCGTCGCGACCTTTGGGCGCTTCGCCGGCAGCAGCGGGTATGAAGATGACGCATAGCTCCGACTTTATCCAGAACTACGTGCAAGGGGAAATTGTGTCCCCAACAGGCAAATTTGAGGCACTGCAGACGGACGACGGCCATTCTCTCCTTTTCGGCATGAACACGGCGAGGGTGCTGCATGTCATCAAAGAGCAAAGTGGGACGAGCAGGACCGGGTGGATCCCAGATGACCTCTCGTCTGCCACGCTGGCGTCCAGTTTCGCCAACGACAAGAATGCGGTGGTGCGCACCTTCGACGTAGGCCAAAGTGCCCTGGACGGGTCCATCGGGCTCGCCATGGCCATATCCTCGGGAGGCACCGACAACCTCTTCCTGTCTCTTTACAACTCGAGCACCGACACGTCCTGGACTGCAAGTCCTGTTTGGACTGCAGTGCCTTTCGACGTTCAGACCAGTGCGCCTCGCTCTGCCATCTCGATCGTCGGGATTCTATTCGCCGAGACACAGAACAACCAACAGTACATCATAGTTGACTTGGATCGCTCAACTAACAGCACTGTAAAGGATATTAAACGGTTCTACGTGGATCCCTTGAAGTCATCCGGGCGCTTCTGGTCTTCGCATGACGTCCCTGTCGATATCGAGAGTGGTAACTATCAGAGCTGTGTCGGAAGGGTGAAGAATGGCTTCGTAGATGGGGTCTACACTTGTGGGACTGCTGGCCAATCTGGTCAGCTGGTCTACGTGCCGGTCGTCAATGTCTTCGGGGCCGGTCCTCCACTGCCCTCGCGTCTCACGCTGCCTGGAGTTGCGGTGGCATCGGCGATTGCTGCCGCCCGCAACATGGATCCCTCCTCGCCCTTGTTTGGGACTACGGACTTGTATGCCATCAGCGCATCGACCATGTACCGCTTCCCTGTAGACGGCCAGAACGACGGCGCAGTAGCACGGCCTCTTATGACAAATTCCTTCTTTTCAGGCACCGAGCAGATGACAGCCATGACCCACGACGGCGTCGTCACAATCTGGGGGAAGAACGGCAGCAACCAGGTGTTCTACGTCTCATGTCCCACCGCCCAGGTGTCTGTCCCCGGAGCGTGGAGCAGCCCCGTGCCCATCCTGGCCGGCGTGGAACGCATGTCGGCATACGTCAACCGCAGCGACGGGGGCAACACCATCCTGGCATCCGGCGGGGGCAAGCTGCAGAGGCTGACCCAGGCCACTGACACTGACTCCAAGGTCTGGCGCGCAGATGAGATCCAGCTCGAGGCGGCAGCCCCGGACGAGCCGCTGTCCTTCATGTCCTACACCACCACCATCCAGGTCGTCAACGCCCAGGATCTACCCAGCGGCGCCGCGAATGTCTCGCTCACCGCGCCCTCCCGGACCCCAGTCTACATGAACGGGCTGTACTATGTGCTCAGCGAAAAGCCCGTCTCGGTGCCCACGGACCCGAACGGGACGCTGACGGTGACCGAGGCCGTGGAGGACATCAACGGTACCGTGCTGACGGTGTCGTGCGACGGCGGTACGACATGGACAGCGATAAACCCCATGGAGCAGTCTTTCCAGAAGATGACTGCACTCAACACCGAACGCAGTCTACGAGGCGCCACGTTTCCTACCAACACCGTGGCAGGCGGGACCCTAGGAGCCGCCAGCTCAGCTCCTCTTGTGCCCCCTGCTACAACATCCACCGACATCAACGTCGTGGTGGATAGCATGTCCAAGCTGAGCACTGTCTACGACTCCGTGAAACCACCCACCGCCACCACCATCACCTCCTTCTCCTCCCCCTCGGGCACACCCGCGTTCAACACACTGGCGGCCAGGGCGCCTCAGGCGTGGCCTCAAGCTATGTCCCTGGCCGCCAGACGCACGCGGCGGGCCCCACGGGTGGTCCCTCACACGCTCTTCATCGCCTCGCCGTCCGTCGGCAGTCTTGGAGACGACATCGCCATCGCCGCAGGCGACCTCTTCCGCTGGCTCAAGTCAGGCATCAAGTGCGTCGTCCACATCCTTAAGGACGCCGTCAGCGACGCCTGGCACTTCATCGCCACCATCGCGGGCAAGGTCTACCGCGCCGCCCTGGACTCAGTCAACGCGGTCATGGGCGCGGTCGAGTGGATCTTCGACGCGATCAAGACGGGGATCCAGGACGTCATGCACTACCTCGAGTTCCTGTTCGATTGGGACGACGTGCGGCGCACCAAGGACGTTATGCACAACGTGACGAAGCTGTGGCTGCGGGCTCAGGTGGACGGTATCCAGACGGCCAGGGTGGCCTTTGACGGCCAGGTCGCCGCTGTCGAGAAGTCCATCAACCAGTGGGCGGGCATCACGGACTGGTCCGCTGGCCTCGGCTCGGTGGCGGCCCAGCCTGCTGCGGAAAGCGGCTCGAACCCGGCCGCGGGCCAGACTTCGGGCTCACAGCTGCTTTCTTCCCACTTCAAGAACCATGCGTCTGAGTTGACGGTAGTTGGGTCTCAGCCCTCTGTCGACGTGGTGCAGAATGTGGTCGATGACCTCCTTGCCGCGCTAGAGCAGGAGGGCCAGGTTCTCTCGGCTGTCTACACCCAATTGCTGGACCTGGCAACCAAGTTCGCTTCCATGAGTATGGGCGATGTGTTGAAGAGACTAGCTGGGATCCTCGCCAACGGCATTCTATCCAGCGTGCAGGTCGTAGTCGACGCCTTGCTCAACGTCCTCACCGATGTAGCCAGTGCCGCGATTGGTATTTTGGACACCAAGATCCATATACCAGTCATTTCTGATATCCTTAACGCCATTGGCTTCCCGGATATCTCGTTCCTCGACCTTTTCACATGGATTCCCGCCGTCGCATACACAGTGGTCTACAAGATCGCAAACAGCCGTGCTCCCTTCCCTGACAACGGCGACGTCAAGTCCATCATCTCTGCCAACAGCTGGGACACGCTGTCAGCCCTCCTGGGACAGCAGCAACAGCCATTATCCCCCGTGGTCGCAACATTCAAGCAAGACGTACTGCACGGGATCTATCCCCCCAACGACTCCTTCCACAGGTTTGCCGTGCGCAGGCCGTCGGGCAACTCCCTCAAGAGCAGGGCCTCTATGTCCTCGCTCTCGTCGTACGCCTCCACCTCCACCATGAGCATGAGCACGGCGCCCTCCACCCCGGGCTCCATCCTGCCCCTGTCCCCCAAGACAGCCCAGTCCGTCTTCGTCGCGGGCCACAGCATCGCGGGGTTCACGAGCTTCATGAGCGTCTTCGTCAGCACCTTCGAGGCCGAGGGCCCCTCCGGCGACGCCAACCCCTTCGGGATCCCCTCTGCCGCGCTGGGCATCATCGGCGGCGCGTCGCAGGGCATCGCGGATGTCGCCCTCCCCAAGGACCCGGTCCGCAACGAGGCCGTCGCCATCATCAGCAAGGCGACCACGGCCATGACCATCCTCGCGAAGCTCGTCTTCAGCGGGCCGGGCCAGAATTACTTCAAGGCCAAGGGCGCCGCGTCCAAGTTCGCGGGGCTCGCCGTGGGCGACGGCCGCGCCACGGGCGCCGTCGTCAACTCGGTGCTGATCCTCCCCGCCGCGGCCGTCACGGCGTGGCACCTGTCCGAGCTGGCGGGGGACCCGGCGGGCGGGGACAGGTCGTGCGCCATCGTTGGGGAGGTGGCCAATGTGACGGGTTACGTGTCGCGCGTTTCGTATGCTGTCGCGGTCAACGATAAAGACCCGGAGAGCAGGCAGGTCCCTATTGCGGTCATGGCGGCGGCGAACATCTCCACGGCTGGGCTACAGACTGCTCAGGCAATTATTAATTAGCCTAATCGCTTTCCAGAGGAGGGTATTAATAGCCTATAACGTAGGCGGCCTATATCTCACTACCCCTTATTCTTACTAAGCCTATATCTATATCTTTATATAAATATATCTATACCTACCTTATAAATACTCTTTACTTTCTTAATAAAGGATTTTTCTCTAATTACTAAACTTCTTATAAAGATTATTCTTATTATTATAGAATAATACGTTAAAAAAGAGCTCCGCCGTCTATTAAGGTAATTTATTAAGTAGTAAGGTATTCTAATACCGAGAGATTCGTTAGTTATATTACTACTTAAAGTAGTATAATATATAATAATATAGTTAAGACTAAATAAAGTAAGAAATTAGACAGAGAATATAAACTTTTAATTATAATATAAATATCTTATCTTTTATTTTTATATAAAGAGCTTTTAATTTAAAATAATAATACTTAAAAATTAAAAACTATATTTACTTATTTCTTTTATAGATATTAAAGCATTAGTTTCTTAAGTCTTTTAAGCTAGTTTAAGTTTTAAAATAAGTATTTATTATTAGAGTAGTTAAATTAATCGCACGCTATTTAGTTTAATTAGGTTTAACCTTAAAATACTAATAAACTAACCTCTTTTTAACCTTTAATTTCCTTACCTTTAGTTAATAATATAATTAAAATTACCCTATAAACTTTCTTTTTAAATTATATAAATAACTAGTATTTAAAGTTAGTTATATTTTAAATAGCCTTTAGCTAATCTTAGTTACTTAAACTAATACTAAATTTTATTAACTTCTTATCTCTATTAAAGTAGTTCTAATTATTATTCCCCTAAATATCTATATAAGTTATTTTAATAACCTTAAAGGTAGTATCTAGCCCTACTCTCTCCTTTAGTTTCTCTAGCGTTAATATTAGGCTATTAGCGGAGATGATGACTGGGAACTTAGGGACTGGTGGCTTCTAACCGTTGGTATATGCGCGTAGGGCTTTGTTCCAGTGTCTAAAGTTTTCGCGCGTTCTTGTACTCTCTTCTTCGCTAAACCTCTCACGATCTTCTTCTTCGCGCATGTGGTTTTCGACCTGGGACTTCCCCAGGCTCTTGCGAAGGTCATCACCGGCCATGGTTGTGGAGGTGAGGGGTGAGGGAGTGTTGGATCAGAGTGATGAGGGAACTGAGAGATTGATGGATCGGGGTCGGATATCATATCAGTAGAGAGCTTTCCGGCCTCTGCGACAATTTCTCATCTTTGTCAACGGGAGATGGGGATTCAAGAACGAGAAAAGACGAGGCTGTTGGACGGAGTCACAGGCAGCAACGAGCGGAGGGGCCCACCGCGCTATCCACTGTGTATGTTGCAGCCAGATCTGTAACGGAATTTGGCAGGGGTCTAAATCTGTGCTTACCTCACATTCTCGAACGATCAGCTCCGTGGGCTTTCCAATGTTACGAGCTTTGCGGATGTCCACTATGTGGGTCTACCCTCCTCCCATGCTCCTATACGATGACATACGGAACCACTCCTCAGAGTAAGTTCCTATAGAATAGTCTCTCATTGGACAATCTCCTATAGAACAGTCTCTCACAGGACAATATCCTATAGAACGACCTCTCGTAGGGTGGGCTGCCTCTAAGCTCCTGACCTCCTATATGATACACTCTTATAGACTATTGTGCATGTATCGAACGGACTTCTCAGCACCAATGTTGACGCGTGAGATGTCTGGGTGTCCGTAGTGTGACCCGGAGAATGTCCACGAGGCTATGATATAATCCCATAGGACTACGTTCAATAGGGTAGCTTCTTATTCCAAGGCGCGACTTTCTAGAGGCTCGCCTCCTCGAGCAGACCTTCAGGTAGATGGCTCACAGGTCACCTCCCTCTGGCCAAATAAGAACATCCTTCCGCCAGACTTGTGTCCACTGCAACGTGAGGCAGGAGTTGTCGGAAGCTCCCACGGAACGTCCACATATGGCTGGCAAGAGCACATATGGGAAGGGTGTTTGTTGAATTACATATCCTACTGCGGGCACAGCGTCGCAACACTCACGCACATGGGCCCTGCATCAATAGCCCCTCAAATCTCAAGGAACACAGTCTCATGGCACGTGATCTATGGCCCGAAGCGAGATCTCGACAGAAAGGGGCGCCCAACTTAATCCTGGTGGTCTAGGCATGCCCCAACACTTCCAAGAAAGCTATTCCGCCCCGGAGGCGAGGTGAGAGACGTGTGCAAGTCAGACAGGCCAAGCTCGATAGTTGAGCCCCCCAGCCTGCCAGCCAGGAGAAGAAAAAAACAGTCTAATCAGTGCATGCACATGTGGGACAAGCTTCTCCCGAGTCAGAGGATGCACACAAGTCACCTTGCATGCAGCAGCGAAATAGGCGTGTCGATTTCTTCATGGGTGCGGGCGGGCCATGGCAGTCGAGATCGGGGGGGGCCATGACTGCCGTGCAGCAGCAGCAGTAGTTGCTTTGGATTGTACAGCAGAGTTTGACGTGGCCGAGCGAGAAAGGTCGGACCGGGTGCCGGAGATGCAGGGTAATGCAAGGGGATGCGTGGTGTTTATGGTGTACCAGGGTCTGGTGCGTCTGATGTGGGCGTGCTGAGTGGCTGACAGTCAGCAAACATGGGGTTCTTTTCTACCTGTGGAGGTTGACAGGTGTGACGGACAAGACAGAGGTGGGAAGAAAGAAGCAGAAGAAGAAAAATTAGAACAAAAATTTAATTTATTGAGGACATATAATCTTAATCAGCCCTCCATCCTGTCTTGAGTTCTTCATCAGCAGCTATAATATAACATCGAAACAAACCCAAGCCACTTCTGCCGTCCGGACAAGAGATCCATATCCCTTGCTTCATTCACTACAGTAATTGTTTCGTTCTCCCCCATATTGGAACCCCAAATCGTCCAACAATGCTCTCGGCCCAGCGGCCCGCGCCTAAATTTAGCAGGCGAGACAGGCCGCTCTCCCCAGCGGGCCCAGGCGACCGGGTCTGGTGGCTGCTGGCCCAAGCGCAAGATTTTCAGACTGCCCCAGCCAATGCCACGGCCCAAACCCAGGCCCAGACAGCAGCAGCAGCACCACCCCAGACCCGCCCGGCCGGCAGCAGCAGCACCAAGCAAAACTAGCGCCCAAGGACAGCCCAGCCAGCCAGCCCGATCCCGTCTCGCCCAAAAAAAAAATAATAATATCCTGCCGAACAACCACAACCACACCACAGCAGCAGCCCAGCGTCGAACCCTTTTCCGACCCACCCAACATGGCACACACAACCGCCTCATAATGCTGCAGCAAGATCTCCTCGACACCCTATTTCTGAACCGAAAGGCACTGGCGGAGGTTGGAGGAGGAAGCAGCGGCGGCACGGACCACGACCACCACACAACAAACGACGACGGCACACGAAGGAGCACAGCAACTGCTCTCACGATGAACAAGGACATGGGCGGCGGCGGAGGGGGGGAGGACAAGTGCCCCGTGGACCACCGCAGCAGGGAGGCGTGGATGGCGCAGGCAAAAGCCGCGCACGAGGCGCAACCACACCAACAACAGACGACATCACCACCACTGCCCACGACGCCGACACCACAGGCCCCGAAGCCAACCGCCACATGGCAATGGCCGCGGATCCCATTCCTCTCCTCCGCGCCCTCCACAACCACAAATACAACGCAGTCACAAACACCCCCACCACCCCCCGGCGCAAAACCCACCCCCACCACCGGCCTCGGCACAGACCGCGAGGTCTCGACCATCCCGCGCAGCCAGTCCGCAGGCGCGACATCCAGCGCATGCCCCGTGAACCACGAGACGGAGACGGGCGCCGACGCCCGCACGGGGAACTGGGTCTACCCCTCGGAAAAGATGTTCTTCGACGCGATGAAGCGCAAGGGCCACGACACGCGCGCGCAGGACATGAAGACGGTTGTGCCGATCCACAACGCCGTCAACGAGCGGGCGTGGAGGGAGATCCGGGAGTGGGAGAGGCCGTATGCTAGTGAGAGGTATGTTCTTTCACTTTTTCCTCTTTCTTTTTTGCTTGGAATAGGCTTGCTAAGTACGTCTGTGATGAAAACATACAGCTGCCCCCAAGGCCCGATGCTCTACTCCTTCACGGGCCTCAGCACCACCATGTCCCCCAAGGCCCGCCTCAACACCCTGCTGGGCTACACGGCCCCCTTTGACAGGCACGACTGGGTCGTCGACCGCTGCGGCACGCGCGTCGAGTACGTCATCGACTTCTACGCGGGCCGCGCCGCCGACCCCGCGAGGGCGGGAGGCAAGCCGAGTTTTTATCTGGACGTCAGGCCCAAGCTTAACACCTGGGAGGGCATCAAGATGAGGGCCAGCAGGGCTGTTGGGTTGTCGTGATGGGCGTGAACACATGTGGTATTGTAACAGAATCGAGCGGGCCTGGGTTCAGCGGCCCTGCGCGATTGGGTGGGACGAGAAGCTCAGGCGCGAGCTGCACCGGCTGATTTTGAGAAGGAGAGGGACGATTAGTGTTGGACGACGTCCAAAGCTTGCAAGGCCGGTGTACACCAACGGTCGGCGCTAGGGAGACCATCCTAAATTAGCGATCTGGCGAACATGTTGGACAGAAACTGGGGGTATCAACGGTTCATTTCGTGTATTCTCAAATACCCTGCACGGGTCCGAAAGATGACAGGACGTCAAATAGCTGCTCATCTTGACCTGAAGCAGACAAACTTCCATCTCCGCTTTGCATACAGGCATACAAGCAGAACATGTAGGAACAAATCTGTGCTTCTGCCGCTGTACGGCAATCTTGATCATTTCTATGTCCCTGACCCACCAACGCCTTGCAAATTGATATAACCGCTCAAAAGACTCTTGACATGAATCTAGACATCAACCCATTGTGCTCAGTCGTGCTTGGCCTGCCGCGAAGATGGTCG
Organism: Diaporthe longicolla; assembly: GCA_000800745.1. NCBI lineage: Eukaryota > Fungi > Ascomycota > Sordariomycetes > Diaporthales > Diaporthaceae > Diaporthe > Diaporthe longicolla. The sequence continues at coordinate 51,856 of JUJX01000038.1, forward strand.
GTGGAGGAGGTTGCCGTGGTCTTTCTCGCTCGACACTGGCGGCACTGTTGGTCGCACATCAGCAAGCTGCTCTCGAGTGGTAGGATCAAGATCGTCTTGGAAGGGGGAAGAAAATGCCGTCACCGAAAAGGTCAAAATCAGGTGTATCGTCCAGTGGCGCTTCCTTGTTGTTCTGTCTCGCAGATCGGTGCTTGTCGCATAGAACCCCGTGTTCCGGGTTGTTTGAAAACGAGAACAGCCAAATTAAGCCAAGGGAAAGAAGGAATGGGAAATTGAACGCCAAAATCAAAGAAAACCGAACAGTCCTACGTGCCCTTAAGACTCTTCTCGCTGCCGCCGATCCTGACCCTCACCGGCGTCCTGGTCTCGACCGCCGCATTCTCCACCTCCCACCCCTTCTGCCTCAGCGCGGCGAGCAGCGCGAGCTTGGTCTCGCGGTCCACCACGCCCGAGCCGACCAGGTGGTCGTCGGGCACCTCGTTCTCGTAGTGGCCCATGCCGCCCAGCCCGTCCTTGAAGATGGCCGTGTCGAAGTGGTACGCGTGCGCGACGGCGTCGAACCACGCCATGAGCGCGTCGTTGTCCGACCTCTTGCCCTCCTTGAGCGCGATGCGGATGGTGAAGCTGGGCCCCCACTGCCAGATCCCCATGAAGTAGTCCTCCGTGTCGAAGACGTATCTGTGGTAGCCCCACGGCCTGAAGTTCATGACGTCCCCGTAGCCGCCAAAGTCGGCGGTCCCCTTGTACTCGGCCGTCCGGGAGGTCATGTTGCCGTGGCTGTTGAAGATGATGGACTCGCGCTTGGCGACCTCGGTGGGCGACAGGACGGTCTTGGTCTCGAGGAACTCGCGGAAGACGATGGTGGCGCGCTGACGGTTCAGGGTGCGCATCTTGACGGCGCGCACGCCGCAGTAGTTGGTGAGCAGGTGGATGCCCACCAGCACGACCATCCAGCACCACACGGCCTTCTTGTCCTCGACCAGCTTCACGAGCAGGGTGCCGGCCAGCATGCCCATGAGGCTGACGACGGTCTCCTGGCTCTGCTCCTTGGCGTTGAGCTCGGCGAGGTTGCCGTTGGTCGCGAAGTGGGCGCTGAGGGTGGCCTTGGAGGCGCCGGCGGCAACACCACACAAAGACCGCAGGATGGAGGCTGTGACCATGACGGAGACCTTGGGCAGGAGGGGCAGGGCGGGGAGCAGGAGGTCGAGGAACTGGCTGCAGTCGTTGAAGATATCAGCGAGGAAGCGGTAGTACTTGCACTCGGGCTCGATGGCCTGGCCCATGCGGTGGGCGAACAGGATGGTGGCCAGGCGCGAGAAGGTGTCCTGGATGATCTGCAGCAGCAGGGCGGTGGTGGGGGTCTGGCTGGAGCTGCCGACGCCCAGGCCCTCGAGGATGGCGCGGTTGGCGAGGAGGTTGGTTATAGAGGAGGAGAAGGCCTGCAGGGAGTCGAATGTCTGGTAGGCGAGGTAGTCGTCGGTCACGGTATGGGGGAAGCCGGCGGGGAGGAAGGCGTAGAGGATGGCCTTGGGGAGGGGCGTGTATGTCCTCTCCTGCGTCCAGTTAGCCCAAGCTGTCAACATCTAGGGACAGCTGCGACTCACCACCTTGAGGCCATCTTGCTCGTTGCCCGTGTACGTGGCCAGGACATCGCCCGACTCGTCAATGTCGCAGATCTTGCTCATCTTGGCCAGCGCATGGGTGGTAGAAGAGGACGGGAGTCGAGGAAGGATTCGAGAAGAAAGGAGGGACAGACAAAAGGTCGAGCAGAGGAGACAGGTCGACGGATTCGGCGGGCAAACGAAGGAGAGTCAGGGTAATTAATCAAGACGGAGGACCAAGGGATATTAAGCTTCCGTCACCCTCGTCAACAGACGAGCCCAGAGCTTAATGTTGAGACTGATGGGCCTGCCAACCATGGCGGCTGGGTACTGTGCAGGCAGGACAGGAAGAGAAGGAGTGAGTATTGGGAAGGTCTGAATCCCACAGTCAGACGGATGGTTTCCCCGATTGGTCACGGTGACGTCGGTCCCTAAGACACTGCGATAAGACTGCGGGAAAGTACCGATAAGGCAGCAAGCCAGGGGAGCTCTCCAGAGATCGCTAGCGCTAGCCTGTGGGGAGCTTGGACCCTGAAGTAGGGCGGGCAAGGAAGTTTAGGTTGAACAAGATCTAGGGCTGTCAGCATTCCATCTGTAACTGTTCATCTTCAACAAGATAATTAATTCTGGACACTTGACCCCGAAACCAATCTTTACCAATTGAGCTCGCGGAGTTCAGCGTGTATCTTGTTGGAAAACAAAATGTTTCTCTTAAATACCCACTGTCAGCAATCTGCGGGGTACACTGCCAACGGGCCTGCACGTCGTCGGGTCTGGTCGCAGTACATTCATTCACCTCTGACCATTCCGACCACAACTTCAACATGTCTGATCTAGACCAGGCAATTGCAACTCTCGAACTTGGTGACGACGATGAGCTGTGTGAGTGGTACCGCCGCCCCGACCTCGGCGAGCAGGCCTCCTCCCGCCTACAAGCAGCCGGGGGCAACCTGGAGGAGTCTGGACTATGCACAGAATGCACGTCTTGGACCCAAGAGATGCTGGAACCGCTGTGGGATTCGGATTCCTTGGCAAGTCACGATGGACAGGGAGATATCGGTAGCGGCTCCGACACTACTAGTATTACTAGTATTACTGCATCCGATGGAAGGCACCAGCACACGTCCCACAAAACCTACGGTCAGTTGCGTGGCGACGCAAGCTTCTGCGCGCTCTGTCGGGCCATTCAAGACTCGGTGGTTGTGACCCAGAGATACGCAGCTGGGCACTATGTTACCCATGTTCCGCCGGACGGTCATGTGCGGCTGGTCCCTAACCACGGCCTTGGTGTCAAACTGAGTGGTTTCTTTGTGAGAGTCGTTCAAGACGAGAACATGAGTGGGGCCGATTATTATCCGGACTTGGGGGCTTCGAGTCTAGGATTTCTAGAAGTCCAAGTCCGGGAAACTGGTATACATTCATATCTTGAATACGAGTTGGAAGGTTCTGTTTGCTGATTTATATCGTGCAGAGCCTGTCCGAGTGCTTGATAGTTCATCATCGTCTGATGCAATCAACGGGCTCGAGATTATTACTATCCAGGGCACCAGCTTTCGAAAGGCTGTACCTTGCCGGGACATGACGCAGCTGCTTCATCTGTGGTTACGACAGTGCGATTCCACCCACGGGCTTTGCCGAGACCACAAGAACTCAACAGATGCCGGCACGTCAGCATCCCCAACCAGGCTTTTAGAGATCAAGCGAGTCGGTAGGCTTTTTCACATCCGTCTCGTCGCAGGGAACGAGAACAGAACAAGATACGTTGCGTTAAGCCATCGATGGGGGGATTACACGTCCATCCGGACCACCACACTGAATATCGAAAGCTACCGGAGCGGAATCAACTTTGATTCCTTATCGCTCACGCTCCAGCAGGCTGTCCAGATCACATACGCAGCAGGAGTCCGTCATCTCTGGATTGATTGCCTGTGTATCATTCAAGACGATGACAGTGACTGGGCACTGGAGGCGCCCAGGATGGTACGGACCTTTTTGTGAAGCACACTTTTGCCAATCGGCGGGCTACAGAGCTAATTATGATATACCACAGGGCAGCATATACGCCAATGCATATTTCACGATTGCTGCATCTGCTTTCGAAGACGCGGGGTGTTTTCCACTCAAGTTCTCAGAAAACCACCGTGTTACGATAGACATTCATCCTGGGCTTGAGCTGAATATCTCTCCCCATAGCTCCGACTTCAACGGTCAGACGATCCGCCAGGAGCATCTTCAGAAGCGAGGGTGGACTCTCCAGGAAAGGTTGCTCTCCCAGCGCATCCTTTACTGTTCACGGTACGAATACTACTGGCTGTGTAGGAAACAACGGCTACGCGCATGGGGGGACCCGGACGATTGGTCCGCGTTTTGGTCGGTCAACCCAGGAGTCGGCAGTGACCAGTATCCCCTGCTGCTCTCTTCCTCCACACAAAGCCGGAGGGCCGCTTTGACAAAGTGGTACTTGTTGTTATGCGAGTACTCGAATCGTCAGCTGACGCTGGAGAAAGATAAGCTCATCGCCATCAACGGCCTGGTCGACATCTTTCAGCGCTGGATCGGGTCCAGGTACCTGTACGGGCTATGGGAATGCGACCTCGCATGCGGCTTGGTCTGGTATATGAGGGGTCACTGGTTCTTCGACGATTCGGGCCAGCGACAGGAAGTTAAGGCCTGGCGCGTACGTCCTACGAGGGCCCCCTCGTGGTCTTGGGCGAGTATGGACGGCTTGCAGGAACATCCCGGGTCTGATTTCAACAGGTTCGCTGGGAAGTCATTGCGCGAACGAGTCCACGTGAAGGCCACAATCGCGAGCGACGACGAGCACAGGTCTTGCCTGGGTGGTGACTTATCCGCAGGATCTCAGGTCCTCAAGATCAGTGGACGGTTGAGCAAGGCATTCTGCGGCTATGAGAATGCAGGAGAGCCAGCCGGCCGCCGTGTCTGGCAGATAAACTTAAAACGTGGTCCTGAGGCCTTCGTTTTCCACGCTGACGATCCTAATTTCAACTCTGACGAGCATATTGCAGATGCGGAGAGCTCCAGACTGTTTGTCCTGCCGGTTATTGCTTGCATAGGGCTGGTCATCACGCCGGCTAGTGATGATGACGTCCCGCTCTATCGGAGAGTCGGCGCAGCCGATTTCTATACGACCATTCGTTTCAGAGACCATCTTGATGGAGAAAAGAGCGAGGGCTCAACGGCTGGGACAGCTGATGGTGACACCGAACACGCCACTGTCCAGACGGACGACAGGGCCACCGAGGCACAGGGCTCCGCAAACGAGACTGATGCTGAGGCCTTTGACGAGGGCGCCGATGCTGCATCATATACTGAGGGTGAATCAAGCAGTACAGAAAACTCAATCAAGTCTGAAGGCCAATCAGACAATGGCAGGGAACCAGTCGACCCTTACATGGAAGCTTTGGCAGATGAGCTCCGATGGCTCGGGCTCGGGCAGTCGGGAGTCAGTGAGACTTTCTTCCTGCGCTGATTGCTGAGACTTAATACGCAATAAATCCAACAACATCTTCGTTGTCACGGGGATCACATGGAGGGCAGCTGATCCCATCACTCTGACCATACTTCACGAGCCGAAAGATACCCCACGTTTTGGAGAAGCTCAAGTTCATTATTCTTTTACCTAGAAAGCCTCTGCAGCTTTGCTGCCATTCATTTCTTTCATCTAGGCAGTTATAGTTCTGAGCGAACAGTCAACTGGTTGTTCGGTCTCACTTCCACGTGAGGACCATTCAATATATGAAGGTACCTTACGCGGTGAAGATCCCTGTTTCCATAACTACAGCTCAGTCTCAAATTAGCGTGTAGCGTATTAGTACTCTCTACCTACATTTAAAGACAGCTTACCTCCTCCTTAATAGTCTTTTAGTAGTATATATAAATTTCTTACCTAGATAGTATTACTATAATAAACATGTCTATTAAGAAGGGGGATTTAGAGGGATCTACCCTAATTCTTTTTAAAAGAAAATAACTAGTTAAGATATAGATAGGCTCTAATATTACTCTTACCTCTAGTAGGAGGTGCTTACCTATAAGTTCTAAAGGGATTATTAAAGGAGGCTACTTTAGAAACTTTTTACTATTTACTAGTGCTAGTAAATTTAGGGACTCCTAGTTTCTCCTATATACTAACTGTTTATAAAATAACTAAAAGGGGGTAACCTCTATAAATTAATTGGAGAAGTTAGGCCTAGTAGATGACTATAAAGTATAAAGAAACCTGTTAGTCCATGAGAGCACCTTAAGAGGCAGAATGGCCAAACTAGGGTGCAGAGAGGCTGTGGGGTAGGACAGATGATGTGCATATCTAAGAAATCAACAGACAGTGAGACGAAAAAGTGATGAAAACCACCAAACGCGAGCGAATTTATGGATATAATGCGCTCATGGCTATCAGATTAGGTATTTGATTTATACATCAGACAAGGCTTAGTTCGCTCAGAATTCCCATGTTCAAGAACTAGAACATATACGACCGGAGTCGATGAGACTATTTGCGTCTCCCCCGACCCCCCACCCCGCCTAACCCTTGCTTCACACTGGTATTCCCCTTGAACATCTCCCAATCCAAGACAGCCGTGCCTCACCTCTTGGCAGGCTCGCCGCCCTCCGTGACGAGATGCTCGTCCGTCTTGATAGGGCCCTCGCCAACACCAGTCATGATAACCCTAGAGATACCCGTCCTGAGCGCCTCGACAACAGGCTCATCCAGCGCCACAGCCGAAGACTTCAGACCCGCCGCGCTCTCCTTCCAGCCGCCGACCTCCTGCAGCAGGGCATGGAATGTCCCCACGACAGAAGCCTCGTCCTTCTCGAGGTAATACACGACACAGTTCGGGCCAGCATCGAACGTATACGCAGCAACAGTCCGGCCAGCAACCTCATTGATCTTCTCGACAGCTCTCACAGCAGCGCGGGACACATCGTTCATGTAGAAGATAGGCGGGTACGTGTCGGCGCAGCAGGCATGGAACGAATTACTCTCGCGCATAGTGACCTCAGCGAAGCCCGCAAAGTCCCTGTCCCGAATAGCCTTCTCCATGCGCTCCATGTTCCGCGGCACAACCGCGCCCACGCGGCTGGCAAACAGCCCCGACGTGGCGACGGTCTGCTGCATGCCGGAGGTGGAGCTGACGCCCTTCTTGGCAGCGGACGCAACCAGGATCAGCGCGCGCATGTCAGGCCAGTGCGCCGCCTCGGCGACCAGGTCCGCCCTGGAGTCGGACCCGTCGTCCTGCTCCCCCATGCGCCACGCGACATAGCCGCCAAACAGCGAGCGGCAGGCCGAGCCCGAGCCCTGGCGGGCGATGAGGGACAGCTCCGCGGGGCTGGCGGGGAGCTCGTACAGGTCGGCGACGGCCCTAACCAAAGCCGCGAAGCCGGCGGCGGAGGAGGCGAGCCCCGCGGCGGTGGGGAAGTTGTTCTCGCTGACGAGGCGGAGCGGGAGGGTGCTCAGCTTGGGCAGGGACGGGTTCGCGCCTTCGAGGGCGGCGCGGCGGGACCGCAGCTCGCGGAAGCAGGCCTGGGTGCGGGCGCCTGAGACGTCGGAGGGCTCGCCGTTGAGGAGGAGGGAGTCTGAGCCGGGCGGGTAGGCGGCGCTGCAGGAGGCGGTGGTCAGGGTGCGCAGGTCGGCCTGGGAGAGGGTGACGGAGAGGGACGAGTTGGTGGGGAGGTTGAGCTTGGGGTCGCGCTTGCCCCAGTACCTGGAGGAGTCTTATCAGCGGGGGATGTACAGGAGGGGGAGAGAGAGGGCAATGAGACTGACTTGACGACGGCGATGTTGACGGGGGCGGTGGTGCTGGCCCGGTAGACCTTGTTGTCGGCCATGTTGTTGATCAATTGGACAGGAATTGGCTGTACTGCTGTTTATCACTCTTTGTAGTGTGCACAGAACAACACAGCAGAGGAGGAAGAGACGGGAAGAGTGGACAGGGAAAATGGGGAAAGCCGAGAAAGGCAGCGGTCAACGAGGCCATCGTCTCAACTATCGCCTGGTTGGCCTTGGTGGGGCAGCACTGGAAATTGGACCCTTCCCTGCAGCTGCCACCTGCCATTGGGGGTCTGTGCGCCTGCCCCGCGATGGTCCAATCGGTACGTACCTACTGTGTGCAATACCTACCTCTTCTGGAATACATGTACTTCAGGTACCGATAGCTCGAGGCATCTCACATGCCCTACTGCGTAAAGTAGCTACCACTGACAACGGGACAGAGACAAGTGAGACAGCAGCAATGACTGTGTGGTATCAGAACTGTCAACTGTCCAATAAAAACCAGCTTATCCCCGGAGTGACCGCTCAAACTCCCCCACAGGGGCCTCCCAATTGCTCCTGGTCACAAGCCACTTGGTGATAGCCTCAATCTCCTCCCCAACCGCCCGCAGCCCGTCCAGCCCAAACCCATCGCCACGCACCTGCACAATAACAGTCTGGTTCTCAGGCCCCCCCAGCCCACAGTTCAGGCTCAGCCCCAGGTGCGGCCTGACCACCGCGCTGAGGACCTCGTGGTGGTGGTGCGGGTTCGTCCCCACGGTCCCCAGGCCAGGCACCCAGTTGTACACCTGCGCGCCGATGACCTCGGGCACGAGCTCGTCGCCGCCCTCGAGGCCAGCCATGATGTCCCTTAGCGGCGCGGCCGCGTACCGCGTCAGCAGCGTCTGCTCGGCCTGCACGCGCCGTAGGAAGTCCAGCACCGTCTCCCCACCGCCGCGGGGGACTTCAATGAGGTTGACGACGTTCTGGTACGTCGGCCCGCTGACGTCCGTGGCCTCGAACAGCCTCGGGCTCAGCGCCGCCATCGCCCTCGGCACGAAGGGGAAGGTTGTGCGCGACGCCTCGTGGTTGGTGAACACGGCGTGCGAGTACCCCGTGCGGTGGACATTCATCAGCGCCACGGCGCTCTTGACCACGGCCTGGGGCGTGATTTCGGGATATTCCCTGCGCAGCGCGTGGATGTCGGGCGTGTCGAACATGAAGGGGATGCAGTCGTCGCCCTCCACCAGCGCGGCGTTGTACTGGTCGCGCGGCGTCATCAGTGTGGACGGGAACAGGGCGCCGCCTGCTTTGACGTGCTGCGGCAGCGACGCCAGGCGCCTCAGGTGCCATTTTGTTGCGGCGCGCGCCTCGACGCCGGACCGCTGGTTGTAGTACGAGTCGGCCCACGGCTTGTAGTCCACGTGGGGATGCAGCCTGGATAGGATGTCCTCGGTCGAGGAGGCCCCGGCGGCCAGGGCCGCGAGTGCCCGGTCCATGTCCTCCTGTATGATCTGGCCCATGGATGCGTCGATCACGCAGTGGTGCACTGATGTCACCATCGCTGCCGTGCCCGTCTCCTTGATGTCGAAGAGCATGGTGCGGTAGACTGGCCCCGGGAGGGTGGCATAGTCTGGATGAGGATGTTTCAGCGAGATCTTCCTCAGGTCATCCGCCGTGTCGAGGGAACCGCCGTCTTCGACGATTATGTCGAAGAACTTGGCGGTTTGCTTGATCACCACGTGGAGAGCGTCATCTGACTTGAGCTTGTCCGAGTCCCACACGAGGAAGGATGCCAGGATGCGGTTGTTGATCACAACCGCCTCAAAGGCACGGCGGAGGTGCTGGAAAGACTGGTTAGTACTGAGTTCCCCGTGGAGGAGAGATGAGGCTCGGGCCGGCATGACTTACCTCCTTGTCAATCTTGCTGCTTGGGTGTATGGCAAAGTTGAAGTTCCAGCTGTCATACAACTTGGTCTGCGACATGACCGTCCCGAAGTCATACGCAGGAATGACGTCCTCGACATCATCCCAGCCCAGTCCAAGCGTTGAGATGGTCTTGGTGACCACCTCCTTCGTCGGCTCAAAGAGTTGTGGGTCTTCGATCAGGTGGACCATATCCTCCACCCCGGGCGTTCCCTGGCGAGTTGGTCTCTCAACACGCACTTCGTGGGCATCATTTGCCTGGCCGGCTCCCATACTCTGCAGCAGCTTGATCTGCTTCTCGATGGTCCCTGCTTCTGTCATGGCTGCCAGCGAGAGAGCCTTGCCGGTTGTGCGCTTGATTCTGTCGCGCACACGCATCACAGTGATGCTGTCGGCGAATTCACCAATCGGAGCATCAAGGCGTATCCTCGACGGCTCAAGGCCGACCGCCTTGGCCCAGATGGACCGCAGCTCCTCGGTCAGGTTGGCATCATTCGATGCTTTGCCGTTGACGGCTTCTTCACTCTTTGACAGATGCTTCTTGACCAGCGCGGCGAGCTTCGTCTTCTGGATCTTGCCCGAAGTCGTCCGTGGATAGTCCTCCAAGCCAAGCGCCTTGACGGGGATGACATCCTCCGGGACATACAGAGTGCCCATGTGGTTTATGATCTCTGACTGGACCAGATCGCGGATCTCGGGCGTGACAGGGCCCTTGATGACACAAATCGGCACCTCGCCTGCGATCTCGTCCCTCACACCCACTATCTGCGGGACAAGTTTGTTCAGCACAGGATTCTTGCCCAGGATACCTTCAATTGCAGTCGGCGAGATGTTTTCGCCGCCCCGGATGATCCTGCACACAATCAGTAAGTAAGTAGTCATAAACTCCGCGTCCTTTGCAACACTCACATGTCCTTGAACCTGCCCGTGATGAACGTCCGCCCCCGGTCGTCCATCCTGCCCGCATCACCAGTCTTGTACCACAGCCTCCCGTCCGCCTCATACCAGTTCTCCTTGCCCACACCGCCAATGTACGGCCCGTCGACGCTGGGCCCACAGCCGTGCACCTCGCCCACCGTGTTGCGCGGGACTACCTCGCCCGTCTCCGGGTCGACGATCCGCGTGCCGAACCCCGGCAGGGGCCAGCCCACCGAGACATCGTCCCCGTCTATGATCTTGCTGAAGTCATCCGTGCACCCGCTCGAGATCAACACACCCTCAGTACACCCGAATATGTTCTCCGCGCCCCCGCCCCCAAGCTCCTTCGTGACGAGGCTCAGCGTCTCGGGCGTCAGCGACGAGCCCCCAAAGGTGACATTCTTCAGGTCACTCATCGGCCTGTCGGGATACCTGGCCGCCTTGGCCGCCGTCAGGGCGTGCAGCATCGTCGGGACCATGACGACATGGGTGATTCTCTCGTCGTAGAGCGTCTCGAGCATCAGGTCGGCGTCGAACGCCGGCCCGGGGAACACGACGCCGACGCCGAGGCTCAGCGAGTTGGTCAGGGTGATGAACCCCATGGCGTGGTTGTTGGGCAGGTTGGCACAGCTGCGGTCGCCCGCCGTCATGGCCCCCTCGATCATGCTCCGGCCGGCGAGGGCCGCCGCCCAGTTCGGGTGCACGCGGTACATGCCCTTGGGCAGGGACGTCGTGCCCGATGTGAAGAGGACGCAGCCCCCGCGCTGCGTGTCCGAGGGCCGCGGGAGGATCGAGTAGTCGGCTGCCTGGGGGTGCGAGTCCATGAGGCTCTGGAAGCCGGTCCAGTCCGCATATCTGGTCGCCCCAAAGACGATCTTGTGCGGAGGCTGCGGGAAGAGGTCCAGCTCGTCGATCTTGAAGGCCAGGTGCTCGTCGCCGGCGACAACGAGCGGCTTGTCTCCATTGCAGACGCTCAGGCCTGTCTTGACCATGTGCCTGACCTCTTCCTCGTTGGTCAGGTTGCGAGGGCTGATGGGGATGATAACGCAGCCTAGCTTGATAGCAGCATAGGCAGCGAGCACAAACTCGGCGCTGTTGTGGCAAAAGGTCACCACGGGTGAAGCCCCCTTCACGCCCAGTGGCTGCAGTGCCCTCACGAGTCGGTCGATGCCCTGGTCGAGACTCCTGAGCGACCAGCGGAGATAAGGCTGCTGGCGGAAGGCATCTGAATCCAGAGGCAGGTTGGGGATGTCGAATAGTCCTGGCCGCTGGTGGACACAAGCAATGGCTAGTGCTTCCGGCCTCGTGGCGACAGAAGACTGGAATTGTTCCCAGGGGCATGGTGGTTTCTGTGATGGCAGTTGAGGGCCATATTCCTCACTGAGGGTCACCACGCTGCCCATGGTCGGCAGCAGTTGGTTCTCGCGGTGAATAATTCTGAGAAAGAGTCGTAATGCGACGCGCTAACTACAACAGAGAAGATCTAAAGCATGAAGTTGAGGACGGGAGTGCCGGGAGATACCCAGTTCTAACCCGAACCTCACAACACGCCGCTCCAGTATATGTAGACACCGAAGCCAACATCATGATGGTGGTGGATCGGGACCGGACCAACATCACCAGCCGAGGCTCAGAGGGGTAAGGGGACAGCATGTTGGACCCAGGTAACTCAATCTCGATAGGGAGATGCTTCTAAATTCGTGCGGGCGTTGCAGCAGTAGTGTTGGTTCCAGACATCCCGCTTAAGCATAAGATTCCACACCCGTGGACGACGGGCCGGCGATTATTCTGTACGGAAATCCGATATGGAGAATGTTTACCCAAATATCTCTGCTTCATTGGCTGTCTGGCCACGCGGCCCGCCCCTGGTATTGTGGCCTCTGCACATGTCCAAGTGGGGAGTCCACCTTCGCGTCTTCGCTCTTTGAGTCACGGCGCCGAAAATTACAATTTGCAGTGCTGTGAAACCCCGTGGCCAGATGTTGCAGTACGGCACAGCTGGCTGCAGGCAAAGGGGAATCTCCGAGTGACCGTGTGGAAACTGATGGATCTGTCCGACGGGAATATCGGCCGGGCATTGGCTCTATGGTTTCAGTCTAGCGAGAGTTGACCAAACCCCCCTTCAACTGTGGCTGCATCGGCCATGATCGAAGGGGGGTTTGGCGCCATGCCATACTAAACAAGCTTTATGGCGCCTGCATTAGCCTCTGCGGGTCCCTAATTGTGGTTCCGGCAGCCGGGTGCCCCAATCATCCCTCGTGCTCTTGGCTCCCCTCCCCTTTTGACTATCTTGCTGGCACGTGAAATCGATGCCATCGCCAGGTTGCTTTGCGTCTCGACTGTTCTCAAGTGCTGATGTGAGCGCTTGGTGCTATACGCTTCACACTATAATATTTTCTGTTTACACGACCAATACCACATGCATCGGAGCGACCAGCGGCGGCCGCTATAGTGTCCATGGATGTCTTGTGGGACGGGACAGGTCACGATGCGTTGCAAGCCGACATCATCACGGCTTATTCTTCATGCAGAACACATGCAGATCAACGTGTGTATGGCCGGACATGACGAAGCGATTGGATCGTCTGTGAAGCTTGCTGCATGGATGATAAATCCATTGACACGAAGGGAGACATCTCCTCGTTTCGATACGCCTTTCAACGCGGAGAGAATGCAGCGATACGCCGTGATCAGGGAGGAATGGGCTACAGTGTCCGACCAATTTCCATGCAATGACTGGTATCTAAGATATATCCTTGCTACATGATCCATCTAAACACTTAATCAAGAATACCACTCAACTGACAGCCACCTTGCTCTCTGCAGAGCCCGTTACCGCTGGACCAGAGTCCCAAGTTCCCTCGGTGACAAGGGCCCCGATGTCCTATTCAACTGCAAACTCAATCGTCCACCTTTCTGGTGTATCCAGCGGAGCAGCTGCACCTTCCTATCCACAGACCAATCGCCAGCCGAGACCTGCACGTCGACCTCTAACTCATCCTCGTCGTCGGATCGTCTATAATGCAGCCAAGGCACATAGATGACGACGTCCCCCGCGCCAGCAGCCTCGACATCAGCGCTGAACCTGCTGGTCTTCAGGTCAAACTCCATCCGCACCAGTTCCGAGCCGGGGCTGAGGGACTGCACGTAGGGCCGGCACCACGCCGCGGCCGCCCGGAAGCCAGACAGGTACCTGTGCCGGGGGAACGAGCCGGTCTCGGCGCAGTAGATGGACAGGTCCTCGCCGTTCCAGTGGTCGCCCCACTCCTGGGTGTTGCTGGGGCTGTACGCCCAGAGGGTGTAGTTGAGCAGGTGGTTGTCGCAGCCGCTGATGATGGCGTCCATGGCCGCGACGTGGCTGGCGTAGTCGCCGTCGCCGTACGCCTTGCCGCCGTCGAGGTTGAAGGGGATGCCCGTCTCGCCGACGAGCGTCGGCACGGGTTGGCTGTCCTCGTCGTCGGCGCCGCCGTTGACGTCGTTGGCCAGCTCGCCCAGCTGGTCCGAGATGACCTTGCGGACCTTGTTGTTGCCGAGGCGCAGGGCCTTCAGCTTGTTGCTGATGTCCTGCGGGCCGCGGAGCAGCGCGAGGATGTCGATGTTCCAGTACTTGTGCCAGTGGCCCTTCATGACGGTCAGGGCGTCGTAGAAGTGCGGGCTGTATGCCATCTTGTGGTGGTCGTCGTTGGATGTGATGTCGGACAGCAGTCTGTGTGGCGGGGGGTCGAAGACTGACGACTGGAAGAACATTATTGTCGATGGGGAGTGCTTCCGGATCCCGGCGTGCCACTTCTCATAGAATGCCCGCCAGTATGTCTCCTTCCAGTCGAACTCCTCGCCGGTGTTCCTGGCGCCCTCGTATGACCCGTTTGGGGGATGATCAAAGTACTGCGGGTTCCTGAGCTCTCCAGATGAGATGTCCCAGACCCCGTGCTGTGCCCAGACGCACTCTCCCAGCTTCCACTCGGCAGACCTGTCCCACTTCCACCTCGCGTCTTCCTTTTCCAACCAGCAGGTCCTCCCTGGCGTCACCGTGACGGTCCCGCTCTTGTGCGGCCCGGTCTTGCCCAGCTTGAACCTGTCCACAGTCTGCTCGATGCCCATCCCCAGCCTCATAGCCTGGACGGGGCTGGGCGTGCTCCCAATAGTCGCACTGGCCTCCCTCTCCATCTTGCCCAGGTCCTTCCACCCGATCAGCCCAGGCTCGGGCTCGTTCATGCTGTCCCACCCAAACTCCAGGCCGCCGAGGGCATCAGCAAGACGCCCGTACGCCGCCACGTAATGGTTCTGCAGGTAATCCTGGACACTGATGCCGTCGATCTTGCACCGCGGGGCAAAATCCCGGCCCCCAAAGAAGAGCGCGAACAGCGTCAGCGGCGCCAGGCGGTTGTGGTTGCTTGTCCACATCATGTCCGGGATCTCGTGGGGGTTCTTGTCCTTGCCGCGGCCGCCGTGGGTCGTGTTGTCGCTGTCGTGGGGCCACTCGGCATAGCGCACGGCGGCGTGCGTGTCCGCGAAGCTGTCCGGGTCGAGCCCGCAGGCGTGGAGGGTCCAGAGGGGCGCGCCGCTGCCGCCTGCGAAGCGCGACCACAGGTCCTGGTGCGGGTTGATGACGACGCGGAAGCCATGCTCGTTGCAGAGGCGCACGAGGGAGACGGTGTGTGCGATGTACTCGTCGTCGTAGATGCCTGGCCCCGCGTGCTCGAGGGCCTCCCACGCGACCGGCAGCCGGAGGACGTTGAAGCCGAGATACCGCAGGCGGGCGAGCTGCGCCGGTGCGTCGTTGAGGTTGAGTGGGCTGCCGAGGTACGAGAAGTCGGCGGTGGTGTCCAGTGATGAGAGCTTGTAAGTGGGCTGGCCTGGGGGGAATTTACCATCGGCGAGGTTGACGCCTCTCAGGATGATGGTCCGGCCCGAGTCATCGTGGAATTGGGTCGGCATATCTGTGATGGTATTATTACTGCAGGTGGGTAGGATCCCAGCGTTTCATCGGAGGGTAGTTTGGTTAGTTTGGTGATGACTTCCCCTTCCCACTTCAGGGAAACAAGCAAGGATGGCAGTGGGAGCAAGGGGAGCGGGCATTGGATTACCGTGCTCAAGGGTTCGCCCCATTATTAGCCTCAAGACATGTTCGTCTCATGTCGTGCTGCCTCGTGGGACTGGTGACGTCAGGGGCATGTTCCTTGAATGTGCAAGCGAGTCTAACCAAGTCCGCCGTAGGGCTGGATTTCACTTCACGTGTCTTGATTCTTGACTATCAAGGCGGAACTCGGCATGCCAACATGCAATTTGACCCCGTGTGCTGCACATGAACAACACTTGACCATTCTCGGCTGAATCGTAAGCCTCACCCGCTGCAAACCGAGATCTTCAAGTTGGTGTAGTCCGCAAGGTAAACGAAATATTACATCGATAGGGCCGTATATAGAGAAATTCGCGATCAATTAACATGGTCACATATAGCTCCAGATTGCATCAATATCGGTCTTTATTTTCTACGCAACTTGAAGTCGTTGACAATGAGGTATACGAAATGCCTTCACAGAAATGGAAGACGCCGCGAGGTACGTTTGTCAACTCTCACAGTATTGAGATTCACAGATGCAAATATTGTCAGGCAGGGTTTCTGAAACGCAGACATGCATATTATCTTTCCATTCTATGACTGTCTGTCTAAAATAGGTTGTAGGACATCTCTATACTGTATGTCTTCTCTCTCATCTACTCCCCGGGGTATTCGTAATTCATGCCAAGCAGTCAAGCCCAACACTTCGTAATGCGCATGCAATATAAATCTGCGACGCGCGCGTGTAGAAAACAAACAACGAGGGTATCAATACAATGCACAAAAAATTTGCACATCCTCAACAACTCAATCCACCTTTCCTCCATTAAGACCACCAGATGAGTGACAGACAACAAGCTTAGGCCATCACGCCGTTGTTGGAAGTCTCAGGGATGTCGCCCTCCTTCTCGGAGTGGCGTGGCTTGCTGCCGCCGGCGCCCTCGTCGTCGGACGAGTTGAAGCCGTAGCCGCGAGCCATCTCGGCCGTCTCGGCCAGGGTGAGGTGGGGCAGGTCCTGGGCGGCCTTGACGTAGCTGATGTTCTCGTCGAAACCCTTCGCGAAGATGAGGTCGATCTCCTCGAGGGAGCGGCCAGATGTCTCGGGGTAGAAGAAGTACAGGATGGGCAGGAAGAGCAGGTTGAGGACGGCGAAGAAACTATGATGAGCATGTTAGTATGCAGTCCGCGCCAAATGACGGGTTTGTGTCTGGAGGAGTTAACTTACAGGTAAGTGCCCCAGCTGATCTTGGAGATGAGGACAGGGGTGATCATGACGATGAAGAAGTTCCACAGCCAGTTCTGGGTAGTGGAGAGGGCGTTGGCGCGAGCACGGGTCTTGAGAGGGTTGATCTCAGCCGGGTACAGCCAGGGGAGAGGCAGCCAGGTAGCACCAAAGAAGGCGATGTAGATGAAGAGCCCAACACCGGCGCCGATGGCAGGGCCAGGAGTGCCAGGGATGAGGCAGGCAAAGACGAGGACCATGGACAGCATCTGGCCGACGGTGCCGACGAAGAACAACTTGCGGCGTCCCACGCGCTCGACGATCAGGAACGAGGTCATGGCGAAGATGGCGTAGACAATCATGTTGACACCGCCGAGAAGCAGGGCAAGGTTGTGGGAGGTGTCGAGCGAGTCCTTGAACAGGATGGGGAAGTAGTAGATGACAGCGTTGCAACCAGACAGCTGCTGCATGAACTGGGAGCCGGCACCGAGGAGCATGCGGCGGAAGTGCTGGGTCTTTCCGTTGGTGAAGACCTCCTTGATGGGGGTGACTCCGCCCAGCTGTCCGGAAGCCCTGATGGCCTCGGTGATGAAGGTCATCTGCTCTTGGACCTCGTTGTCGTGGCGGGGTCGGTTCTCCAGCGCCGCCAGCACAGTGATGGCTTCGTCCGTTCGTCCGTGGGAGAGGAGCCAGCGAGGAGACTCGGGAAGGCGCATCATCATGACGAGGATGATAACGGCGAAGACACACTGGAAGGCAATAGGGAAGCGCCAGACAAAGGGGTGCGGCCCGTACGTGGAGCCATAGTCGATCCAGTAGGCGATCATGGATCCGACAGCGACGTTTCCACCCTCGATGCAGATGAGCTTTCCACGGTTGTGCGGGGGGCAGCATTCGGCCTGGTAAGTCGGGACAGTCGAGGTGTTGATGCCGTTTCCTATACCGGTTATGAACCGCCCTACTATAAACTGGGCAGTTGCACCGTGGCTTGGAGGGACAGAAGCAATCTGGATGATGACACCGATGATCATGACCGTAGCACCGAGGAAGATACACTTGCGGCGACCGAGCTTGTCGCCAAACTGCAGGATAAAGAAGGCACCAACGAAGCAACCGACGGCGTAGATGGCAGTGACGAAGCCTTGCCAGTTGCTGTCACCGTCGACCTGGGGGAAATCGTGAACGAAGGGGTCCGAGTCGATAATACCGGCCATGACACCTTGCTGTTATCCATGTCAGTTGTCTCCGTTGCTGTAGAATCTCGGAAGAAATCAGCCGGTACGTACGTCGAAACCGAACAACAAGAAGTCAGTTGTCGCCAGAGCCGTAATGTACTTCTGGAGAGTGGCGCCGGACTTGCCCCAGTAGGTGGGCACGCCATGCTCGTTGTCCTTGTGTCCCGTATGGGACATCCTTCTCACCACTTGTGCGACCATTGTGTCTGATTTCGGTGTGAAAACACTCTGCTTCAGACTATGATAAGTGGACAGGGGGAGTAGGAAGCGGAGGGCCGTGGAGGCTTGATGATCCAGTGGTCCAGTACTGAGAAAGTCCGGGGAGGAAAGGGGTGGTTTCCTGGGGAATCTGTTTATATATTCATGCGAGGCAACACCACGAGCCTGGCAGTGGCATATTGATGGAGGACATTTGGAGGTACACTGGTACCTCCTCTGGCTGACGCCGGGTTGCTGGCGTTGGCTGGCGCCGCTTGAGTATGCGGCATGTCATCATGTGGGAGCAGGATCCATTTCTCCAGAAAAGGATGGAGCCTTACTCGGACAAACAGCTAAAAGATTTCACCCACCAACGTCATGGGTGTCCACTCTGTCGCGGAGGTGGGAGTGGGTTTGGACGAGCAAGAACGTGGAGAAGGGGGCCCAGTTGTGCCAGCCTTTGCTGGAGCCGAACTGAAGTTGGACTGCGGAGTGATAAGATGAGAGGTGAGATACAGAGATTGGGTTCGCAACCTTGGCAGGCCGCCCAACGGCGCGTGCGTCCTCACCGCAGGGTCCGCGCAGGGTCCTGGACCGTGGGGCTACCGTGTGTTCCGGTACTGTATGCCTGTGGCAACGGCACGGAGCCAGCAAGGCTGCAGGCACACAGCAAGACCGAGTAAGACGGACGGTGCCCGTGGACGGGAGCGAGAGTGGAGGCGGAAATGCGGACCATGTGGGTCCCACGAGTGCAGATCTTCCCGGCGAGCCAAGGTTGAAGGGGCACGCGAGTTACAACAAAAGCTGGTTTGCTTCTGTCAACATCTTACCACTTGCCCGCCGAGCAGTGGCTCACAACGCCACGCCTAGGAGGTCTGCAGCCGGCCCAAGAGCACGCCAGAGTACGCAGTGCCGAGGGCTGGGTCGGCAGCTTTGGCCGCAGCCAGAAGCACAGGTGTGCGTGACGGAGTCAGATGTGCAAGTGACGATGTTGGCCACCGATTGTTAGCGACTGATCGGTTTTGGCCGCGGCACGCCAAGGACCCAAGTTCCTTTCCCTGTGTCTGGGAACTGGACACGGGCGCCCCTCGGTTGTTGTTCGGCGCTACTAGATATGGGGATACGATGTTGGGGCCCCGGTGTTGAAAGCCAATGTTGGTCGGCGCGGGCAGACGAAGTCTCAGGACGGCCTGTCAATGGCTGGAGGATTACAGATATCTGGAGCAGGTCCGCCTTTTTTGCTCCAGGAGGAATGCTGTACTGTCCGGATTGCACAGTCAGACCGGCTCAGAACGGGACAGTATGGACTGCAGCACGCAAGGAAGGCGGTATGTACGATAATGCAGGCCCTTTACATGATGCAGGACAGACGCTCCAGCACGTTACAGTAGCAGCTGAGGGAATTCGGACAGTGACGTCGTGGCCCACAAGTTGCCAAGGGACGCCGGTTCGGCTTCGTGCTAACGTGTGCCAACGTCCTTTTAGAGGCTGAGATGAGGGTGTTGACCTGATTCATGTGAGGATGCGCCATGAGACTCAAAAGGCAAGGCCCAGAGGCAGAGGCGAACGCTTCAGGATTCGCCCGGATGCAGAAATTTTGCTTGCTAATCCCGTTCGCTGCGTCCTGCTAGGGATCTGCATGTCTGCAGCAGGCGTGCACGTCTGACCTAAATATACTGTAATATACTGTACTGCGGTACGTATATTTGCTGCACAGTAGCGTGACACGGTACGTATATCCTGTCGATTGTCGTTCGTCCACACAGCACGTCGTGGTTGCATGCTCAAGTCAGGTCCAAGTCATCAAGACCTCGTTGAATCGTTGAAATGCTCGCCGAGTCTGCTGGGTTCTTGTCTCGATCCCTGTTGTTTGAGGATCCCCAAACCCACGTGAGTGAGCGACCCGGTCTTGGGAGCATGCGGCTGCTCTCTGCCCTGATACCTGATCATCATCGTTGCATCTTGCCTGCTCTGGGCATGGTGCGGCGTGCGGCTCGTGAGAAAAGGCTAAGACGAGGGGAGAAAAAAACTCTTGTCGATGATGACAAGCCCGGCCCGCAGGATTCGATTTGAGGTTCAAGCGTTGGAGAGCCGCAGTTGCGTCATTCCCGCTGCTCGGCGCCCAGCCCTTGCTCTAGCACATGCGAAGCCGACTGGGCATCTTTCTGGGCAGGGCAAGGAGCAGGCCTGCCGGGCCTGTCTGTGTTCCGGGTGCTTGTTCAGCATGTGTGATTGGGCATGCAAGGGGCCACTCAGGGCTCCCAGGGCCCCCGAGAACAGAGTTTTGGTCTGCCACAGTACATGTTGGTTCTGAAAAAGATGATGTGCCCACTTTTGCCGCCTCTGCCCGCCCGTTGCCCAGTCTGCAGGGTCTCGCAGGGCTTATCCCGGTCTGGGTAATCCTCCCGTAAATTGCGGCCACCCGCCCTGGCTGCCTTCGGTTCATGGTGGTCGAGTTGCTTGTTCAGCGCCGGTATACCCTTTTCGTCAAGCCGGCTCATATCGATCATCGTCTTGTCCTTCTTGGCCGGCTGTTGGCTAGAGAATATCACGGCTGTACAAGCATTCCTGCCGCTCTTATTTCTCTCACTCTGCGTGTGTAGTGTATCTCTCCCTCGGCTCTTCCCATCAAGACCAGCCTGCCGGGCAACTGGGTCACTGGCCTCGGTCACTCGGTGGCGCTTTTGCGATGAATGGATCACGATGGACCCAGAGAGCTGGTTAGGTCCCTGTCGTGGATAGACATCCAGACATCCCGACACGGCCAGTAGCAGCCGCCCCTGTTGATCAAGCAGTCGGGTCGATGGATTTTCCCTTCACATGCCTCTCTGTCCGGGAACGGCAATTTTGCTTTAGTCATTGACGCGGTTTGGTCTGAGCTGATCAGTGGAGCATCTCGGGCCTGATGATGTGGACTGGCGAACTGGCTCGAGGCAGACGTCGATGAGCATGTCTGGCACGCTGGCACGCGTGGGAAGTGACCTGACTTCGACATTGCCAGCGCGCTCACAGGACCCAAGGCCAAGAGTGTTGTCACTCTTGTCCTGCAGTCTCGCATTCTCGCGGTTTCGCATTCTCGCATTCTTGTCGGGGTCGCTCAGGACATCATGAGCCCGTTGCGCGCGAGCATTGACGGTTTACCTGATAAGGAATATTCCTGCTGGATTATGCATATTGCTGTATCTGTATCTGCTTATGGAATCCTGCTGTCGGGCTTTGTCCGAGAATTTCCCCCCAACCGTGCTCACCTTCTTCTCCAGGCTCGAGCTCAAGGGCCCTGGCAATGGCGGGCGCCGTCTGACTACGCACAGGCATACTGTGCTGGCTGGACTGGGCCAAAACTCCTTCAACTGCTCGACTCGAGTTCGCGTAGTCCATCACGACCGCCACGTGGGCGAGGTGCTGATCCCATCGTGGATGGCGAACGGTTCCTAGTATTAAAGTGACCATCTGCTCCAGCATACATGCGCTCCCGTTCCGCCAGGACCACATCGGCGACAATGACTTTCACCTGGAACACCCATTACCCTGCAGTTGCCGCGCTTGCCCACTTCAAGTCGAGCAGTCATGGGTGGCCCACATAAGATCCCAGAATACCAAGCAGTGTCGGATGACCTGATATCCAGCCGGTGGAGCACGACTCTGCGGTCGCCGGCTTGGCATACCGGCCGCCCAGCTCGGGGCAGAAGCTTGGGCGGGAATATGCTTTACAGATAAACCGGATGATGACCGTTGCCCGCGCGTCTTGGCCTGTTGCTGCAGGGCAGGGACGAACATTTTTGCGAGTGGTTTCCCTGCTGTGGGCAGTCAGCGCATGTTTCTCGGCCAAGAGGAGAAGAACTTGCTAAGAGGACTATATGATTACAGAAATCGTACGTAACTTGGGTCGCAGATCCTGGGTGAAGAGCGGTGACAAATGAAAGGGAGACAGCCGGGCCCGGCAAGGAGAGCCGAGATTGTAATCTGAGCCGCGCGCCGCTCCAGCGACTCGGCGGCACGTAGGAAGTCGGCCTTCTGATCCGTTCATGTTACCGCCAGGAAAACTGTCCAGAATTTGTCATGCAAGAATGTTGTTGTGTAAGATATTACTACATGGCCCGAGACACTTTTAAACTCCTGAAACCCCACTCGCAATGCCTTGTTCAGTTAATGATAAAAAGACTTTCCCAGTTCCAAAACAAAAGCAAAAACCCAAACACACCTATGCCCTGATAAACTTGGGCTGATGGCTCAACTGGAAATCCTTCGTCGTCAGCTCTTCTACTCCAACCTCCATCCACACCTTTCCCTCGAGACTCTGTCTTACCTCGCTCCAATTGGCCATGCTGTACGGCAAGGGGTGACCCGCCTTCCAGTGAGCCGACAGGGGTGGGATATCCCCTGACGACGGTTTAAAGTCCCCTTCCTCCATCTCCTCCTCCACGATGCTCTCGTCCTGGCAGTTCTCAAGCCTCTTCCTCAGGCTCTCGAAGTCAGGCAGCTTGGTGACACCCCTGCCCACCACCGAGTCCTCCTGCCTGACCAGCCCGTACCCCCAGAGGCCCGACCTGATGTCTGGCGAGTCATAGAACTCGTATGCGATGCCCCCGGAGAACACACGCGTCATGGCTGACGAATAGATGGCGGATGTCTCCTGGAAGATGCGCTTGCCGCACGCGCCCAGGTTGCAGCCGTACTGGGAGAAGAAAACAGGGATGTGTGCGTCGTCGAAGGTCTTGAGCTCCTGCTTGTAGCCTGAGATGTGCATGTCGGACTGGCCGCACCAGTTGAAGTTTGCATACTGAGTCTGCATGTTAGCCAAGCAATACCTTGAGACATCTGGGGCGGTGGGGCGATGACATACGCAGAAGAAGTCCACCGTCTCGTCCTCCTTCCCAGCCGTGAAGTAGTCAAAGGTTGTCCTCAGGATCAGCCTGCCTGTTGACGCGCTGTATCCGACGGGGAGTTGTCGCTGTCCGGTGATCTCCTTCGCTGTGGCCATGTACTTCTTGACGTCCCTAATTACTGTCTTGATCATGGGTGCAAGAGAGGTTGAGTAGATTGTGCTCATTGCGCCATTGGCCACGAGTACGCCAAGAGTGTTGTTGTATTGTGCCATGCAATCGATTGTGGCGAAACAGTCCGCTAGCAATTCCGAGTTGTAGGGGCGGAATGTTGTAGTGCTGCCAAAGCTGTCACCTGTGCGTCCCGATGTGGGAAGGCCCTGCCGTCTATGGTTAGCCCATCGTTCCTGGATGCACGCACACTCAGCGCACGTTGGATACTCACAATGAAGACGTAGATGCCGGCTTCTGCGAGAAGCTGCATTGCAGCATTGTGGTTCCTTGATGCATCAATGTGATCTGATACCTGGATTAGAGCATGCCCTATGGGTAACAGATGCCGGGGTTCCGAGGTCACTCACAGATGTAAAGGGTGTTCAGGCCCAATTCTTTGAAAAGAGTGATATCTCTCTGGAGGTCGTCCAGGCGGTCGTCAACAAGTGGGTCAATAGGCCCCTCGCCATGCAAGCGGTAGACGACGCCCTTGATGAGGAACTAAGCAGCCGGATTAGCCATAGCAGGTAGAATGTGTTGACATGGGCAGGTACTCACCCTCTGGTCTCCCTTGAAGAAGTACCGCCCCTTGGAGTGGATGGGGATCATCTTGTCGTTGCTGGGGGCTTGCACAACAGTCATGGTGAATTATTTGCTGAGTTTGAGATCTCAGATGCAAAAGGAAAATGTGTGCTGTGTATTGTGCTGAATAATGTGAGGTTATCGTGATCCGCAGTGTGTGGCGTCCAGGCCGCTGATAAAAGCCCACGGCGCGGCCATCTTATATATCGTGGCGGTTGGGGGCATTGGCGTTGTGAGGGAATCGTGATGTCGAGCCTGTTTCATCAGCGTGCGGCACTGGACGTCCGGGGCATCATCAGCGCTGAAGCACGCGAGATCCAGATCGAGTGCATAATCGACGACGATTTACGTAAATGAGCCTCTTCTTTGGCCAGTCTGTTGCAAGTCCTGGCAACGTGACGGAGTGAGTTCAAGCATTCAAGACCGGGGTGAATTCATGTGACACGGCGAGGTTCTCCAAAACGCTCCCGGCTTGGGACGGCGGCGCAGTTGCAATTACGTTATAGCCGTTTGGGCTGGTTTCTCTGGGGTAATATTGGGGTAATTCTGGGGTAATGGACCCGGATGACTCCAGTCTTGCGTGTCATTCGCAATTTGTACAGGTCTTCTACAATGTTCGAGGCCTTCCTTGCCTTCCAAAACCGATGCAAGCCCGTCTATTCTCTGCTGCCCCAGCTGCCATGGATGCCAGAAGCGTGGGCGATTGTCTGGTATCCATCCTACCTGCCAATAGCTCAGGTTTATTTTGAGCTTCAGCTGTGTCGGTACGGCCCGCCTTGTACCTTTTTTTTGTCTTTGTCAACATGGAATTCGCGCTGCACTCCCCCCCTGATCGAATCTGTTCAGCTCTGAACACCCAACTGATGACAAGCTAGCAGACCGCGCCCAGGACTTAGTTATCCCTTGGCGGAGGCGTGTGCATCGTCGTGATACGCAGACCGGTAAGCGTTGCTGCTGTGAGACTCCGTCACGCGTCCCGTGCCAGTGTTGTGGAATCCTTCGACTTGGCCCATCCGGCCGGGTTGACCGTACACCGTTGACGGCTGCCCTGGCTGCCCAAGGTGCCTAGTGACAAATTTGGAGACCAAGCGTACTTTTGCATTGGCTAGCCATGCGCCTTGTCGAAAACGTCCTTTTCCCCCTTGATGCCTTTTTTGCAAAAGGAGGCATACCCCAAGGGTGAGTGTCCGCCAGTACCGCTCAGAGCCTAGCTAAGTTACCCACAATTCGGTCCAGCCCACTGACTCGATTGTCCGGCACTTGCCAAGGGGCGGGCGGTTGGACCCGGCCTACCCCTGAGAAAGTGGCTCCTAGCCTACACATTTACGGGGGAAACGCGCTCAATGGATACATTGTGTGACTTACATCTCTCGACAAGTCAACTCCCCATCCTCAGAGAGGCGGCTTCCCCGGATCGAATTGGAAGAGCATTCCCCCAACAGCCGTCGACTTCAAGGACATCACAAGCCGGTGCATCTGGAAAAAGCCCCTTTCTTCTCTCGACCCTATGATGCACACATGGACCTCTGTGGCACATGGACTAAGGAATCGACGACCAACCGCGCTGAAAATAGAGTTACGAGTGGAGAAGTGCTCAGATAATCATCCTCTTGTGAGACAAATTGGCTGCTCATCTGTGGATCGAGGATGAGAAGCGCGAGTGCAAGGAGCCTGCGACGCCTCCTAATTGGAGACACTCAGAGCCCTCCTCGTCACAGCCACCACCGGGGCATGAAGTCGGAAAGTCGGCCGCCAATGCTCAGCCTAGGTAATAATGCCCATCTTGTTCCGTACGAGAGAATACGTCTCGTTACCAGACAGGAACGAGAAATTGCGAGACCCCGCTGGAGGAGCTACATTCATTTCGTTGAGGTACTTGAACGAGCGCTTGACGATCGTCAAGTGCACGCCATCTCACTCTAGAACTTGTCCATCGTCTCACGAGAGATTGATTGGCTCAGATCTGCAATCATTTTATTCACGGATTCAACCTTTACCATCCCGAACAACAAGCACATCACACCACCACCAGCGAACACGAATTTCTGTTATAAATAGGCAAAGGCAATTTGCTCTTGGCTTGTATGAGAATGTCACTTGAGGGTGGGATCACAAGTATTAGCATTGCTGATTTCGTATGACGTGATCAAAACTCCGTGTAAAAGGTTTGCTCCCAAGTGCTTATCAGACAGCAACACGATACCTAGTCCGTCGCGTCTTGCCGAGGGCTCTCATGACAAGACAAAGTGCGAGATGCACCAAATACACAAGATCTGGAGCCACGTTCGGGTCTCGAGATCACTAGGCTCACGTGGCGACGGTCAACTGTGTCCCCAAGCTCAGCACTTGGTCGTACTCGGCGGCTGGTGTTGTTGCGCGACTGACACAAACATGTCGTTGCACCACTCGCTTCTTTCTATGAGATGGCATCGATGGGACTATCGTTCTCTAAGATGACACGATACATCAAACCATGCCGAGGTCGGACGAGACAATTCTACGGTCGAACGGAATACAGTTGCGCCAGAATCCCACCCACCATCAACTGACCCTCCTTTGTGCCGGCTTCGCTTTGAGTGGCGTGCGCAATCTTATCACGATAAAGCTTTCCGGAGGTTGTGCAGCCGTAGTCCTCAGCTTCAAGCAATTGCGCCCTTGATACAGCATGAACAGGGGTGCATGCACACCTCACCAGCAAATCGCGATAGGAGGGGTACTAGTGTAGTGGAGTGAGGGGCTCTAGTTGGTTCCGTTATACGGAATAGAAACGGAACCAACTATAAAAATACTAGTAGTCATAATGACATCGACATCTGGGTTGAAGAATCCGACTCCTTCACCTGGGCAGGCATGGCAACTGTTCTTCATATTTGACAACAAGGAAATAAAGAGTCGTCTTCGTAATAAATCAAAGAAAAAGATGCACAGCACAATGAGCACTCGACCAGATTGCATCCCTCGAGAGCCCGTCTTCCTGGATGAGGAGATACTCAAACAACCCTCATCGTCATTTCCAGAGCCAGATCAGGGGAACGTAACATGGCACACGCTCCTATCCGCACCAGCAACTCCCAGCTCATCCATGAGTGCCGGTATCGCGGAGTGCCCGGCCAACGGCTCCCTCGCCCTGCACAGACACAAGCAGGCCGAGATGTACTACGTCTTGTCCGGTAGCGGCGAGATCGAGGTTGACGGAAAGAGGCAGCGCGTATGCACTGGGATGATGGTCTGGATCCCGGGAGATGCTGAACACGGTGTGTTTTGCGGCGACGACGAGCAGTTGAGGTGGCTTTATGTGTTTCCTGAGGCTAGTTTTGAGGATGTGGTGTATCGCTTCACTTGCTCACCGGAGAAGGCCTAAAGAGTTACTAGGTGATGGAATTAAGTCTGCAGAAGCACCTGGTTCGCACCGAGATGCAGTATATTCTCCTGTTCAAAATCGATATCATGAGTTGGTTGTGGCGAACTCTTGGGCCGCCGGTTACACTCAGCTCGAGGACTCAAATAATGTTGTTACCTTGGTATGAGGGGATATGAAAGAGAACATTGACATAGGAAGGAAGGAAAGCCTCGAAGACATTTGATAAAACCGGACTCGGCGATTGCGTGAAACTTTGCGGGACATTGGTATCAAATCACAGCCACCCTTTGCTCATCTCCACGGCCTTTTGCCACCGGGCAAACATCTTCTGGCTCTCCTGCTTCTCCTTCTTGGGCTCGAAGATTGTCTTGCCCTCAGTATTCACCATAGCAAGGTCGTCGAAGCTCTTCCAGACCCCGACTGCCAGTCCGGCCGCGATGGCCGCCCCCAAGGCCGTTGTCTCGCGCATGGCTGGCCTGTTGACAGGGATGCCGATGAGGTCTGCCTGGGTCTGTGAGGCGTCATTTAGTCATTTCATTCAACACATGTAGTTCTGTCCCATTTCAACTGACCTGCATCGTGATGTCAGAATCACACATGCCCCCGTCGACGGCCAACTCCGTCAATGCATGTCCACTGTCCTTCTCCATGGCCTCCAAGATCGCCTTGGTCTGGAAGCAAGTTGCCTCGAGGGTTGCGCGGGCGATGTGGCCCTGGTTCGTGTAGGACGTGATGCCGAACAGCGTCCCGCGCGCATCGTCGTACCAGTATGGCGCGTACAGCCCGCTGAACGCGGTCACGAAGGTGCAGCCGCCATTATCCGGGACGGTCTCGGCCAGCTCGGAGATCTTCCTGCTCGTGTCCACGAATTTGAGGTTGTCGACGAGGAATTTGACGCTGGAGCCTGCCACGGCGATACTGCCCTCGAGCGCGTACATGCGTGACTCCGGGCCGAAGTCAAAGGCGACTGTTGTTAGAAGACCGTGAGTGGAGAGGACGGGCTTGGGTCCCACGTTGTAGAGGAGGAAACACCCGGTGCCGTATGTATTCTTGGCGAGGCCTGGTGTGAAGCCTTTCTGGCCACTACAATATTGGAGGTCAGCAATACATCGCCCATCAACCATGTATAGACCAGTGAAGGGGAAGAGGGGGTGTTGACTCGTGACCGCCTCAGTACTGAGATCATGCGGAACTAAAGTCTCCAGAGATGTGAAGAAGGCGGCGCGGATAAAAAAGCATGTATGGATAATGCTTACACCAATGCCGCAGATTGGTCCCCCAAATTCCCTGTAATCGGTAATCCCTTGAGTGAAGTCGACGTGAGTGTACCATATGCAGATGCATCAGACGAGCGCACGATGTTCGGAAGGCAGATCTTCTCACGGTCCAAGCGGAAGAAGCTGAGCAGTTTCTCGTCATACTCCAGCGTCTCGAGGTTCATGAACATGGTCCGCGAAGCATTCGACGCATCAGTGACAAGCAGGTTCTTCTCCGTACCACCATTCAGCTTGAAGATGAGCCAGGTGTCCACGGTGCCGAAGGCGAGGTTGCCGGCGTCGTAGGCCTCCTTGACCTTGGGCACGTTCTCCAGCATCCAGAGGAGCTTGGCGACAGATGGGTACGTCGACAGCGGCAGGCCACACAGCTGGGTGATCTCATCGGCGCCGGGGCGTCGCTTCAGCTCCCTCACCAGCTCGGCGGCGCGGGTGTCTGTCCATACTATCGCGTTGTACAGAGGCTCGCCGGTGTGTTTGTCCCAGACCACGGTCGTCTCACGCTGGTTGGTGATGCCTACGGCCTGGATATCTGAAGCTGTATGACCAAGTTCCTCGAAGGCCTGCACGGCACCGTTGATGCACTCCTCAACAGAAGTGACTATCTCCTGAGGGTCGTGCTCATGCCATCTGCACGTCTGTGAGTGAGACTCATACTACAGGGTGACGGGCGCAGGAGTCATGACTCACCCAGGCTCGGGGTAGATCTGAGTGAACTCAATCTGGTGGGTCACTACAACCTCGCCACGTTCATTGAAGATCAGAAACCGAGAGCTTGTCGTGCCTTGGTCTATGGCCCCGACAAAGGCCTGGGCGGCGCTGCTCCCATTTGTACCATTGGCACCGTTGGTTCCATTGGTCCCATTGGTCGTTCCATTTGGAATATCGATGCCGTTTGTGCCGTTCGTCCCATTCATGATGCCTCGAGTGTGATTGAGGATCCGTTGCGCAGTTGTGAAATTCTGGTTCCAAGATGCATTGATCGAAGGACGTACGTCAGTCACGGCGGGCTTTGAAAATGGTTGGCGATTGGAAAATGGTGGGAAGCATCCGACTCTGGATGCAAGTGAGCAGCGTGCTGCGAACCGGCCACGGTCCCTTGGAATAAGTGTACGCATATAGCGGGTATGTTTGGCGTCAGCCGAGTGAAAGAAACTCCGCGCGCTCCCCCGCCCTATTGGCATTTGAAATCTGGGCCAAGGGAGCAGGAAGTGTGACTGAGCCAAGATTGAAGCGCGATGCCAAACCCAATGACCCCTGGTTCGCGTGCCCCATGGGGAACGTCGCATTGTCAAGGATGAATTCTGGGGAACCATGTGGGATCGGACTAGTCTTACTAGATCGCAGACGGCAATGCTCCGTAGCGTGGTTCGTGATAAGAAAGAGGGGTGGCCATGGCGAGGCCATCCCAGCCTTCGTCAATTGAGCCTCTCCGAATGCCGATCTCAAGTGCTCATGTGACCTGGGCAAGGCCATACACGATCGCGAATTGCTTCAACTCACCTATCCATGTCCTGACCCCTCCCCTCCCCCCTGATCATCATGTCAGACTTTGGTGTAGCTTCGGCTCTTGGGATTCTTATACTTCGAGTAACACTATAGCCTCGCCACCCAATGGGTGAACCTTCTTCAATCGGTAGCCTCACCCGGCGCGGCAATGTTACATGATCATTGCATAACTGAGAGCCGTTTAATACCGCCGTTTCCCCGAGCGATTGGTTTTTGCTACCTACCTCCCCCTCATTCCTTCGCCCGCCGCCCGAAATACGACCTGCGAATAGGGATACCGAGGTGGACGACGCAAACCAGACTTGCACTGCCATCTTACTTGGTAGCGTCTTGGGGTCTTGGGGCGCAGCCGAGGTTGGGAGAGAGCTTGCTGTGCCGCAGAATCCGGATGCGAGATGGAGGGCGTGCTCAGGTGAGGAAGTCATCCCCAGATCCTCTTGTTGCGATCCGGTCGTGGATCGGTCCTGGCCTAAGCATCGACGGTCCTGCCGGGAAGCGTATTGTTAGATGGGACGGGCGCATTGTAGCGCTTTCTCATGATGATAGAGTTGGGATTAGATGGGCTCGTCTCCTTCGTAGACTCGGTCTAAGTGACGCATTGACATGGTGGCACCTGTCAACCGAGCTGAGTGCCGTGGCCTGATGTCAACGTCCTCGTCGTGGTGCCCCCTCCTTCCCTTGGCCAACATCCTACCTGGCGGCATGCTACGTAGGTCGAGCTTACGGCTGCTGCGGAAAGGCATGGGACCGGCTTCTAGAACTTGAAACCCCCTACGGCAATGAACGACATCCTTGGTCCCATGCTCGTCCCAAAGTTCAGGACAGCGTTGTACCAAGGCCTCTGTTTCCATCTTTGGTCGAGCCTAGGGGATGACGGGGAGGACACGGTCGTATTCCCTGGCCATTATATACACGGCAGTTGGTCGGCGCCACTGGCAGCCCTAGATGTTTCGGTTCCTTTTCTTAAAATGAGAGCCTCGCGCTGTTACACTCTATCCTATAGCTTAATATTGATGCCTTATAATTGCTCCCAAGGACAGTACCCTCAGCCATAATGTCTACGCAGACAGATACAGAGATTTTGGAGGTCAAGGATGATATTATGCCTTCCTTTGACAAGACTCCAGACTTGCGCTTCAAGGCCAGCCTGAGCTCGACCGGCCAGATGGTGGAGCACAAGGAGCATCTTACTCCACCAGAGACACCTGTCGAGTACGTCCATCACGAGCCGGAATTGTTCTGGGTCAAGGTCAGACGGCACCTACAGGACCCCTTCTCAGAGTTCTTTGGCACGATGGTCATGATCCTATTTGGTGATGGCGTCGTCGCACAAGTTGTACTCAGTGACCAAACGAGAGGCGATTACCAGAGTATCTCCTGGGGCTGGGGGTAAGTGCATGTTGTGTCTTGTCTTTATGTTGCATTGAGCTTCATGTGGCATCGACCTAAATCATATTTCAACAGGTTGGCCGTCATGATTGGAGTATACGTCGCAAAGAAGAGCGGCGGTCATCTCAACCCGGCCGTAACACTGTCCAACTGTGTCTTCCGCGGATTCCCCTTTCACAAGTTCCCCATCTACGCCATCGCACAGCTTCTTGGTGCCATGGTCGGGGCCTTCATAGTGTATTTCAACTATAGGCTGGCCATAGACAACTTCGAGGGCGGTCCAGGCATCAGAACAGTGGGCGGTAACACTTCGAGCGCTGGTGTCTTCTGCACATATCCGGCTGCTTTCATGACAAGAGGTCAGATGTTTATAAGCGAGTTTGTTGCCAGTGCGATACTCATGTTCAGCATCTTTGCGTTTGTTGACGCTGGTGCTGGGGACCTGATTCCCCTCTGCTTGTTCTTCCTCATCTTCGGCATTGGCGCCTGTTTTGGTTGGCAGACAGGCTATGCCATCAATTTGGCGAGGGACTTCGGGCCCAGGCTCGTGTCATTCATCTTGGGCTACGGCAGTGACGTGTGGTCAGCCGGTGGCTACTACTTTTGGGTACGTGTGTCTTGCGCGGCATTTCCTCGCATTCATTCTCTTCAGTGAATATGATCATATGCTGACTAGTGGCAGATCCCCATGGTAGCACCATTTCCAGGGTGTCTGTTCGGGGCCATGCTTTATGATGTTTTCCTCTACAAGGGAAAGAGTCCCATCAATACTCCTTGGATGGGGCTGCGACGATTAACGAAGCCGAAGTCCAATGCATGGGACAGCAATGTCTGATTGGACACAGACGTGTGATTTGTACAACATTGTGTATGGGACAGGCGATGTCACACACACTAGGGGGTGAAAGCATTCGAAAAATCAAACCTTGGAATCATGAAGGTTGTCGTCGGACATGCACCACATGGCCGCACGGACTCCGAGTCCAGAGTCGGAAATTACTGACGATGGTCTTCACGTTTGGATATGATATATCGGTGCGACTCGATGCAATAACTACAGACTATGTACAGAACAGGCTTCAAGACAAGCTACACGGCGTGTGGGTAGTGACCCTGTTGGCTTAAAAAGAGGGAGAACTGAAAATGTTCATGATTGCTACGAGTAATGATACAATATCAAGCCATCACGCATGCTATAAT
Source organism: Diaporthe longicolla (assembly GCA_000800745.1). Lineage (NCBI taxonomy): Eukaryota > Fungi > Ascomycota > Sordariomycetes > Diaporthales > Diaporthaceae > Diaporthe > Diaporthe longicolla. The sequence continues at coordinate 84,139 of JUJX01000038.1, forward strand.
GGCCCAAAGCTCGCAATTGAGTAGTTCGAGCTGTTGCCTCTACATGATGGTGAACTCTTCAAGATCAACACCGAACCTCCGCCATTGCTCAGGCGTGGTTGGCATCAGACGTGTAGGATTCGTTCCGTCACCCCCCTCGTTATGATCACCTCCCATTCTTGATTTGAACTCCTCTAACCTCGGGTCAGGCCATTCTTTCCGATTCTGTCCTTTGTGGTCGTAGCAGAACTGGCTGTGCACATCGTCCGTGCAGGTTGGCCCTGGCAGTTGCCCCAGGAAGGGCTCTTGCGCCATGCATCTGTCGACATAGCAAGTGCCACGAAGTCTATACTGATGGTCTCCATCGATTTCAGGTTCTGCGCCACAGCTTTTGGTGATGATGAATGGCACGCCCGAACCTAGGAAAGCCACGACCTTGTCGCCATGCTGGATCGTCAAGGGGCCCGTTCCCATTTTGCCGGTATCGGTGATGAAGAAATTCCTGCGGGTATGCCTAATTACATTAGGCACCATGGGAAAGGGAGTCAGAACTTGACACCCTCCGCTGTCCCTTCCTTCGAACTCTGTCCTCACTTTGCTGAAAAAGTGCTCGACGTTCTGCACGTTCCCCATGCATTTCATCATGTCATGCACATGTCCTAGAAATAAAGTGCGACAGAAAACTTCAATGAGGCTTGCCTCGTCAGGATACATCATTTGGCCATGACTTTGCATGGGTCTGAGACCATCCCGCCAAATCTTAAACATAGTGTGCGTGAGTGTCATATATCCCCCGTCCCCGAAAAGACCCCAAACGTGCTTGATGCTTCCTATAGTTACACCTCTTAGATGCAGCAACGGATCCCCGAGGGCTTGATTCGACGTTATATCTTGCACAGCGAAGTAGGAGTCTAGGACAGGCCACGGCCACTTTGGGATGTCATCTCGGCTATCGTATGATTGGTAGTTGGGCACCCAACTAAATTAGAAAGTCAGCCATAACTCAACATGACCTGAAGAGAGTCACATATACCTTGGAAGTTGCATATTGTCTTCGCGGTCGACGTAAAAACAGGTCGCAAGAATATCCAAGCGTTTGAATTGCGAGATATATCCCCGCGTGACGTTCCTGTACACTTCTTGATATGACTGAACGTAGTCTGGCTTGATATTCAAATCAAGCAAGTCGCGGCAGATTTGAATTATTCCGTAAATCTTGTCCCTTGGGTCTTTGCATTTTGCCCCTTTGGTCGCCTTCTGCACGTCACACAGTGCATAGCCTGACTTGGTTGCCTCGCACATTGCCAGTACAAACGCAAGCCTGTCGAATTGGCGAAGCCTGCCCCGGACAAAAGATGCCTTCCACATCCACCATTTTTCCCTCACAGTGCGGTCTAGGGCTCTCCAGCTGACACGGGCGGTGCCGCACTGAAGGGTGACTGCCCTTCCGTGTTCGGTCCCCAACGCGATCTCTTGGCGGACCCAAAGGCGCTCAAACCACGGGCGGCTAAGCAGGGCACAAATAGCTTGGGTATCAGCATCGTTATTCACCGGAAATATACCATATTCATAACCAAGTGAATCTGGACTGCCATTCGCCTCGATGGCTCGAAGAGCGCGATCGCTGTTATCCGTTGCAGGGCCTAACCAAGCTACAACGCTTGTCGCGTTCCGGTACACGTCTCCCATTAAAGTGACTTGATGTTCTTTCTCTTCATTGTCCTTCTGGCGGATGCAAATGGCATCAATCCACATGGTTCGTGCTTTGGATTCGTGGCGAAGATCCAAAAGCGCTTCAAAGAGGTTCTTGGTGACTTTCAGGGTTCCAACTTTTCCTTGGCTTTTGAGATTGATGCTAACGGGGTTTCCCTCGTCTCCCCATACGTAAGAGAGCGCCTCATAGCACGGGGAGGATTCTTCGGCGGCAAGATTGACTGGCTCTGGGAAAAACTCCAGATCCATGCCACTGGACTGGTTTCCCGTGCCAGGGAGGATGTCCACCAAACGAATGCATTTGGTGTGCTTCGGAAGTGCAGGATATTCAGGCGTACTGACACTGGTGCCAGTGTGGTTTGGTGTTGTTGCAGCCATGGCGTCAAACAGATAATCGCTGTGGGCTCGGCATACGGCATTGGCATGCTCTGGGTGAGGGTTGGAAGATAGACTTGGGGGCTTCCAATTCCCCTGTAAATTTATTTGTGAAGAACGTTGCGAAGATGCCTCCGCATATTACCACAGGTTTTTCTCGCTGTTCGCTTGCCATTCGAGCTTGATTTAGCAATAATTTGTGGGCCAAGGTCCTGCATAGACGAAGGAGACCACGTTAGAGTTGCCGCATATTTGTGAATTGCACAGAATCCACTGGCACCTTACTGCACAAGATCCACGGTGAGGAAGCCCGGGAGTGGTCACCAGAAATCATTGGCTCAGAAGTGTTCCTGCAATCCAAGACTACTGTATGCCCGTCCCAGAAATATGCAAGAGAAACGAAATGAGAAGGCTTGATAAGCGTGTATCGCTTACCTCGGCTTTTCTAGTCGCAGAAAGTGCCTCAAGCCCTTTGAATCCTTTCTCGGATTCTAGCCGTACTCGCTGACTTCCATGAGCACCCACACGTGCATGCCAATTTCAGAGACGACCCCGCCGTAGACAGCATATCAACAGCGGAACTTGCCGCGGTTTCACCCTTCCCAAGAGATATCTGCAGTAGATCTTGCCGTTCTTAGTAGAAAACTGGTTTTTCAACCCAGCTTTCTTCACCGTCACATTAGGAATCCTTCGCGTTGAAGGAGGATCCAGAGCTGAAAGTTGACCCAGCTAAGTAGGCACGAGGGTCTGAGGGGGGCATTTTGATCAACTCCAAGCCGGGGTTGAGTTGCAGCAGAAGTTCGGAGACAGATAGTAGAATATATTCGTATGTTCAAGTGGGCCATTGATATCGATTGAGATCTTGAGCAGTGTTCAAAAGGCTTTTCAAGACTCTCTTTATATACTGTCACTGGCACACACACCAGCACTGTACCCTAGTAAGTTTAGACAAAAGCCATCCTCATCTATTTGTGTCCCGTTGTCACTCCAGATCCAGCCTGCATGATCATATTTGGCCAGCTGCTCTTCAGATCAGGCTTTATATTAATTTCAGTGAAATCAGATTTTGGTCTCACGAGGTAATGACCACGGCCCGGGGAGGCAAAGAGAGGCGCGGGGCGGAGACGTCGGATTGGTTGGCCCCGCCTCGGTGGGCGTCCAACAAAGGCCATCAATGATGCTACAGTAACAATAATTTTCTCAGTGTCCCACAATTACGCCATCACTAACGATCGCACCGATCACTTTGCTATCATCAATTCCTTGGGGGTCTGGCGTTGTTATGCCATTTTCTGATCAACAGTAACAAGCGGTCAAAACAAAAGAAAACCACGGACGTCGTGGTCGCGCTATTGCTGGCTGGCTGGATCTAATCTATTGCGCTGCCTATTGTATCTGTTGAAATAGGTGCTTTGGTGCTTAGTAAGTCTACCCACCGCGACACACCTGGATATAGTGACCCTGCAGCTTCGGGTAAATTGTCTTCAAATGTTAGCTACTACAATCTTCAACCTCATTTTCATTCCCCACAACCGATCAAATGCGGTTGGATGTGATAGCCACAGCATTTCTCAGGAAAACATTGCAACTCATTCTGCAACCCTAGAATGAATGTGAACTCAGGCAGGCCATCTCCAACCCCACATCCGAAGTCAGCAACTTTTCCTAATGTAAGTATTGCTTGGGCAGATACGGAAACCAGCCCATACCCGAGGGTCATAAGCAGTCAATTTGGGCGCAATCACATCACACAGATCGAGGACGATGTGGTACTCAAGCAGGGCTCTTCCGTATGGCCAAACGAAGAAGCCGCAATCAAACTAGTACAAGCTCACGCCACAGATGTTCCGGTTCCCACTGTTTACCATGCCATTTTTAATCGAGATGCCACTGGTGTAATCAGGACTGGTATTCTATACATGGAATATATCCATGGCAAGAGCCTGGAATCGGTGTGGCCAAGACTTAGCGAGGACAATAAAGAGCATATCTGCCAGGAAACGTGGGGTTTGATAGAGAAGCTCAGGCAGATCCCGCGACCTGAGAAGACAGAGTGTCTCGAAAATCACGGTGAAGAACAAGTGCAAATGTTCTACTGCACAGCCGATGGAACTTCTCATATCATTCATCCGCTTCTAGGAGATATATATGACCACTCACCTCCTCTTCTGGACGACGAGACCCTACGGGCACGTATATGGGAGCGCTATGTCGAATACAATGGACTGTCATACCCGGATGGCTATAGTGTGAAGGACATGCTGCCAAGGTCAGAGGCGTCAGTGTTTACGCACGGAGACATTCACCCTGGAAACATCCTTGTCAATGAAGATGAGGATGACGTTAACAGCGGTCAGGTACGGATAGTAGGACTGGTCGACTTCGAGTCGGCCGGTTTCTTCCCTGACTACTGGGAATATGCACAGATGATGAGACTCGGCGGCGAGGGAGATGAGGATGAGTGGAGGTTAACGATGGAGCGGACAGCGCCGAGGGTTTGGGATGTGAAAGGGATTCAAAAGGCCAGGCGCGTGTTGTTTTGAGGTACCCCGTTTTCTTGGGATCGCACCACCTCCATCTAATCTGATAAATGAGTCGTCGATCACAGTGGCTTCGAAGCCACAGCTTTATCGATGTCGAAGTCAGTCCACCCTCAATTTACTCAGGCGGTGCAGGAGGCTTTATCTGTGTAACCCTGGCTGCTCTAATTGCCTTTTCACATGAACTTTTTCCACATGACCATATTGTTCCGATACTATTCAAGTTCCACTAGCCATAGAAACTTGGAACCAAGAGAACATGGCTCAATATACACTTGTCAGGTTTGACTCAGAACAACCGGCCCTTTGGCATGACAGCAGGCTCTCTCTCGAAAGGACCATGGCTGGGATCCCAATACCGCTCCTCTAGTCCTACTTTGACTACGGGCGGATCGCAGGCTGGTAGCCAACCTTCAGCTGACTTGTCGTTGTCAGCGGACTCAGTCTGAGAACCAGATTGGCTGGAAGATTGGGCAGCGTGAGCGACCGTGGTCGGAGTCTTGTTTTTATCCCCAGAAGCCGAGTTCTGCGAAACAGAAGTCGTGGTTGAGCCGGCGGCGGCCGTCGGTCGTCCATCATCATCGACCAATTCTTCATCCAGCCGGGACTCAGAGGCTAATTGCTGAGCCGATCGCTCTAGTAGCCACTTCGGAAGAGGACGATACAACTTTTGTTGATCAGGCCGGCAGAATCTCCTTAGCAGCCACTCCTCCTGAACATCCATATCGCTCCAACTTCCTGGTACCCAGCCAGCAATATCTTCCCAGAGATATTTGCGCCAGAATTTCAAGGCTGGGTTCATAGGGCGCGTTAAACCCTGTTCTAAATTTGATGAGTCGTCTCGTGGGGTCGCATTGTTGTAATCGACGAGCACGACACGCGGCAGGTTAAGGCCGCAAACCTTTTCTGGCGGCACTGCAGACTCTCCGTCATTCGGCACAAGCACAATATTGCGTCCTGCAAAGTCGTTTTGATCGATTCCCGCACGCCGCTGCTTAACGTACCCATCCATAGCCCGCGCAAGTACCTCGAGACGATACTCCTCTGGAAAGTGGTACGAGTCTGTGAGAGCACCATGAGCAGGATTATTTCGAGCACGAGATCCTTGGATGCTATTCCCGTAAAGACGCTCCATGAGGATCAGACGAATAGGTCTTTGCACAGATAATCCCCTGGCCTTCAGTGTAATAGGGAGAGTGAACGTCCATGACCCATAGAACCTTGGGGCAAAAGAACCGGCTTGGTCAGTCTGATCTTCAAGAAAGTTGTAAGCCCAGGTCTCAACGATATAGTCCTCATCAGCCTCCCAGACACAGTCCCGGGGCGAATGGCCGATACTGGTCATAAAGTTGTAGTACAATGGGTCGTAGATCTTTGCACACGCTGTGAATCGGTGCCCGTCCTCTAGGCTGACTATACATTCCACAAGCTGGGCACCCCGAGCTGCTCCGATAGAAATGGGCGACGTGATACATAGTTGGGCCTTCTCAGCCTTCGCAAGAGGGATTCCATCGGCAGGCGGGTGGAGAGCGACAGCTTCACTTTGAGTGACAGTGTAAAGGTATTCCGACTTGAGTGAAGGGCGCTCTTGGTGTTCAAGCTTATCGAGCTCCTCAGGAGTAGCATATGCCGGTGGTGGTGCATGGCGGTGGATTTGAACAGAGAAGCCGGGGTGATACGGAAACACTGGTTTGTCAGGATCCTCGGGGGGATACCAAAAGAGGTCTCGATGCGTGTGTTCCATGGTCTTGCCCTTTATTATATTCCAGTAGATAGAACTGTGCTGAGTTGGAGGAGTTGACGCAGTCTGAGGCCATGAAAATGTTGAGTTGAGGGTGTGGTGAGAATCCCGATTGTGGGCCCATGTGGAGATGAGTGCAGCTCGGATAGACCAGGCAGCAGCGCCTCTACAAAGTGGGCAAGGAAGGAGTACGAATATTGGAAGCATCGCGGTCGTTTCTGGATGAAGCTTCTTTTCTTCAGAAAGATCTCGCTATGTCAACCATGGCAGTAACACAATTAGTCAAGTCAAATCAGCAATTTATAGCCCTTGTTCAAGCTTATCTTAACATTTGGAGTATCGCTCAGTAGTCACACTTACCATGCCTCCTAATACTACGGAAAGCCTTTTGGCAAGCTTCAGGTCGACCGGACTCTAGCAGAAAGAGTTCCGAGGTGAGCGCACCAGAATATCTGGGGTCAGCACGGAATGTCGTCACTTGCTTGAGCAGGAAGAAGCCTCTCCCGCCTTGCGGTCAACAGTATGACAGCCGGTCACCCTTGTCCGGCCCGGTATTTAGAGCTAGTGTCACAAACAATAGACTCCCTCTCGGGCGAGCATCTTGGCCCCACCCATGACCGATTCAGAGCCGCTGCGGCGTTACATGACGGTCCAGGCAGCCCGGGCTAGCACCGGATCAGCGTCGACCACGTGTACGGAGTATGCAGCAGGAGGTCAAGCTTGTCTGACAGGCCCTAGCAGGCGCCCTGGAGTGCATGCGGACACCTGCAATGTTGGACACGATCTGCGTCCAGAAGTGGAAAGTCACAGGGCCTGGGCGGGAGGCTCCGCATGTTTGCCCTAGGGTATGCTTGCAGTTTTACCGCGTGCCTGGGTTGACTCTATTTCCAAAGTGACAGATGTGGGCGCAAATTGTAACCACACCTGCATGCGGCATCATGACGTGCATACAGTCAACACCGGTAGGTGTGTGATATTCCATATTAGCCTGGGGTGGTATCAGTCAGTGTGCCTTGCAGAAGCTGGCAGAGCACCATCACCAAAGGATTCATGATGCTCCAATGTCAAAGACTGATGGATATCAGAGGTTGCGAATTCCTTTCCGCTTTCGGTCCAAGAGCAAAGGAGACCGACGCCTGCTCAGATGGTTGCCACAGTGGTCAAGCTCTACATGCTCGCCCCAAGATATTAACCCAAACAAGAGGCACAAAATAGTGGGCCACGCATCGCAACCCTGAGCCCATGTGGTTGACCTAGGCTAAGCGCGGTGAAAGAAGGTCCAGAACGCCACAGCAGATACACGTAATCCGTAATGTAAACATGGATGCTGATACCTACTGTTGTCATGTACAGACTGTCATATATCAACTTATGGGAGGTCATATTCTTGCGTAATTTTCTTGCACCTGTTCCTCGTCTTCACCGGTTAGTTCACTGTACCCAGATCGATGGAAGTCTCCCGTTGAACTGTTGAGACTTCCCCATTATTGATACGACAATCGCTACACGGCATTTTCCATAGATAAGGATATGGTAGTTGCCTGCAGATTTACTGCTATCGATAGATGGATATTGGTATATCCAAGGTGTGTATTGTCTTTGCACTTGAACAAGGGTATTTCATTTTCGGCAGATAAAGTGAGCATTGGTTGAACGTCTCACCGAAACCCGAGAGGATAAGAGATTAGATTGGCCGGGCAGCTGCCAGCCAGGCAAGACTGGCCGTCTTTGCCGTCCTGCTGTCTCGCTGGGCTGACTCTGGCTGAGTCAACCGAGTGGGGTGCTGATGGGGCGCCGCATGCAGGTTGGTGGAGAAGGATTCGCTTGGCCGACGTCATGGCCGTGGCACTGGTGTTGCCCCGGTCGGAAGAGGACAAGACTTTTTTCTGCAAAAGGACCCGAATGGGCTGGTGGCACAGACGATCCGGCAGCCACAATACCAACGTGCGATAGAACGCTACAGCCTGACAGGTAGGCTGGCGAGACAAACCGGGCGGGCTTAATAAGGGAATAGGGAGCATGAACACGCGGAAACGAGATGCAAAAGCTAGAGCCAGGGAGGGGAGGCCTCGACACGCGTTGGTGCTGGGAGAGGGGAGAGGAGAGAGGACAGGCCTACTGGGTATAGCCTGGGGCGGCGAAGAGCGACAGACATTTAGCTTACTTCGGAACCCCTCGATGCTGAGCCACCAGTGACCAGGTCCCGAGGTTGGCCCGCCCGCCATGCAATTCACAGTGCCTGAGTGCCGAGTTCCCTGGCCGTTTGGCCGTCTGCCCGTCCCTTGGACAAGCAATTTGGCAAAGCTTTTTTCCACGGTAGAGAAGATGGTGGCTGTTGTTATCCGGCTAACCTGGTAGCCGGCCTGGTGGAGGTTTTTGATACTATGAATATTCGATAGGAATACTGAAGGACTGAAGGATAGAGTGGTTGGTTGAGGGACCAACGGGCTGAAGGACTGGAGAGTGATGGAGAGTGCAGGATGGAGGACTGGAAGCGAGCGCAACAATACCATGACGGTGCCCCACATAGATAGAGACGTCGTGCATGCAGGTTCCAACAGTTCCTGGTCGTGCTCCGTATTGATACGTACCCAAGACTGAACCCCGTGGGCTCTCTAAGGGCTCTTGCAGACAAACGTGCAAACACACCCACATTTTCCCCGTAGACATGCCTGACAGGCCCGCAAGGGGCTCGTAAGGGACTCGACCGCCCGACTCACGTGCCCACCTTTACGTCTTATCCTTTGTCAGGGACAGGGAACAGGCTCGGAGACTGTGCAAGCACTTCGAATGTCGACCGAAGTGGTGGGCGCTGGTGGCGTGGAAAATCCCTCTTGCTCTTCTGGGCTCGAACAGTCGAGCCAACAGCGCCGGATGTAGATGGGCTTGGATGGCCCAGTGTCTAGAAATTAAAAAGACTAATCCAGAGCTGACGGGCCATGGGCACATGAGTGTTAGGCAGGCTAACGGGATGCGTCTGGACGGCGCTCGACGCCCCACCCGCGTGCAAGTGGCCGCATCAATTGGTCTATTGCGGCACGCGGTAACGTAGCCATCCCAAGCCAGATCCCGCCGGTCCTGCGCCAGGCCTGCGCCGAGTCCTCAGGCGTCCCACGCCAGGATTGTCGAGTACAGACTTTCTCAGTTAATACCACAGTACCCTGTGATAAGCCTGCATTCCTTGCCCCATCCGAGCCCATCCTCGAACCCTGCACTTGGCCTTGGCCCCCTCCTTCTGCCCAATGACAAGGCCGATTACTACCTTCGTCTCATCAACGACCAACAGGGATTAGCACGGCTCTGGCTGCTTGTTCTACTGCAGTACCCTTGCAAGAGTGATGTCCTCTGCTGCCTCTGTGCCTCTCTCCACGGTCTGCCCCCCATGCTCGAACCTCCCGAGCGAGTGGTGCGGCGAACCAGGCGACCAGCCAGCGACAGCCAGAGGCGGCGAACCTGATGAAAATCAAGCTGAATTCACTTTTTGTTAGCGTAGATAAATGCATGGATGGATCCGACTAGCCGGGATGGTATAAGACATGACCATGTCCCCAGAATACTTGCCCGCGTCAAAACCTAGCCTTCACCTCGACCATCTCGAGTTACTCAAATCTTGAGTCCCTGCTCTTCTTTTCACTTGCTCTTCCGTTTGTCCTGTTTCTTATACCCCAGTTGAGTTGTCTTGAGCCGGCCTGGTCTGATCTGACTGCCGCGACAACATCAACGACCACCTCCTCCAACAACAACACCGTCGCAAACAACACGACTGTCGGCCATCGACCTCAACCTCGGCCCAAAAAGTGACCAATTTTGCCGCCATTTGCTTCTTCCCCACCGCGGGCGCAAACGACATAAGTTGCGACTGACAAGCTTGCGACAACCACAGCCCGCAAACATGAGTTCATCCGACCACGAAAAGTCGCAAAAGTTCGACGACGTCGAGGCCGCGCCGTCGCGTGCGTCCGATCTCGACTCGGGCGAGGTCCTCAGCGGCAGCGCCGATGGCCTGCACCGGCGGCTGGCGAACCGCCAGATCCAGCTCATCGCCATCGGTGGCTCCGTCGGTACCGCCCTCTTCGTCAGCATCAGCGACGGCCTGTACGCAGGCGGCGCCGGCTCCCTCTTCATCGCGTACCTGCTATACAGCTGCATGCTTGGTCTCGTGAACAACTGCATGGCCGAGATGGCCACCCTGCACCCCGTCTCGGGCGGCTTCATCCGCATGGCTGGCAAGTGGGCCGACGACGCCCTCGGCTTCGCTGTCGGCTGGAACTTCTTCCTCTACGAGGCCCTGCTTATCCCGTTCGAGATTACAGCCCTCAACCTGGTCCTGGGCTTCTGGCGTGACGATATTCCTGCTGCTGCTGTCATCACGGTTTGCATCGTCCTCTATGCGTGAGACTTGTCCCTCCTCCCACTTCCTCCCTCCCTGCCTAGACAACCCTCGAGAACTGTTGGACATCGGCATGAGTACGAGCATGAGTATGGTGCGAGTGATGAAAACTTGCGTGAAGTGGACGGATAGTGATTGCCCGCTGCCCGGAGTGTCTCCCTGATTTGTCGAGAAGGCCTTTCTTCCGTCGCCCTGCTCACCCCCGGATTTGAGATGCGTGAAGCTAAATGTCCTCGTGTGCTAGTCTTATCAACGTCCTCGCAGTCGGAGGATACGGAGAGGCCGAGTTCTGGCTCTCTGGCGGCAAGGTCATCCTGATCTTCATGCTGTTCTCTTTCACGCTGGTGACCATGTGTGGTGGAAACCCCCAACACGATGCGTATGGCTTCCGCCACTGGAATGAGCCTGCGCCCTTCAAGGAGTTCATGTCCACGGGCAACCTCGGCCGCTTTGAGGGGTTCCTCGCCGCCCTCTGGTCCGCCTCCTTCACCATCGTCGGCCCTGAGTATATTGCTATGGTAGCTGCTGAGGCCAAGCGACCCAGGACGTACATCAAGACCGCCTTCCGGACTGTGTACTGGCGATTCGGTATCTTTTTCATCATGGGCGCCCTCTGTGTCGGCATCATCCTGCCCGCCAACGACCCGACCCTGACCGAGATTCAGGAGGGCACTTCTACCGCTGCTGGCGCTGCTGCCTCTCCCTATGTCATTGCCATGTATGTCTACCCACCTAGCTTCGCCCTGCATTAACATGCCTCACCATCCCCACGTTTCGTCCGGTTCCCCCCCCCCTTTCCCCGGACCGGATCCAGCTTTTTTCTGGGGGCGGGGTTTGCACACCACCCACCAACCTCCACTTCAGCCCAGCCTTGGTCAAAACTCCCGCTAATCACGTAATAAAATCTTGCAGGAAGAACATGGGCGTCGACGTGCTGCCCCACATCACCAACGCCCTGATGATCACCTCCATCTTCTCCGCGGGCAACACCTACACCTACGCCGCCGTGCGCAACCTGTACGGCATGTCGCTCGAGGGCCGCGCGCCGCGCTTCCTGCGCAAGATGACCAAGAAGGGCGTGCCCATCTACTGCTTCCTGGTGGTCATGTGCTTCCCCTTCCTGGCCTTCCTGTCGCTGTCCTCGGGCTCCAACGTCGTGCTGAACTGGTTCGTCAGCCTGATCACCGCGGGCGGGATTATTGATTATATCGTCATGTCCCTCACCTACATCTTCTTCTACCGCGCCTGCGTCGCCCAGGGCGTCGACCGCAGGTCCTTCCCCTACTACGGCTACTTCCAGCCCTACGGCGCCTACATCGCCCTCGCCTTCGAGTTCGCCGTCGTCATGTGCTACGGCTACAGCAGCTTCAAGCCCTGGGACGTCGGCACCTTCTTCACCTACTACACCATGGTCATCCTCTTCCCCGTGCTCTTCTGCGGCTGGAAGCTGTGGCACAAGACCAAGTTCGTCAGCCCCTACGAGGCCGACCTCGTCTGGGAGAGGCCCATCACCGACGCCTACGAGGCCAGGTTCAAGAACCCGCCGCTGGGCTTCTGGACCGAGATGGGCCAGCTGGTCGGCTTCAGGAGGCACCTCAAGGACGAGTAGGGAAGTCTACCGCAGGGCGGGCCAGACCTGCCCGGGAGTTATTTCGAGTACATATATTATATTGTCTCTATCCGCCAAGTGACGCTTCGGCCCCGTTCGTGTCCCCATCTATGCCGTGAAAGGACAGAAACAGCCCCGTCGTGATATGCCTACCGGTTGACGCGCAGCCCGAGCTTCTTTACTGGCGATCGTGCCCAGCCACGTGTTGGATGCCGGAAAAGGAACGCCCAACTACCAATATCCTGGAGACGCTACGGTTCAATGATGGGAGAGAAGCAGTTCGGCGCATCGGGAACTGAGCAGGACATGGGAGCGATGGACACCAGCTAGATTCCTGGTCACCTTCTATTGCGATGCCTCCAACCTGCTGTATTGTCGCGGTTCGGCGGCATCTCCGGGCTCTTTCAAGGGTCTCAACTGGCTGAGACGTCTTATGCTACACGATCCACAAAGCCAGGCAGACTTTCGATGATGCAGTGCGGCAAGAGGCCATGGGCAGGACCGTTGAGCATATTGGTGCTGACAGGGGAGTGATTCCAGAAAGCCCTCTAGACAAATATAAAGAAACCAAAGATGGAGTTTATTACCATCTATACACATTCACGGTCATCCTTCGATCTGATATCATGCTTCAGCTTTCAGGTAGAAGTAATCAAGTGCATGGTTCTTGTATTAGTTGTTATAGGTACACCAGACTCGGTCCCCTCAACAGCCACATACCGTCTCACACACAAGAAGTTTTTTTTAAATAGGTTTATTTACAAAGGCTTTCCTATTACGAGTCCCCTGCTGCCCCGCTAATTAGCTTATGGGCATGAAAGGTCGTAGCTCTGTTCGACCTGGTTGAGGTCACCGGCGGGGAAGATGCCAAAGTCGGGCTTGGCCTGGCCGTTCTGCGACTCCTGCAGGTCGTACCACCAGAGGTTGATGTTGGACTCGACCAGGGTGCAGGCGATGTCCTTCCAGTAGGTGCGGGCGTTCTCGGCGCCGGCGACGGCCTGGCCCTGGTCGTCGCCCTCGATGGGCCAGCCGGTCTCGGTCACGTACACGGGCTTGCCCTTGGAGATGGCCTTGGTCTTGTTGAGGCCGGTGTAGAAGAGGTCGTGGGCGGCCTCGATGGAGTTGGCGTTGGCCTTCTCCCAGTAGGGGTAGCCGTCGAAGCCGATCCAGTCGATGGCGTCGATGACCGCGGTGTTGGTGCCGTTCTCGAAGCTGTCGTACGTGTCGACGTGGCCCACGGGGACGCCGGCCAGGGGCGTGCCGACGATCGCCTCGCGCACCTTGCTGATGTAGCCGATGAGCTCGTCGGCGTCGACACCCGGGCTGAGGGCGTCGCCCTGGGCCGCGCGGTACAGATCCTCGGATCCGACTGAGATGCCCACCACGAGGTCGGTGAAGGCGGAGCCGTAGGTGGAGATGGCCGACTTCAGAGCGGTGAGCTCGTTGTCGATGGCCGTCGTGCTGCCGGACACCCACATGCCGAGCAGGAGGGTGGTCTTGGTTGCGATGGCGGCGGGAATTGCCGAGATGGGGTCGGTGGCGGTGCCGTGTTGGACTGTACATGCGAGTTAGCTTCATGTCGTCTTGAGACATTTTCATGACCTGTCATGAGATCGACGCCCATCGTGCGGGAGATCGACATCGCGAGAGAGACAAAGTGGGGGTTTGAGGCTGATGATGATCCATCTACGGGGTAACTCACCAGTAGTGTACAGACGCGCGCTGTTCCATCCGGTCGTGTTGACCAGGTTCTGGGCCTTTGTGAACTCGTACTCGAAGTCGTTCTGGACCTTGGCCTGCTGGTCAAGGAAGAAGGCGCCGTAGTTGAAGCCCTTGATGCCCGAGTTGGCGGCAGAGACAGCGGCGGCCTTGTTGTTCGTGTCGACGGCGGCAGCGATGGGAGCGGCACCCCCGGCAAAGGAGCCCGAGGTAGCCGATGGGACCGGGGTAGCATTCGGGGCTGTGGCGTTGAAGCCGCCGTAGTAGGAGCTGGCGGCGGTGGCCGCTGCGGCGATAGCCTTGGACTTCCTGGTGCAGACCATATTGACGACTGGTGTACTGTTGTCTGGGGGTTTATTATGTCGAGTCTTGTGCAAGGCGGCGCGAGTGGCGATATAGGACAGGGAAAACAGTAACAGGGAATTATTAAATAATACTGAAGCCTTTGTTTAGGGAGTTGTTAAAAGAATGACACCCGTGAATCGTGAAAGAGCGATGATCCAGAGATGGGTGAGGAAGGAGTGACCGTTTCCTCAGCCCAGGAGAAGAAGGCTGGATCGGCCATGTTTAAAGGCTCTCCGTTTGGTGATGGAAAACAGGGCAGTTGTTGATCTCCCGGCGCCGAGTGATCTCGTATCTGGAGCCGTGGACCGCAACGAGTGGTGATGAGTGGACCGTCTGCCATGATTGTCCAAGTCGAGACCTCCCTGGACCTTCGAGGGGTCTTTGATTACGGTGGGTCGGGAATTGCTATTTTCGTGAAAATCTCCGGGTCCCGGGCCCACACCCGGTTGGCCGTGCCTGGCCGAATGGCTGTGAGGGCCGCGCAGCCCCCCAATAAACCCCGTAGAATTCCAGGGATCTGACGCCCAGAACGCCCAGAACGCCCAGAAGTGCCGGATTATGATGTCAGTTAAGAGCTTTTCGCGCCGTGAGAAACTGACATAAAATTCAATGGTTCGCCCTGTCGAGATGCAGTGAACCGCCGCCGTGCATCCAGGCCCAATTTTTGTTTCGAGCCACACAGCCGCCTTGATTTCTTGGGCCGGCAGGGACGTCTGTTGGACCTGCAGATGGTGCCATGGCCAGACCAGACACCTGTATCCCTGATTCAGAATGCTGCGGCGAGGTTGTCAATTTCCACTTGTGGGTAGGCCTCAGGGGTAACATGGCCAACAAAGACCAGCCCGTGGCCCTCCCCATTGCCCGGGCAGCCGGGGAAACCTCGTCGGCCGTCCATGCTTGCAAGAGATCATCCAACCGAGATCACGTACTCTCCACCTCATCGTTCCAAGATCTTGGAAGAGATGTTCTATGGAACTGGTTCTGGGCTTCAGGATGCACTCACTCATAGTACCCATTGTCAGCATAAGGGATAAGCCACAATAGGGATATGCACGACCTGAATCACCTCATTCAAGGGGTTTCTGCCTCCTTTTCAACCCGGCCACACCGCCCATTAATAATCAAAACAGTGGCCTCGCCTGCTCACCCGCTGTTTCGGTTCCACAGCCAGTTATTCAGCAACGTCGGGACTAAGCCACACTCCCTGGGCCACTTACGGTGGATGAAATGCCGCAGATGACGGCTCTTTGTTTGCAGACTCCGGCCAGTCATCCTGATCCTGCAGTCCTTTCCACATTCTCTTGTGAAGACGATTCTGGCTCTCTTCTGCACTCATGCCCTAACCACCCACCATCCACACCACCATCCATGGCTTTTCGATTCCAGCATGACCTCGCATGTACATCGATCAAAAACGAGGCTTCGAAAATTCCGCACACGCGGAAACACGTCTTCATCACTACGGCCAAGGATGACACCCCTGCTCAGATGCCCACGCTCAAAATTCTTGCCCAAGGGCACATCCTTCAAACAAAATCAGTCAAGAACCGAAACACGTCTCGAGCGAGTCCATGCCGCAATTCATTAAGCGTACGATGCCCAATTTCGAATATAGAGGCTCTGTAGCCTGGCATGCAGCGGATCGTCGAGAAGTGCTCACTGAAGTCGGCGATATTGGCTTGGAGTGCCATTATGCTGCGCCATGTACTGTGCAGTGCAGGCAAGAAACGGCCATTGACTGCGGCGTGACGGACCAAGGCCGATCTTTCAAGTTGTCCCCCCACGCTGAACATACTCCAGGATCTCTTTCAGGCGATTTGGTCTGTCAAAATCGCTGTCGAGTGATATATGTAACCTGCCGGCGACTCTCCTGGTTACAGCGAAACGCTGTTGCGGCGACTCTGGGCCCGGGCTGATCTGCTGGAAGCTCATCACTGTCCTTCTACCGATGAAATTTCTCTTCTCCTTCTGTTGCCTCTCAAGCTTGAAGATCTCATGATACTCACCTGGCATATAGACTGTACCACCGCAGTATAGAGTCCTGACTCGTAATTCCTCGTATCACAGCTTTTGTCTTGCACTCGTGTTCAGTCCGCCGCGAGCTGCGTCATCATTCAACCCCGATACTTTGTCGAACATCATAAAATAGTCAGGGTAAGTTCGTCATCGAGTGGCGGTCCTCACGGAACATAGTTCGGATTGGGCTCTTGGGGTGTACATTTGGCGCTTGGTATCGTTGATCCAGCCTTTTCCCACAACATTGGCGTTTCCAGATCTTCCGAGGAAAAGTGGGACCGCCTCTGAGGAGATCTCTCCTCATCGAAGAGCACGACAGCTTGCATTGGTGCAGCTTTGACATTATGGTGGGATTATCCTGCTTTCATTATCCCGTTCAGGCTTTCCAAGCGCGTCGAGATAAGAGTGTCTGGATCCAAACGTTGAACAAAGTAGCTGTACTTGGGCTGCTCGCTGTGTACAATGCCCCTTTATGGCATATCTGAAACGTCCTTACTGCGCCTTGTAATCGGAAGGTCCGGTTTCGCTGTGTTAAAGCCTTCGAACAGCTTCGGGACTCTGGGGCGCTCGACGCTTTGGGTAATCACCGCCACCTCGTCGTCATGCGCACTTGGCGGGAGACCGCAGCATAAGGTTTTCCCTGAAACGGACACGCACAAGAAAGTCAATTAGACACGGCCTGCTAGGGGAAGCCGTTGAACCCTCGCGGAGAGGTCAACTGTCCGTGACTTCTGAATCAGAATAGCTTCCGACTTCCTAAAGCCGAGCCTTATGCTCGTTGAGGCTCAGTAAGAAAAGGGGCATGCATCATTGCTAGCATCATCAGAGGCTTGTGTATATATACCAGAGGCCTGTCTCCTCTACGCATGCTGATGAATTGTGTCCAAGTCATTGCCCTCTTGTCTAGTCTTTCTCTACCAGTCTCTCGTTGAACAATAGCAACATTCCTTCGCTCTAACACTATCGATCTGAACCATAGCAACAACCTCATCACTCAAGACCTCGCCAGTACTATCAAAATGCAATTCACAGTTTTCTCCATCGTCTCCATGGCCGCGCTGGCCACAGCATTCCCATCCGGCTCAGGCCACAATTTCCTGGCCAAGCGATCGAGCTGCGAGACCACAACTCCAGTCGAATTCCACTTCAACGACACGACCATCGGCACACTGGATTCCTGCACCACAGACGTCACAAACCGAGGCGGCGACGCCGTGCCAAAGTTCCGCCGAGACGACAACACCACATGCGTCAACGGCCCGTCGACCAACTACACCGTGGCCTCGGGGGACACGCTTGAGAAGATAGCCCTCCAGTTTGATTCTGGTGTCTGCAACATCGCCTCTGCCAACGGCCTGACCAATCCTGACTTCATCCTCGCCGGCCAGGTCTTGATCGTCCCTACGGAGGTGTGCGAGGCCGAGGTGGACAACCAGAGTTGCCGGACGGCGGCCGGCACAGCCACCTGCGTCGAGGCAAGTGCCGGTGTGGCCAGTACCTACACCATCGTCAGCGGGGATACGTTCTTCCTCATCTCCTCGAACTTGGGAATCACTTTGGACTCCTTGGTCGCCGCCAATCCGGGCGTGGACGCAAGCGCCTTGGAGGTCGGACAGGTCATCAACGTTCCTATTTGCTCGGTATAAGCTGGTGTAGACGTCCTTGGTCGATGGGGGATTGGAGATATCGGCGAGCTCAGCGGGTGATGACTATCAGTTGACTTATGATCATGAAATGAATTGATTACTACATGAACATATTGATGTCATTGCAACGGCTGTATCTCCAATTACTGAAGTGCCCCAAGAAATGCATTACAGTTTTGAAAGTTTTAAGAAGTACTCTAGGACACCCAAAACGTCGCGAGTACCTGGCCACGCAAGATCCAATTGTGTCGTGAGATATGTTCAATCCAATTACGACAGGCGAAGGGATCTAGATACGATTTGAAATACTTGGTATAGAGGCAAGGAGGTCGCATTTGCTGTTATTGTCAGGGTCGTTGCTGACCTCGATCCCTTGAGAATGGATCTGTAAGGTCTGCATAGCTGACGTGTACAGCGGCCAGTAGCTACTGAATTTGTTCGTGTGAAAGTTGTTGGGATCGAAAGACATAGCGAATGACACGAAATAGTCCCGCATCAAACTTGCAAGAGTACTGTTGCCAGGCGAGGGAAGGGGACCAAGGGTGCTGTAGCCCGTTGCTGCACAGCCGTCAGTATTTTTGCGTGAAAATAACGAGGATGTCAAAGGCTGGTGTTTCCAGTAGTGTTCACTTACGATTGATGTCCGTCGAGAACAGGAAAGGAGCTGTGGCACCATGAAAGCCTGTGCCGGCTTCAAAGACCATCTTGTACACAGGCAGCCCAGAGTCTCTCATCGCAGACGCAATGGAAGTCGTCCCACAATTCACCACCGTGTCAGCAAAAATGGATCGGCGCCTGGATAGAGCGGTGACGTTCTCCATCGTTCCGTTGCTGGATGTGATGGTGGACGGATACTGCGCCAGGACTCCTTCAACAAAACTGTCAGTGACCTCTTGCCACAATGTGTGCAAGTCCGCCGCCAGCTCATCCTCGGTCTTCAACGAAAAGTTCGAGAACAGGTATCCCTCCTGACCGTCGCGATCGACGAGAGTTGGAACTTTGGAGAAATTGCCGTTCTTGAATTCCGTGGCAGGGTGGCCGAGGATATTGACTCCATCGATAGCGGGACCCCAGTAGAACGTCCCGTAGGCAGACTGTCCATCGGCATAACTCGTCTCATAGGAGGCTGCCGTCGCAGCCTGGATCTCTTTTGTGCTGAGGCCGCGAAGACATTGGAGATCTGTGCAGTTTGCCGCCGACCGGAAGTAATCGTACTGTGCTTGGAGCCAATTATCGTCGTACATTGGTGCCCACCATGGATACTCTGCCAGCATATACTTAGCAATGGCATCACTCATGGGTATTCACTGTACCTACCAGCTATTGCTGCTCGGAACGGGGGGCATTCTTCGCCCCCTCGAAACATCAAGTGCATTGTGACGGAGCTGCCGCCTGCACTGCCCCCAGCGACAGTGACCTTGGAAGCATTGCCTCCGAAGTAGTGAATGTTTTCTTGGACCCATTCGAGTGCCAAGCGCTGGTCCAGGAGGCCGACATTCCATGAACCATCTTGGGATACCTCCTGGCCAGCTAAGAAACCCAAAGGACCTAGCCTGTATTGAATGGCGACATAGATGAGGTTGCCCCTGGAATGGTATACCAGGCTTTCACCCGGCAACGTGATGGTATTACCACTCACATAGCCTTGATGGACGCAAGGTCAAATTAATATCATGGAGCCATAGGGAATGGTTGCATTTGTGCAACGTACCTCCACCGTGAATCTGTACCATGACTGGTAGCGCAGTCGACGCAGGTGTGCTGGGTGTTATAACGTCTAGAACGAGGCAGTCTTCGCTCTCAATCATCCCTCCCAGTGTAATACCACTGCCACCTAACCAAGAAGGTGTGCTCTGGATGCATGCTGGTCCTCGCGTCGTCGCATCCACGGTCTTGTTAGGTACCGAAGACGCATTAAGGGGCACTGGGGGCCTCCACCGGAGTCCGTTCAGGGGCGGCTTCGCGTATGGTACACCGTAATACGAGGTGAGTCTGCCAGGGAATCAGTCGAGATCTATTTGTCAAAATGCTTTCGTCAAGCTTGCCCAGAAGTGCTGTTTTGCAAGCCGCGATAGGAGATGCCTCCGGCAGAGAGGACAGCCTCTTGGGCCTGGGCGGCTGATGCCAAATCGAGGCCGAAGGCAAGTAGAAAACGGTACCAGATCATCGCGTTCAGCGCTGGCGGATAATTTAGCAGACGGTGAAACCAAATTGTGAGTTTGTCGCTTCAATTCAGTTCTCGGGATATATACCGAAGGTGAGGGGTGGATCTGAGACATTGATAGTGATAAGTGGCTGTTGTCAACCGGGGCTTGAAATCTTCTCCGGGCGCCACAACCAAGGCCAAAGCCCACGACGACAGAGTATCCATACGAAATTCTCATCCGCCCCTAGCCCTATAATTGCGAAGGTCTTGGCCTGTCATCTTCTCCGAGGACAGCTCCTCCCAGCCGATCTTTCCTGCTCACTACTATTGTAATGCGCCCGTTCGTTAGTCACATTGGAGGTGAGCTCTCGCTGTGTTTCGGAACTCAATGTGTCAAGCTAATCGACTAGACTTGAAGATGAAAATGAATGTGAGTCGGATTCTCTCCAAGTTTGTATTTCTCCACAAATTATTGTCGAGCGTACAAGGGAGACCACGGACTTCCCGAGTCCCCACGAGGTTCGTCCGGCTACCCGATAAGATATACGTATGTAATATACGCGCATTCGACGACGACAAGGTATAGGTGGATGGCCGGACTCCGAAGGTGCGCTAACGACGGCCCGCTTACCGTTCCCATCGTCTTTTGATTGCGATTCTGGTATGCCAGAATGCACAGTACTAGTGAAGGTGGCTTTGAAGGCTTGATGAACAGATGCGGAATTCACATCACGCGTGGTATGGGTTGGTGGACTAATGAGTTGGCACTGGTTAGGGCCCTTGGCACTAATTAAGGAGCAATATTTCTAGCAGGTGGGTCATTTTGGTCAGGTATTGTTTCCTCGGCTTAGTGTTCTTCTATATGTCGAGGCTGGGCGCGTCCCGGCTCATTCGATCTGCGTTATTTAAACAGGTCAATGTCTCCTTCGACAACTATCCTGCGAATCTGGCGGGAAAAATCCCCGGTCTCACCTGAAATTGGAAATTTTCAGGATGCGTCCCCTCATCACTTCTTGTTCGTTCAATACCTAGGTATCCAGGTCTCGTCTCATGGAGGCAACAAAACCATCCCGACGCAATGTGGGCTTATGCTAGAGGTGAGTAGGCATCAAAAAGCTGAGATATCTCGGCTGGAGAGCTGACAAGATTTTGCAGGAAATCAACCATGCGATGGATGGCGGTCTGTATGCGGAAAAATTTCAGAATCGGGCCTTTCAAGGCACTCTAACAATGTCGCCCAGCCTGACTGCTTATACTCCCATCAACGGCGCCATTCTACCGGCGAGTAATAACACTGAGCCCTTGTCCGATGCCATACTCACCTACCTGTCCGTCTCTGGTGGCTCTGGACGGGCAGGTTTCGCCAATTCTGGCTGGTGGGGCATCGATGTCCAAGCCAACCCTACAAAGGTTCTTTTCTGGTGAAGGGCACTTACAACGGGACATTTACCACAAGTGTCGATTCAGAAGCCTTTGATGAAACCTTTTCGTGCTTCGATATCCAGTCAAACGGTGCGGCCGACAGGTGGACCCGCCACGAGTTCGAGTTGGTTCCAAACAAGGCGGCCAGCGATATCAACAACACGTTTCCCGTTACCTTCGCATCGGTAGGTTAGCTTTTGAAAGCTTGCTAGGGATTATAGTGTTAACTGAGTTTGGTTAGGACGATATCAAGGGGCCTCTTGGCTTCACCCTCATCAGTCTCTTTCCACCAACTACCCTAACAAGGGGAATGAGACCATTGTGCTACTGGAGAACCGCCCTGGCAAAGTTTCTGTTTGAGGTTGCTACGGGACCGATGGCATGGGCCTCGTCAAATTGATGCACAAGTGCGAAGACCTTGGACTTGAACCCAGTAAGTACCTAGACAAGTATATCAACTTCAAGGTGACCGGTAACTGAACACCGTATAGTGATCAGTGTTTGGTCTGGGCTCAATCATGTTGGTGGCCCCCTTAGCCAAGAAGAGCTAGGACCGTACGTCCAAGACGCCCTCGGCCAACTCGAATTCCTGACTGGGCCAATCACTACGAAGTTTAGAGGACTTCGGGATTCATTAGGCCACGCAGAGCCGTAGTCCATCAAGTATTACGTGAAGGTTGGAAACGAAGACCAGATTAGCGGCGGTACAGAGTCTTACCTCGAATACCGCCTGGAGATGTTCTACCACGCAATCAAGGAGAACTACCCCGTTACCAAGGTGGTGGCTTCCGGTTCCGAGTACTCGATGAATCTCACGATCCCAGATGTGGGAGGAGACTTCCATGCCTACAAGACACCGGATGGGTATGCTGGGGCCAGCAGCTTCGGGCGATTTGATCACGCCCGCCACGACAGCCTGATTGGCGAGATGGACTGCGTGTACCCGAACAACCTGGACAATACAACACCGTTCTATGAGAAATATACCGAATACCCATTTTGGATCTGCTCTGTTTCGGAGGCCGTGCTCCTTCTCGGCGCGGAGCGCAATTCCGGCAGAGTCATCGGAGCAACCTGTGCCCCTATCCTGGCCAATATGAATGGCAAACAATGGACACCGACCCTGCTGAGTTTTGATACTGATCCACAAAGAACAACAATCTCGACCAAGTATCATACATGGGGACTTCTCAGCTCCAACCTTGCAACGGAAACACTGCCCTCTGTGTCTGACAGCGACTTTGGTCCGCTCTACTACAGCACCGGTCGCGACAGTGCCACAGGTTCCTTGCTCTTCAAGGCCGCTGTCTACAACAGCACATCCGACGTGCCCGTCTCTATTTATTTTTTTTGAAGGCGTAGCCACAGGGTCGAAGTCAGAGCTCACGGAGCTCACCGCAGACGATCCATTCGCCAACAACGTGTTGGGCGGGACTGAGGTGGTCAAGAGATCCACGCAAGCCCTGATCGCCAACGCTGGGGAAGCATTCAACTTTCACTGCCCAAAATGACGGGGAATATTGCTGTTCTGAAAATCTGATTAGTTTTGCATTGACCACGGAATAACCAAGTTATCTTAAAATACCATGGTGGCTAGAATCGCGAAACAATAGGCCGACAACAAGGACACACCCGTAGGGACTTTAGTCTTGTGCTAGCACAAACACTGCTAATGGTCAATTACTGTCATTCTTGTACTTAGACGTTTCTATAGCAATTGTAAGAGGCAGCTACAGCCTTTGATACACAAATGGTTCCGTTTTGGCACGACTTGATGTCCCTTGAGGTCTCCCAGTGACCAGATTCACGCTCTCGAGGAGATCGCTGCGCAACTGTTCATTACATGTCATGAGCATCTCTCACAGCCAGAGTCTTCATATAATCATTTGCAGCGCCTCTGTGAGTTATGGAGACGTTAACTGTTTGCCTCTCTTCTTGGTTCATACGTTCAAACTTGTCACTGCGAATAATGAGATGCCTCTCGCGACTGAGGCATGATTGTTGGATGCGGAATTGCTTACCACTGATGTAGCCGAGATGATGCCAGGAATGCTAGTAGCTTCCCTTGGACAGCTTCCTGCAGCCAAAGATGAATGACAAGTTGGACATAGATTGATGCCATAGCTTGCTTACGTCACAAGGATGGGCCTGGTTAGTGGACCCCTGGCCCCAGATTATGCACGTTGGTTCGAGATTCAGGCCTTGCATTGGTTGACTGACATTCTACTGCGGCACCAAGATCTAGGGCTTACCAATAATCACCGTCTGGACCGCCCTTTTTACCTGGTAAGCAGCGTATAATCCACATCAATGATGGCACTGCATTGGGTCTGGTTTCACCGCGTTCGCGGGTCACGGACCTCCGGCGATGCTATAGCTTCAGCAGCTTGACTAGACAGCCGTCTTACATATGTACGCAACCCCGCCCTCACACTGCAAATATAGCCTGTCAACATCATTCCGTGCTCATTCCGTCAATCGGCATCTACAAGTCTCGCCGACTTCACCAAATAACCACTCAATGGCGTCGCAAATCAAGCTGCTCCGCGAGCCCGTTCTCGCCCCATCCTCCACCCTCATCCTCGTCACTGGAGCATCCGGGCACATCGGCTCCAACATTGTTCGGGAGGCCCTGAATCTCGGCTACCGCGTGCGCGGCACAGCTCGCACGAGCGAGAAATGCAAGGCGACGGTCGCCGAGCAGCAAAACCACCCCAACTACAGCACAGCCGTGGTCTCGGACTACTCCCACCCGTCAGATGAGATCGACGCCGCGGTCAAGGGGGTCGACAGCATCATCCACGTCGCCTCGGACACGACGTTCAACGATGATGCCGACTTCGTCATCAGCACCGTCGTCGCCGGCACCGAGCACTTCCTGCGGGCCGCGGTCAAGGAGCCCAAGGTGAAGCGCTTCACGCTGACGAGCTCGTCCACCGCGGCGATACTGCCCAAGCCGGGTGTCGAGGGTATTGTCGCAACTACGGACACGTGGAACGACGAGGCCGTGGAGGCGTCCAAGACGAAGGGCACTACCATCGGGCCAAGCATCTACCCTTACGTCGTATATGCGGCCAGCAAGACCCAGGGTGAAAGGGCGCTCTGGGACTTCGTGAAGAAGGAGAAACCATCCTTTGTTTGCAATGCCGTACTTCCAGACACCAACTTCGGACGTGTCGTGGGCTCTCCTGGTGCAACGGGCGGAATCGCCATCCAGCTGTTCAAGGAGGGGACCCTGCCGTGGCCTGTCGCCCCTCGTGAGTGTCCCCCGAGGTGAAATGGGTCGGAGGTCCAGCTAACAGGCATACCAGAATACTTCGTCGATGTTGTCGACGACGCAAGGCTGCATCTCTGCGCCGCGGTGCTAGACGAATCTCTCAAGAACGAGCGCATCTTCGCATTTTCGTATACTTTCAACATCAACGACTGTATCGAGGCCATCAAGAAGGTCAGGCCAGATGTGGACGCGTCGAAGCTGAAGACTAACCCCGATGAGCTGCGAGATCTCAGCAAGGTGCCCAACGAGCTGGGTGCGAAGCTGCTGAAGGAGTGGTATGGCCAGGATGGGTACAAGACCCTCGAACAGAGCCTCAAAGAGAACCTCGAGGGTATTTGATTACTCGTAGATAGTGGACTATGTGCAGTTCCATTGGATAAATACAAACCGAATCTCAAGTTGAATACCGTAAAATGGACGCCATCAACAAGCCGCAGATAAGCCCGGGATTCTGGATACCAGCCTATAGCACACATAAAACCATGCTTGAGACCAGAGCGACTACAGCAACCTGCCAATGGCTCTCCTTGTTATTTGATGATTCGCTCACCACGACAGTTGTCGGCGTGGCACTCGCCCTACCGGTAGCCTGACCGCTCGCCGAAGCAGATGATCGGCGCCCGGCCCCGGTCGGAACAATCACGCTCGAGGCGGTGGTAGGGACGACTCGAGTCGGCGAGGTGGGCTCCGAGTCGGAAGTGGGCTCCGAGGCGGGAGGCGTAGCAGGGCTTCGTTCAGGCGTTGTCTGGGTTTCTGGATCATCGCTCGGGTAGCCGATGACTGTAGTTGCGCCGGGTGGTCCACCAGGCAGTGGAACGCCAGGGATCGGAGGTGCGCCGGGCTGCTCTGGGGATCCACTCGCTGCCATCTGAGCGACCACGTTCGAAACGATGTCGTCCGGGACTTCGATGACGCAGGGGTCGGAATCGACTGATGTTGCACCGAGGCTCGGGCAGCCATTCAGGTTTGCCTGGATGCCTATCGCCCCTCCTGATATTGGGCAATCCCCGAGTTGTGTTCGGATATCGGGACTCGCCCCAGGCACCACGCTGAATGTGCTGCTTCCGGAAAAGTCGGTCCGTCCCCCTTCTGCCTGCAAAGCCCCGCCTTCATCCGAACAATTCCTGAGGAAACCGAAGTCCCATTCCAGGCTATAAGCTCCTTCGAAATCGCCAGCCGCAACACCCAGCCCCCAGTTGCCGCTCAATGAGGTCGACTCATCCTCATAAAGATAGTAGTCCTCCGACCCAAAAGAAACAGCACCAAACTCGCCCTGATCGACGGATAAGCGCCCGGTATCAACAATGCCGCATTCGCCTTCACAGCCTTGGGCCCTTCGAATCCGCCATTCAAAGAAGAATCCAAACGTCCACGCAGCACTGGCGCCTTGGAGGGCAAAAACGACGGGGAACGTGTCAGCCGGGTTGTAAGTGTCGTTGCGAGGGAAGACTAGGTCAACAGCGACATTTGAGGGAAGTGACACATCTTGTGCCAGTGTAGACGCAGTAAAGTAAAGTGAGAACAGCCCGGCGAGGTTTCTGCCGGACGAACGGGAATCACTAGTGAGAATCATGGTGTTGGTATTAGAGAGGCGTAGACTAATAAGTTGGCACCCAGATGATGGGAAGCAGTCAACATTGAACCTACTTGGGCAGAGCCAGGTCTAAATAGCTCAGTCAATATGGCCACGGCGAAGCGGGCTGGGTTTCGGGCACTGTTCTGAATGACTCAAAACAGAGAGCTCCGCGCGCAGGCTCACCTGGAGCTGGCGAGGCAAAAAAAAGCATGTGTGCATTACACTTTCAGCCAACCCGCCAAGTTGGGTCACAACACCAAATGATGCTAATTCGCCTCCTACCAAGAACGGCGACGATGTATTACAGACAACGACCTGGGCTGGGCCGCACTTAGCTCCAGCCATCCGCCCAACCGAAGATTAAAGTCTGAGGCCGGGTGCTAATATTGTCCGTTTAGTTCAGATCTTGGCCCGTTCCGACGATTCTGGGCCTAGCCCATGATGCTTGGCGCTATGCGCGGCCACTTCTGCTCGGCCGTTCGGCACCGAAGCAGGGATGTGAGACATCTCCGTGCTGTAAAATAGGGCTACTCACGCAGCTAATCGACATGCCGAATCGACACCATCAGATGGTACCCTTGTGAGCATCAGGGATCCCGAAAGCTTGACCAAAGTGTACGCACACGTGTCGTCGCATAATTGCGCTTGGAGAACCTCTGGGACTTTTGATCTCCGGTGCCAAGCTGTAAATCATCTATATTTCGACCACTTAGTTTCCGCAGACAGGGAGAGACAGAACCATCTTAGTGATATTTACAGACCAGGCGAGATGAGGGCCTTGTTTAAGAGGGTCTTGGCACCTGAACGCGCAATCTGCCAAAGGCTGGCTGACAGGGAGGTTTGAGACGCAAGAGAAACCTCCCATGCTATTTGTAGCCAAGGCCACGATTCGTCGCTACTGTGATAGATTGCTACATAGAAATAGAATTTCAGATCACCCATATTACTTCTCATATCACCGAGCCTACAGGCTTGAGCCCTGCCTGCCGTAATACCTTCCTTGATTGAGGAGTGGTTTCTCTCGGTTATTACTGTCCAAAACCGCCGACAGCGCGTTATCTCTAGTAGACCGGTATCAGACATGTTGATCATGGCTTCCAGGCGTTGGGATGTTGCCACCAATGCCTTGGCAAATTATGTGTAGCAGTGACGACGGGGCCAAGGATCACCAGTGTCGATGGAAGCCTCGACTGCTCGAAAGATTGCGGCCAAGTCACAATGATGGTCTGGGCAGTCATGATTGGGTGTGCTTTCGTCACTCACGGCGTAACCTCATCCGAAAAGCCAAGACAGGAACCTGTTGTGAACTCGTTGGGGTCAGTCGATGGGAAAGTCGACAGGACGGCACGCAGCCTGGACAGAATTGTGTCCACAGCCGGCTTTGGCTGGATGAATCGGGTACCATGAAGTGTATGTGGCCCTAATGCGCTTCTTCGGCCACATCACACCGACAGTGTCTCCTTGTCACTAGCAGCATCAAGGTTCAGTCGTTCTTGTGCGGTGATATCAAATCTTGGATGTGCTTGGGAGAGTTGGAAAGCTATCTCACGGTGTCTTGGGCTCACTCGGGTTCTGGAGGCTAACTGAGCCATATAATGTGCGCTGGTCCAAAGTGGGCTTGGACTGAATAGCAAACTGATTGGAATTTCAAAGCAGTCTATTGGAAACAGTCGGTTCAGTCTGTGATACATGAGGAGAAAGTTCTATAAAAGTCTTCCGATACGCCTTTCCCGATGCAAACAAAAGAAATAATATCCGGAGTAGACATCCTGTCGATGCAGTTATAGTACAAATTCTGTACCGGCTTCTAGAGCTGAACCTTCCTCAGCCTGACAAAGCACTGAGAAGGCTCGGTGGTAAGCCCCATCTTGTGCCCGTAGCCAGACAGTTCATCGGGACACTTCAAAAGCTCAAAGTTCCACACAATGAGCGTCACCAGCACCCGCAACTGGACGTACGCAAGCCTCTTCCCGAAGCAGCTCCGTGTGCCTAAAGAAAAGGACAACAGTGGCCCAGAGGAGGCGTCAAACTCTCCCCCATCGTTGGTGAGCCACCGTTCAGGTTTGAAAGTACCGATGTCCACGGGGTCCCACTCATGCCGTGACCTGCCCGACTTCGCGGCCTCCTGGCTGCTAGCGTGGCGCTTGCTCTCTTCAATATTGAACGCAGGCGTCTTGATGCTAGCACCATCGGTGGGCATGATGACGATGATTCCCTTGGGGATCCTGTGGCCAAGAATCGTGGTGTCCATCATGGCTTCCCTGTCGACTGTCTGGATCGTACCTCCGCAACGGAGTATCTCCTCTTGGACGGCGTCGAGATATGGGATGCGGGCTGATGTAATCTCCTGTACTGTGGGGGCACGCCCTTCTTCCTTGGCCACCGAGAACCCTTCCTGCAAGGCGGAACGGAGGCGCTCTTGGATTTGCGGGTGGTCCGCCAGGAGCTTGACACCCCAAGAGAACGTTGTGGAGGTTGTGTCATGGCCGGCAATGACAAAACCGAACACCTATAGAATCATAAGTCTCCTTGCAGAAGCAGAATAACTCGAAGAAAAGACTCACCTCATGGAACATCGTTGTTGAGAAGAAATCTGGGGCGCGGTCCTCCTTGCCCGCCAAAATGATCTCCCTTCGGACCATGTGGTCCACTGCCGAGCGAATCGTACTGGGGTCAGGGTGCGTCTGAGACCTCTCCACTGCAGCTTGAACCTGCTTCCGAATAGATTCATCTCTGATCTCCTTCGCCTTCACAAACGTCGGCATTCTCATCAGGACAGGCCACTTGAGTTTTGCGATAGGGCTGCCCTGGACTTCAGCGAACATGCCAGTAATGGTAAGCACCGACTTTATGACTGTGTCCATCTCTTGGGTGGGGAATTCGATGGGTTCATCCACGCTGCCATTGTGCTTAGCCATAGCGGTCGCTTCTGAGGCCTTGCGCTCGTGGTACTCCAGCTCTGGGTCGTTGGCACGGTGCTCGAACCCCTGACCATATGCAAATCCATGGACGGCGTCGAGAGCCGTGTTATAGATGTCATTAAAAGCCACGAAAGGTCTGCCCTGTGCTGACTGGGCTTTCAGGTCCCACAGCCGCACAAGATTAGACACGTGGTGGTAAATAACCGGCGCGGCCACGCCGTCGAGGAAGCCGGGGCTCATGAGATCTTGTAACAGCCGTCTGTGGCTCTTCCAGACAGCGTTTGTCTTCTGCACAATATGATGGTTTGGGATGATACCCTGGAATATTTCGATGGCGGTGGACGATCTCTCAAATTCCTTGCCTCGTCGCATGAGGATGTCCTGCGACTCACGGAAGTCGTTTACAACCACAGTGGGCTTGCCGAACGGCCGAGGGAAGATCTGAACTATAGGGGAGTTGAGCTCTTTGGACTGTTTTGTGACAAAGTCGAAAAACGTGACTTGAGCTGATGCCAAATATTTTCCTATGGCCGGGAAGTCGCCCAGCATGGAGCTGACAGATTCTGGGCGGTAGGGAATGCCGGGGATGGGCTTCGGGAGAGCCCATTGTCGGAAGATGTAGAGGAAGATAGCGAGAGGGACGAGTACGAGGACTAGAGGATTTGAAACTCCAGAATGAGATTGAAGTTGAAGTTGTTCCTCCGGTAGAACGGTAGAAATGTTGACTGTAGATGTCGACATGTTGATAGAACTTGTTCAGGTGCAATCAATTCGTGGCTTGCGGATGAAATGTATTACCTAAAAAACAGAGAGCAGATTGATGTGACGGATTGAAGACTTTTGCTGTTCTCAAGCAGCCATCGAAGTGTTGTTCATCTTAAATATCTAAGGGCTTCAAAACAAGTGACGCCGTTTAAGTTCGGTCATAATCGGCCACGGAGACGCTTCCGCCTTCAAAACCCCGTCTCCGGCCAACGCATCCTCATCGAGAGGCCAATTTTGTCCCGATCGGACGCCATGTCACTCTCCGGACGCATGGTAAGCCTCTCAGAGTATCATCCCCTGAACTCTCGGCTCGGCGCGTGAAGCGGTGCTTCATTCATCAGTTGGCTAGTCAGACACCCCTGCTTGGATAAACATTCACTCGCTGAAACCCTGCTACTCCACAATCCGAAACCCGACCGCTATTAGCTTCCCGCGTGTCCCGTCTCTTCGGCCGACGCTATTTTGCTCTCGGGTTTCGGTTCCAAAACTCAGCTGTTCCCTACGTACGTCACAACTTGTGGGTAGATATCGCACGGAAATCAACATGACCGATCAAGGGCCTCCCGGGCTGTCACGAAGATTGTCAAGGACCTGCAACTTGTGCAAGGAGAGGAAAGTTCGGTGTATAGGTAAGCACCCGAAGGCCGACAACGCGGTTCTGAACAGAGCTGACGAAATCAGTCGTGGCTGGAGCATCATCTTGCACAAGCTGCATTGTAGGTTGACGAGTCCCTACCCGTTAGTAAGAGCATTCATGGTGTCTTTGAGGCTGACAGCCTCTTCAGAAACGAAAAGTTCCATGTCATTTCTCCAAAACAAGGCGGGCAGTCAGACAGCCCCAGCAACTCACCCCTGAAGCGTCGACAGGCTCAGGGGTCGATCGTGCGAAACCGAACTCTTCGTCTGAGCTGTTCATCGACCAGATCTTCCAGGACCCATCACTCGCAGGCGTTCACCCCGTCAATGATGCTCAGAGTGTATTCAAGGTGAGGCTCGACCCTGTTCGCAAGACTCAGTTTGTGCTAACGAATGTTTTCAAGATCCATGGACACCACTGTAAGCACTTATCAATACACGTGGCATCCGGGCGGAATTCAAAACGACTGACCGCCGCTGTGCAGTGACGAGCTCCAATCTGGCCTACTTCTCCGAGGGGCACATCTGCCGTATCTCCCAGCGCTTAGGACACAACAAATTACTTGATCTAATCAGAAGCATATCCAACGTCGTGAATGACAAAGTCAGTCGTGCATCAGATGGTACCACACCACTGGTTAGGGATTCGAGACCAACCGCTCCGGAGAACGAGGTTTCGGAAGCCAAATTAAGAGCCTATGTTGAATCTTACTTTGAGCATGTCCACCCTCTGTATCCCTTCCTGGATAGGAGGACTTTCGAACCCAGGTTCTTGAACATTCAGGCGAGGGATACGAGTCCGGCATTTCGTGCACTTTATCACAGTGTGCTGGCACTCGGGTGCCAGTACGTCGGGGAAGATAGCTCGTTTGCCTTGGGCCAAGGTGAGGCTTGGAGCTACTTCAGAGTCGCTCTCAGCCTGGTACAAGATGTTATATTCCCACCTGGGGCACTAGTTAACCTACAAGTATGTGGCGAAACTCGAAAGTAGCTGAATATTCCCCTAGCTAATCCTTCACTCATCTCGCTAGGCAATCACTGCTATGGTAAGTGGCGGGTGGACACTATTGCCGGCACGAAAAGGATACCACTGACATCTATTGAACCTTTAGGCAATATTTGGCTCCAACGCAGCATCGTTAGGAATAGGCGACTTTCTGACAATGGAAGCTGCAAGAATGGCCCAGTCACTGGGCTATCATCGTCCTATGGTAAACGCGAAAGAAGACGAAGCAACCTGCTACAGGACATTTTGGGTGGTGTATCTCCTCGAAAAAGGTATCACGTTCATGCACGGCAGGTCTTCGGTAGGTCTTCCTGCAAGGTTTTCTGTTCACCTACTTCGAGGCACATTGCTATGGACATATACTAACAACGCAGTGATACAGTCGATTGCCGACCACGATGTTAGCTGTCCCATCATTCCAACGGGTGAAGAATACCTCAAAACTGATTTCGAAATGTTCGTCTCTGCTCTACGACTGGGAAGACTATGCTCCAAGACTTACGAGAAGCTATTCTCTGTGACCGCCAATTTGAATTCCATCGATGAATACGGACCATACATCGAAAGCATGAAGTCGGACCTAGAGGCTTGGAGGTCTTCGATACCAGAAGAAATCAGGCCCGGCTCACCTCCTAGTGGGACACGGATGAGTGAAAGCTGTCTGAGGTTGCACTTTGCCTATTATAATCTTACAATCGCCCTGGCAAGGCTGGCTCTGTATGTGAGCAGAAAGGCTGTGAAGAGCGAGACAGATGATGCCAAAGTGAAAGCAGCAGAAAACGATTTGATGGAAAGCGCAAGAGCAGTTTCTCGGCTTACTATATGCATCGATATACGGCCATACACGCCGTTATGGTGAGTACATAAAGCTGATTCGCGCAACTTCCTTCGAGGTAGTAGGACAAGAGTGCTGACTCAACACCACCGGCAGGATACTAGCTTCTGTTCCACTCTCGGCAATGTTTGTTCTCTTTGACATGATCATCCACGGACCCTCTCGCCTAGAGACGGAAACTGACCTCGGCCTACTGGATGCCCTGGCGGGATATTTCAGCCGGTTTGATTATGCAACAGGAGGCTCAGTCCCCTGCAGTCGCTTCTCTGGCTTCGCTCACATCGCCAATCAATTTGTGCGTGACCAGGGTTCGAGGTCTATGCTACCAGAAAAAGCACCAGAAGAGCCCGGGAATCAGAGTAGAGTACGAGTGTCGCAAGGCGTCGAGTATGCTGGCCGAGGTACGTATTTGACAAGGCACACACTGAAGAGTATTTTGTGAACATGTGACTGGTATTCAATTGGTTGACAACAAGTAGAAGACACCACAAATAGCGGAGATGTCTTTCAGCAGGAAGTTTCGTGTGGAAACGAATCATCTTCATATACGGCCCTCAACGAACCTTCTGCATTTGACGCACAGCTCTTTGCTGGGTTCGACTTCTCGAATCTCTTTGAATTCAACGCTCCTGCTTTCAACTTCCCAGGATTCGGACGACTATGAAGCTGAATAAGGCATCAAGTACAAGACGAAAACGGATGCGCGAAACATCACGTCGGTCTGGATGGATTTCACTAGCATTGTTGCAAGTCTTACAGCATGAACTCGGGCGTCTTCTCATGAAAGGTGATGGACAGAGTGGCTCCATGGGATGTCTATTCGGTAGCCTACTGACTCTCCTAGTTCTTCTTGACCCAGACGGTCTGGGGGTTGCACCATCCCTTCAGTCCGCCCAGTCCAGACTCGACACCAATACCGCTCTCCTTGTGGCCTCCGAACGAAGCTTGCGGGCCGACCTCGAAATGGGTGTTGACCCATACGGTACCAGCCTCCAGACGCCGTGTCATGCGCTCAGCTCGCTTCAGGTCCTTGCTCCACACAGAGCCACCCAGGCCCATCAAGGACACATTGGCACGACGCAGGACGACTTCTTCGTCCGACCACTTCAGGAGTGGCACAATGGGCCCGAACTGCTCCTCGGCGACAAGCTTCGAGTCTTCAGGAGGGTTGTCTATCACAGTGGTCGGCATGTAAAAGCCCTTGCCCTTGTCAGCCTCTGAAGGCTCGCCACCAAGGACGACCTTCCATCCCTCCTTGGATATGTGGCGGTATAGGTCCTGCAATTTGGCGTACTGCATGCCGTTCTGGGTTGATCCGAGGAAAGCCTCAGCATCTTCAGGACCACCTCTTTTCAGGGTCTTGACGAACTCAACAAAGGCCTTGAGGAACTCGTCGTAGATGCTCTCGTGCACGTATACACGCTTGACGCAGAGGCAGACCTGGCCGGTGTTCATGAGAGCCACAGTTGCAACCTGTTCAAACTAGTCAGTATCATACCAACTCGAATGGAATATTGGGGGCTTTTCATACCTTGGGCACAACAGCTGCAATGTCGACATCAGGGCAAATGATAGCGGCATCGTTGCCTCCCAGCTCGAGGGTCACGCGCTTCAAGGTGGGAGCACATGCCGCCATCACCTTCTTGCCACTGGCAACCGATCCGGTGAAACTGATCTTGCCAACATCAGGGTGTGCTGTGAACATTGGTCCCAGACTCTCGTCGCCACTGAGAACGCTGAACACGCCCTTGGGGAATATCTTGGCACCGAGCTCTCCCAGCTTGAGTGCAGTATAGGGACTGAACGGCGAAGGCTTCCAGATGAAGACGTTTCCGACGAGGAGCGAGGACACGAGCTTGACAACTCCGAGCAGCATGGGAAAGTTCCATGGGATGATGCCGACACCGACGCCAATGGGAGTGTGACGGATCACGATGCTTTTCTGCAGGGTCCGACGCATTAGCAATGCTCACGTAAGAAGGAGGGAACCCGGAAATTCAACGGCGGATGCGGGACATGAGTGAGCTAGGAAGACCAACCTCGTCCGAATCCTCGATCAACTCCTCAGTCAAGCGGAGCTTGATGGTCTCGCGGAGCTGTGCGGTGAGAATGAACAGCTCCATGCCGGCCGCCTGTCGTGGCTTGCCGGTCTCCTTTCCCAGCAGTGCCGAGAGCTCTTGCGCGTTGGCGTCAACGGCGTCCGCGAACTTGGCCAGGTACGCCGCCCGCTCATCCTGAGAGAGGCTGCTCCATGATGGGAATGCCGCCTTTGCACTCGCGACGGCACGATCGACGTCTTCCTGTGTCGAGACTGGCACCGGGGCAAGCTCTTCTTCGTTGCTGGGGTTGACCGCACGAATGGTCTTGGCCGTTCCGCTGAGCTCGCCTGCTATGAGGTTGCGAAACGTCTGGCACCCGAGTTAGAAACAAAGTCGAGAGCTTCGCTGTACGCGCAAATTCAACATACCTCGAAGTCATTCAGCTTATATTCTGCCATTTTCAATATATACTAGCCCGATGAAAAGAGTATTTGGCCTATGGATCAAGAGAGGATTTGGTTGCAAAGGAGAAGGGAAGCTGAAAAGAAAGATGGCACGCCGGCGACTAAAAGGACCCTGAATTCGGAGCACTTGAGGTGGGGTCTCGACGATCATACGCTGAGATCAACCATGGCAGCCTACCACCAACACGCATGGAATACTGGGGCGTTGCGAAACACCAGCGCGGGGACACAGGTGAAGAATCCCGGGGTCCATCCGGGGCCAAGACTACTACGTCCCTATCGGCTAGGCAGCTGGGGTAGGCTCACCTTGGACCAGCATAGCGCGATGGGGTCCTTTTGCTGACGGCGCCACTTTTCCCGGGGTCTAGACACTTCGAGACAAAACAGCCGACTCTTATTAGACTGAACGAGCAACGAGGGGTGATGCATCACAGATTGCACGGGATGGATTAGCCGTGGCTTCTGTATGGCTGCAGCAATTGCCACCAACGGTCGCCAGGCGTGGCACATGCATGAAGTACGAAGCTACGCTTTTCGTGGTCCAAAAAAACGGACTAAGGTACCTGGATAGGATAAAAGGCTGTGTACGGAATACTTTGCAAGAAAGACTCGAAATAAAATTCCATGTATAGATCCTACACGCGGCTGGCTCCGTGCGACATGAGCTGCAGCTAGCCATGCCACCGCAGGGGTTCCGATGTGTCAGAATTCGTTTTCAAATGCACCCTACCCACAAGTGAGAAGCTTAGGTAGGGAGGGGGCAAAATCCTTCCGATGCTCGAATGTACGGTGTATTTTATCAACCGGTCTGCCGGGTCAATACTTTACATATTTGCAGCTCACCAGCGCGAAGACGACTCGGAAGCAGTAGTGGGAGACCTTGAGATATTCCAGTGGCGAAAATGATCTAAATGCCCCTCAGCGGCCGATCCCCCTGAGTCCATTGCGGATCTTCGATGACCCAAATCTTTGGATGGGTTGCACAACATCACCCTATATACATTGTGTGGCGGGATTCACTGTTATTGGCCAAATTCCAGCGCCGAAGCGGCCGCCCTTACGGAGATATGGCCCCCAAGACTTGAGACTGCCCATTGACGAAAGGCTGGCCAACAACAGCCCATATCTAAACCGTTTCTACACATGCTTCATGATACTACCGTCCAGACTCTCTCGTATTACCATGCGCAGATCCATCCACTTCCGGCTTCTTGGGTGTGTCAATAGTGTTCTCTTGCTTCCTAGCGAGGAACCCATACGTGAGAAGTACCCTAGGGTACCGCGTGTGCGCTTTCTGCTGGCCTTGCTGGCGGAAGTGATATAGCTACTTGGATCTGACACGATGGCTGTGCAATGGGCAACCTACAATGATCTTCGAACCATGATCCCAAGACAAGATTGTTGATGCCGCTCGTTTCGTGGCAAAAGTGTGAACCTGTATCAACAATCTAGCACGTGCCTCTATGCCATCGGTCAGGTTTCCGTGCTCGATGTATCAGTTCTTAGGTATTCATGGAGCAGAAAGTCAAATGTCTAAATTGAGTATGTAAAAGCATTGATCGGCTCTACTTCTATGTTCATTGGCCCCGGGCCTGCCGAGTCCATTTGAGATACTAAGTGAGCTCCTCACTTAGCGGGTCCGCCGCGGGGAGGAGACGGATTAGGGATACCTGTATCGTTCCTAGAACGCTTTCGAAAGCGAATTCTGGTCATCTCTTGACGTTGGGCGCCCTTTAAATCGTCGCGTGTCTTCGTTTGGCCAACCTTCGGGATGGGCAACGCAACCTGGTTCTTTACAAACCGTTTGATGAAGTCCGGTGATACGATCCACCCTCTGGCGCTGGGCCGGCCGTGTTCAAAGATATATGCCTCTCCGGATTGCTCATTTCCCAAAGGTTCGTTAACGATGGACCACATCTCGACCACGCCTCCTAGGCAGATACCTTCCCAATAACGGCCAGATTCTCCCAAGCCACCATCATTAAAGCCACTCAAAACCACCCCCTTGGGCGTGTGGACAGTGGCGGCGTTCTCACCAGTGAGGAATCCGTACATGAAGTGGACGATTTCGTGAGCGATTGATATAGTGAACTGGAACTCGAAGTTGAGGACGTGACTCTCCTTCCCCTTTTGAGAACAAGTAAGAAGAGCATGCACGATGTCGCTGTTGACATACAAGTCGCCGGTGACTTTAGGGTTGAATTTATTCATGTCGTTCATGCCTCCCATGCGCATTGCGAAGGCTTCGCCTTCAAGACGATTGACCCTGACGATTGGAAAGTTCGTCCTCATGCAGGTGAGAAAATGGTTGATATATTTTGGAAGATCGCCAGGAGGCTTGCCGGCAAATAGATGGGAATGCTTTTTGCTCTTCTCGCATTCCTGGATAATGAGTTGTGCTGTTTTCACAAGACTGTCTCTTCCTCCAGGTGTCTCAAGGAGCTGGAGACCTCGATGAATGCACCTTTCGATTATTTGGTATCGAGTTGAATTTGAAGGGAGCTGTTCTTCTTTACCGTCTTTGGGATCCTTCGTCCACATCACAAGTGACGGAATGGTCGGGAACGTGCGGCTGGGCATCTTTGATCGTCTAAGGAGTTTCTGCGAGTGCAGGCAAGATTTGTTATGATTTTTGCTTTGATTGGTATCGTCTGGGCGTGGAGTTATAGAGATGGATGAGTTGAATACGTTTTCCATTAGATTTCCAGCCAGACCACGATGTGCATTATATAGTGAAATACAGACAGGCTTCTTGCTAACATGTCTTCCGACCGCTCAAAAAATCCAAGAATAGAATCCGGGCCACACACACCACCCAGGTGTCCATGCCTCTGGGTCTCGAGAAACAGGGCAAGGTTGGGCCACGTTGGGAGGCACAGCATACACCAAGTCCTACCAACCACTGAAATTGAGGTGATGCATCTGGACCGGCTACATGGTCTCTCATACCTTCACATGTGATGTTGTAACGAATTATTTCCAGTTGAAGTGTCATGTACCAAGGAAGTCGCGACGGTGGCAAACCTGCCCTAACGAGGACGGGTCGTGCTTTGGAAAAGTCATTACACAACCCGCACGAGAAGATAGAGTTCCAGGGAAGCATAATGTATTCTGAATTCCTGTTCGAAACCCAACATGACTTTGTCTTGTACTGGTATGGTGCCAATTCCGAGTGGGGTTATTGAAGAGATTTGGGCTGATCCAAGGTGCAGGGGCGCCTCGAATAGTCATTACTTCGGACACCCCAACTATATTCTTCGCAAGTCTCCTAAACATACTTCAAAAGCACGAGCCTGATCGATATATCTACCAACAACAATCTTAAGTGACTGAGGCTGTAACAAATATGCACGTATGTAGCTTTAGTGCAAGTTAACAGACATTAGACCCCGAGCGGAAACATCAAATCAACGCACAACTTGTGTCAAATGTTGTAGCAGACAAAGAATGCCCCGATGCCGGCGAGTTCGGCACATCATTACGAGCAACACGGCTGCAGTGAAACAAAGGCTTTTTTGGACCAAATTGTTTGACCACGCGGTCAGTCTCGAACCTTGCCTCCGTTCCCAGGGTTGTTTTCGCCCCCTTTCAGCCGCAATTGTTGGACGCCGGCCATCCGGTCACCAACGGCGCGAAACAACTCGGTTACTCCCTAGCCACCGGAAGAGAGGCGCCTGGCGACGGTTGGCGCCCAATTCATCGCCACATGTGCAGATTTTATGCTAAATTTGGTTATCGTGTCCACCTTTCGATGTGCCGGGCCAGGCCTCTTGGTCGAAGGCGTTGGTCGAAGGCGATGGAGCAGACACCGACCCCGCTTTCAGCTGCAAGTTGGTGGTGATCCGAACGATCTAAATTTAGTGACACAATAACCAACTGATGTTGGAAATCCTCCTTTTCTGATTACATAAGCAAGGCCAATCGAATTTAAGTTGAAGCTGTTGTCGTCTCAAAACTTTCCCGCTTTACCTGGCAGGGCAAACACACATCCCCTCACACTTGAATCCCGCGAGATCAATACTTACTCAACAAACGATCGCATTTCAGGACTAGCAACATGGCAGATCCCAGCATCGCATCCGATAAATCTTCTGTCAATGTTCTCAAGCACGAATGCCATGAGTTGGTAGCTCGGGCTATATCCAACATTT
Organism: Diaporthe longicolla; assembly: GCA_000800745.1. NCBI lineage: Eukaryota > Fungi > Ascomycota > Sordariomycetes > Diaporthales > Diaporthaceae > Diaporthe > Diaporthe longicolla. The sequence goes on from JUJX01000038.1 coordinate 123,450, forward strand.
TGTCCACCGAGATCGCGCTTAACACTTTTGCCCAAATCGTGGATGGGGTCCCCTTACCCTCGGTCCTTGAGGATACTTATGCTGGATTGGACTTGCAGCGTGATCATCCCTTGTTCGCCCATGAATCGCTCTGCACAGGTGTTCTTGAGAAGACAGCAGAGCTTCTGAAAACATTCGACATTGGATGCTTGAAGTTCAATACTTCAGTAAGAGGCCCTGCAACCACCTTTTCATGCTGAAGATGCTGATCTTACTCAACATACAGCTCCTTCGTGCCCTCGAGGCGGAACAACCGGGATCAAAATCTTTCAATACGCGCTTCATTGAAGTCATCGCGGTCGCCGTCCACGAAGTTGCCAAACATCTGTACATGCTGGATAGCAGGGGTCACCAGGACGGCAGCATCGAAAAATGGGTGCCCCCCAAGAACGAAGAGTGGGATTATTGGTGGACACAAAATCCTAACGGACCACCCGCTACACTTTTCCAACATAGATGGTATTTCGATCACGATAAATACCCTGACGGTGTTGCTGATACTGTCGGATACTGGGCTGAGGCACGGATCCTTGGCGGCGTTGTTCTATTCGATAGAAAGGCGGAACCAGCATCAGATGCTGTTTTCATTCATCCAGACCGGGACGAGGTTACCTATAGGATATGCGAGCTGACAGAAGAGCAAAAGACAAGCCTGGTTAGCTTTTTGCTTGCTCCGCTCTCAGAGAGGGACAGCATGCAGTGCCCCCTACCCATCATACCGGACCTTCGAAATACCACTCGCGTCGACCCCGAAGAGCCTATCTCCTGGACTGGTGTCTACCGAGACATCTGGGAGAGAGAAATCCATCCGGAGGAGCTAGGTGACGGCAGGGGCAGAGATGTCTGGAGCAAGAGTAGTGAGCTTAACTGGGTAACATTCGAGGGTTGGCAGGAGGCACGTCATCGATACTTCTCGAGGTATGACAGATACCCTTGGATAACCCCCCATCTCGAGACCGTGGCAGAGTTTACAAGATGATCAACACGATCTGCCATCTTGAAATTCCAGTCCATAGCCTGCTCTTCCAAATGATGAGCGTATCTCGTAACTACCACACGAGCGGGTTCATCCATGGATGACTACACAAGGAAGGAATTCGAGACGAGCAATCGCCAAATAGAATCTTCATGCTTTGGCACATTCCATGCCTTACTAGCTCAGGGTTATTACACGCCATTTTCAGTAGAGTTTCAAGTACAGTTGAAGAAGTTCTTGCTGAGTCTCATGCGGCAATTGCCCCATTGCTCCTTGTCCCGATTCATGTCGCCCACGCTAAATGTAGGTTTAATGCGGCGTGGCGGTGCGTCTTTAGTCGCTCTTCTTATGGATTACTGTATAACTTTACTCCTATCACGATTCGTTGCGCCGGCGACAATGTGGCCTAAAATGAGTCTCTGGAGGACCATAGGCCTTTTTAAACACATCTGAGAATTCGCGACTGCCACTCGAGTTTGTTGATGATAGCATTGCAAAATGATTTGTGACACAATTTCCACAGGTTTGCGGCAATTATAATGATCAAGTATGATCAGTTGACCAGCATTACTCAGAACGGGACACGGTAGCTTTTATAAAAATTGTGTTGGTTACTAGCTTGATCGTTTGTAGCGGTGCAGCTATGGCAATAAAAGCCTTTCAAGCCGCTTTGCAGACATTGGCATGTACTATCAGAGGCAGATTAAACATCGGCTGACACTTGTGTTGGTGCTTGTCTGGAGTTGAGCTGATCTGGACGCCATGAGCTACTGTTTCCTTGCAAACCGCCGTTGGAACAAAGTGGTCTTCATCTTTCTACAGGCTTCATCCCAATTGGTTGTCCATTCCCGGTAATATGGTTGATATCCCAATGCAGCCGCCAGGTATCTACCCATACCGATGCCCAGGATGTAGTAGGATATTTGTTTACCAAATGGGATCCAACTAGGCAGAGACAGATAAGATCCACCCGCGTCGTACATCTACGGGTGACAGATAGTCAGTATCAGGCCCGTGAACAGAAGACACCTAGATCTCCTTCATGCTTACAATTAGGATCTGGAGAATACTGATACTCGCTCCATGAATGATGAACTCCTCCTGGTACGAATACCAGTTCTCGTAAAAGATGTCATCAAGCTTGAACACCTGATCGGAATCAGTGCTAGAGAGCGTGAAGACAGTGCGTCTTCCCGAAGGACCATCCGTAGGAGGCGTCGGCAGGATCCGATGGTGCGTCCATGGCGGGATGCAGACTTCGCCGTCTTCCGGCTTCAACACCATCTCCTTGCCCTCGACTTCGTAACATAATCGGCCCTCCAGGACCTGCATGTACTCGTGTTGAGACGAATGGAAATGAAGAGGCATTTTCTGACCCTTCAGCTTCTCGATGAAGATAGGATGATCAAGTTGAAATACGCATTCGTACATGTGATCCCGACCTTTTGGGAGCTCCTGCCCAGTCATTGGACGCGTAGTGATGGCGCCCTCAAGACTACATGATTGGTGTTAGCGATACTGGTTACGATTCGGATGGTATGCTCCCAGATAGATCCAGATGTCAATCGACTTACGACCGTGCGACAGGACCATTCTCAGTCTCGCCAATCTCAATTCGTCTTGAGCGTTGTTGAGGCATGGCAGGAATATGTATTGTAGATGGTTCCGAGCCAATGGTGGCGATGTTGCGATAGAGCTTTTACTGATCAGCCCGCGCGTTAAAAGTAGGGGATTTCCGTCGATGAACAGAGTGAAAGCAGTGAGATCTCCAGCTATCCCAAGAGGATAAAATTTACAGGCTCGCGATGCGACCAACGTGCAGCGTGTGCACTTATCAAAGACTTCTCGCCCGCGGCGCAGTGGCCGAGCCTAAGCCCAAGTTGGCCACCAACAGTTGCATTTTAACGGGTACTTATGCCCCTGCATACCACCAACACGGGGTGGGGCCAGAATGCAGTGGTATTCGCTTAACACTAACATGATATGTCCTTGGCCCAAATTCCGATCGTGGTCCCTGAGTGTCCAACTTGCTAGCTTCATGTGCTGGATTATCAATCAACTTCACGCCCTTGTAGGACTAGATTTTTTTTGAGTCGCTGCCCTGAGGTATATACCATGTATTGTGGGCGAACACCACTCTAGACAACACCCGTGGACCACTGCTGCAGTCATATCGCGCCAGAACTAGAACTCACACCATCCTCCTGTATCTCGTGCATATTCAAGGCGTAGTAATTTATGAAAGCTATCAAGAATCGCCAACAGACTGGCCATGATCACCTCGCTTCTTGTTGATCCAAGACGAAAGCTCATCCGCCATCGCAAAACCCACAGGGGCTCCCCTCTTCATCGCCACATCCAACGGCATCTGTCCATTCTCATCCGCCACATCCGGATCGGCGCCGTGATGCAAGAGTATCCTGATGACCTCGACAGAGCCCCCCCACTGAACCGCCTGGGACAGAACAGTCCTGCCCTCTTTGTCACGGTGCTGAAGGTCGACTTGACCTGTCGCAATCAGGGTTGATACGCCCTCCGGGCCTTTCTCGATGGCCCACATCATCGGCGTCCAGCCGTCAACATCCGGATCATCGACACCGGGGCAGCCGTGCTTCAGGAGACATTGCAGCACCTCATGCACGCCGGACTGACATGCGAAATGGATGGCATTCTTCCTGTCCTTCGAGTTCACTGCGCCCTTGTCGATCTCGGGGTGCTGCAGCAGTAGTTCAGCGCCCGCTGCGTTCCCCATGACGGCGGCCCACATGAGTGGCGTCGAGCCGTCATTGTCCGGCAGATTGACGTCAATGCCCTCGGTCTCGAGTAGCTGCTTGAGAGGTGCAACGGAGCCTCCCTCGGCGGCGCGGCTCAGAGTTGTGCGCCCGGAATTCTCCTGGTGGTTGACATTGACACCAGGGAGCGCGACAAGGGCTTTGACGATAGAGACATGTTCGGAGCCGGCCGCGTAGAAGAGCGGCGTCATCCCCTTCCAGTCCTTGTCGTCCAGCCTGCAGTCCTCGCGCTGTATGAGGGCCTGACAGATCTCTTCGTGGCCGTTGGCGGCGGCGAACGAGAGCGCCGTGCGACTCCTTGTGCCCTCCACGTTGATGTTTGTCCGCTCGTCGGCTAACAAGGCCTTGACGCAGCCGAGATGCCCACGGTGTGCTGCCACTGTCAGAGCTGTGTGCTCGTCGGCGATATGGGGATTGGGGTCAGCGCCATCTTCGAGAAGAAGCTTGACAATGCTCTCGTAACCTCCGCGGGACGCCCAGAAGAGTGCCCCGTCTTTTGTCGTCTGAGCGACGGTGCTATCGCCAGAGAGAATGCCAGTGAGGGTCTCGCCTAAGCCAAAGTACGCTGCCAAGGTGGCTGGCTCAGAGGAGCCTGGAAATCTCTCGCCTTGGGCCTCCTTTTCGGTTCGAACAAATGACACCCAGTCGGTGCATCCGCTGGCGCTAAAGTCCAAAAGCTTCATCGCATCCTCTTTGAGGTCGTCTGTGGCCTCTTTCCCACACGCGGAAAAGTGTACGAACCAATGCAAAGCGGCGTATTCGTAGAAATGCAGGTGCGAGATCTGAGCCCGGGTTCGCGTCCTCTCCTGTGTCACGGGCTCGGCGAACATATCACCGAAACCATAGTCATCCCATGGCTCGTTGTCCTCTTGAGCAATATCTGGACTGGCGATTGCTGCTGTATCTTCACCCTCGTCGGATGGCGCGTCCTCCAGATCGACTAAAAGGAGATACTTAATACACCTGCTCATCAGTTGCTTGTTCAGCTCGCGTCGGCGCTGGTTCCTCTGCTGATCCGTGACTTTTCTATTATTCCTGGTTCTCGCCATCTCTTCCCACTCGGACGGCCGGGCTGTGAGAAGTAGGTCTAGCAGTGACTGATGCACAAGTCGGACTCTCAGATCCTTCCCATCCGTGGACTCGTCCAAGGTTGCCACGAACGGGCGGATAAGACTGAGGAAGTCAATCTCCTCCGCAGCCTCATTGAGAAGAGTCAGGCTCTCCCCATTCTCGGGATCGTCTATATTTGCTGCCCGCGCTAGCTCGTCGACAGTCAGCGGCCTCCGGGCCACGGCCAATGTTTCCAGGGCTCGCTCTAGGATCTCTCGGTCGTTGCAAGTCGCCGTCTCGGCATCCCTGAAGAGCTGTTCGTACCAGTCAACCAGTTTCGGATCAGTCTCGAGAAACTGCAGACACTTCTCGATGCGGTGCTCGTTCTTGGCGCCGGCCAGCGACGCCATCGCCATGTGGAGCCAGATAGCTGAACCTCCGGCACGCTTGGCCAGCTGCTCTATGGCGTTCTCCCGCACCTTGCTATCTTGGATTTGTCGGAGCGGCTTGGCTGCTAGGTGTTCGGCTAGGATGCGGTCGCGCTCCGCCGTAGGGTTCATCTCAATATGGAACAGAGGTATCCGGGGCGATGGGCCAATCACGGACTTGCCTTCTATCTTCTCCGGGCTGAGGGTGGTCAAGGTCTGTAGAATATCATCTCTCTGTCGTGAAGACACGAAGACTTTGACCAGCGCACCGTTGGAGACAAGGCCCCTGAACAAGCCGAGGAGAGTGCTCCTGACATCCTCCTCGCACTCATCGAGGCCGTCGAGAATGATGAACACCTGCTCTCTGGAATCTCGAAGAGAGCTGAAAAGGAACTCTGCGAGGACGGCAGGCTTTTCGGACGGCTTGTCTAGTGTCACGGCTTGTCTCTTCTCGAACCAATCTTTAAACCTGTCCTTCAGCGTCGGCTTGGCTTGTAGCAGCTGGTAGGTCAGGCTGCAGAGGATGAGCCGCAGCTCGTCGTCCTCCTGTTGAGTGCAGTAATATGTCAGGACTGGTGCTCTTGCTTCGTCACGTAGATACTTCGTGACGAAGGCCGCCGTTGATGTCTTGCCGCATCCCGCGACTCCATACATGGTTAAGACACCGTTAGGCCCATACGCCCAGTCTTCGAACTGCTCCTCGGAGATGACCCATCGGCAAGCTTCATCCGATCTATCGTCTTCGTTGCCGTCACGATTGCCGATTTGGTGTCGAATGTACAAGTTGTCATCGACTATGAGGTAGAACCAGTCAATAAAGATGATGTGATAAGGCGCGTCCTCTACCGTGATTTACTTACCGAAGTTCTCTGTCTGTTGATCCAAGATCTTTCTCACTGTCACAAGCGTCTCAACTTCCATCATCCGTGACAGCTTTTCGGCGTGGCCATTAAAATCAGCAACGATACCCGGAATCTCAGAATGAAATGTCTCCAGCATCCGTTTGATGCGACTTTCCTGCTGCAGGAAGGCCATCACCTTACTGTAGAAAGCGAGCAAGGTCGAGTAGCATGCCACAAGAATCTTGTCGATCGTTAATCATCATGTGGCATGAATCGTATATCAGGGCAATCTTGACGCACATTGTGGATGTCAAAGGAAGCACTGTTAGACCAGAGCACCGAATTGCACCTCTCGATGACCGGCACGCGGTCCAGAAACTCTCGAATGTGGCCTGTCAGGCCATCGTACGCGCCACATATGCTTACAGCCATCTGTGCGGGTGGTGCATGGTCAGTGGGAGTGCATATAAGAAGGACAAAGCCGCTGTAGAATTGCTTACCGCGACAATTCCTTTGATGAGGCCTAGTACAGCACCCAGGCTGGGCTCTGGGATCCAAGCCGCCACGAGGTCAATCCACCCGCAGATGCTGCTCACGTACTGCAGACCGGCGGCCATTTTGCCCCTCTTGAGCCAAGAGTTTGACTGATGCTGTTGATCAGTCTCGTCAAGTTTCTCAAAAAGCGTTCTGACCGAGGTCTCATTGGACAGATTTGACCTGTCTTCGTCGCTCAGCCGCAACCAGGCCTCATCATACGCAGTGCCCGAGACCTTGGTGTCCGGTGAGTGGACGAGCTTGGTCTCGTCCTCTGCGGTCGTTTCGAGGGCGCTGTGCTGTGAATGAGTCTCATTCTGGGTTGAAGGAGGCTCAATATCAATCGCTTCGTCAATTTTGACTGGCGGAGAGCGTGTGAGTGTCTTCTCAACAGTATTATCATTGACCTGCTTTCGGTCTTTGGGCTGTGGAGACGCTGCGTGATGATGTGGATGGAAAATCCCCGAGAAGAACTCATGAACTCGGGAATGCTGGCAGATGGTGACCAAATTAGCGCGAGAAAGACTTATTTGTATGGACAGATTCTACCTTGTGAGCTTCCATGTTGTATTCGTCGTAAGACTTTCGCAGTACTGGCATGGAAACGTAGCCTTCCAGCTACGCGTGGCCGACAAGTATTGAGACTCTGGAACCTGCAGAGACTCCACCTGAGAGAGAAAACAGGAAGAAGGGATGCGAACCTTGGAACGTAAAGGATGATCCTCTAGACCACTTCCATGGACTATTGGGATACTTTCATATTATATGCAGCAGAAAGGATGGATTCCGTCAAAGAAGGAGTACGAGGAGGCGGCCGTGAATTTGGTCGACGTGGGGCGCCACCCTGGCCGCTTCCCAAACGCCTCCTGCATATGCACGTTTAACTTTCAGAGAGCAGGGTGCTGTTACTTCAGGTGTTAGTGATGAAAATCGGCGAAAACAGGATTTTATGCAATTCCATGCGGTCTTTTTCATTGTAAGGTGTATTGAAATATGACGGTCTGGCAAAGCCCAGCTACACACAATTCTCCACCGCGACAAGACCGACTGAATGCTACATACACTATGGGCTTTGCAGTCTGTAATTGCACAAGCGTCAATGAGTCAGGTATTCTCAGCTCATCAATCACCGTCGCAGATATGTGGAAAGAATTATGGGAGACTGTGGACCGTCGTACGCTTGACGGGGCAAGGAACGGGCGCAGCGGCCGGCCTGCGGCTCGCTTCGAGACAGCGTGCATCTGCCAAACCGCTTCTTGACGTGGCCAAGCCTGGCGGAAATGTTACGCCCTACCGAACCTACGCAATGACCTGTAGGGCTGATCCGACAGGAATCCTGCATAGTAGGTTACACTGCAGTACATTTGGTGCAAACGTAAAAATAACAACAGCCATTTACGACGGTGCATACATGCAGGTGATTTGATACTGCTCCGTTGGGGCCCTGTATTGTGAGATCAATTGGTTCCGCTGAATAAGAAGAGACACCTTATTTCTGACTTCGACTAAGTGTCATTGAGCAATGCTGCATGGCCAAAACTCAAGCAAGATCTTCCTGTCTCTCGTTCTCCTTACAGCCCCACTACCATAGGCTCCAGGACAGAAGCCTACCAACTGTGCAAGACCTCGGGAAAGTCGTGTGGGACGGTGGAGGTTCAGGTTGCTCCATTCGCAACTATTAATCAATTCCTTGCTTATGGGGTGATCACTTGAGCCACGGCAATGCTCTCGGCATTACGACGTCTTTCTTTCGTAGTATTTTGGGTCAATAGCGTTTCATTTTTCATGAAATTATAACCTGAGTCTTCAAACACTATCTTTCTAGCTAGTAAACTGCTGTTCAACTAGGATTTGTGAAGCACTGTCGAAAGCAGTGCTCCCTCGACTGCAAGTCGATCGACTAAGAGAATGCAAAATTTGCTGACTAAAAAGCACCAATTAACCAGAAGTCCTGCTATGAGCTTCGATGATCAACTGGATACGGGGTGAAGAATGTCGACCAAGCCATAGCCTGCCCTCACGCCACGACTGGACAATTTAGCCTCGACGTTTGCAAAGCCAGAGAACGCTGTGCCAAAACCACCCCCAGCAGTATGAGGTACCTGATCCTTTCGCACACTGTTGACAGAAAATTCGGAACCATCTGGGAGAGTTACAATCCAAGATTGGGCATAGACCACCCCGTTCACAGGTGAGGTCCATGTGTTGTTTAGGGACGTCCACACCGAAATGGGCAACACGACACTTTCCTGGCCTTCTTCCCTCATGGCCGCAAATGACTTGGGTCCGCTCACGGGGTCTTTCCAGTCCCAGACAGATAGAATGAGGTCACTTCCACTGGAGCCTCCTCCCGGCAGGACCATCATCATCCAGTGAAAGTCTTGCGCCGCAGAGCCCCACTGTCTGTCCCACCACGTCGAGGACTTGGTAGGATCGATTTCGAGCCTGGTACCATTCACATCGATCCAACCACTAGTTCTGCCCTTGGGCATAGACCACTGGTAACCCCAGTCGCCGCCGAGCCAGAAAGCTCCGAGTCCATTGTTCATCAAAGCCGGGAAGGAGAAAGCAAACTCAAGGTCGTAATTAACCCCTCCCTTGGAACTGTAGAAATGCATCGAGTCAAGGGGGTCTGAGTCATTAGTCGAGGCCATCCCAAAGCCCTCATAGACCGCCTCGAACCTTCCCGAATCGGCATATATGTCGATATTGTCGGAGACTTCGGCATGGCTGGCGTAGTAGGTCGGGTCAGTCACATCGAGGAGAGAAGTTCTAACGACGGTTGAGTTGATCGTCCCGCTCGCATCCGATGGAATCTTCATGACGTGGCCGACGGCCAGGTAGTCGTGTCCGTTAGCAGCGTGCACGAAGCTGGCTGCCCAGAACGACCCATTTATAGCGACATCCTGCCTTGACATTGTTGCCGAAAGATTGAACGGGGACGCGATTCTCGCGATCTGGACGGGTGAGTCAATGCCACGTTAATCACGTAACTTTTACTGGGGAATTGATAGGGTTCGCACCTTGTGGTTCCAAGTCACGCTCTTCATATCTGGGGGAAACCCGGATCCCTCTGGCCGCGAAGCCGCTACAGCAGCGGTCGTAGGTAAGAGTAATGAGGGAATCTTGAGTAACATGATAGCAGGAGAGAGTTGTGTAGAGGTTCAAATGAGTGACGACGACGGAAAGTAAGCAGATACATCCAACGTTTTTTCACGGCACTATTGCCATCAAATATATATCATAACTGATGGGGCGTGACATTTCCTCTTTGCACTCGCCGGCACCTTGATGCCCGATTACCACGGTCCTGCACCCTAGACCCGCTGTCACGAGAAGTAGCTCGGTCAATCAGTCACACGCCGAAAATCAGCTGAGTGAGACCACAACAATTTACATGCTATATGCGTGAATGATCCACTTTTCTGCCGTCATCAGGACCCCGGTGCAAAGATCAAAAATAATTCAAAAAGCTGGGCCACCCAATTCCACTCATCTTACTGTTCTTCAACATTGTTCGTTCCGACTCCATTCTCAACTTGTTTCAATCAATCTCCCATTTCAAAATGCGACTCTCTGACCGCGAAGCTGCCCCTGCTATCCGGGCCAGACTCGAGCCACTCGGACAAACGGCTCTAAGCATCGCGTACGCAGAGAAGAGCAATCCCAAGCATGCTCTGAAGGCGGCCGGGTTTTGGCTTGACGGCGAAATGTACGATCACGCAGCCTTTGCCGAGGACACAAGCAACATGTTTAAACGTGAAGTTGCTGTCTATGAAGCTCTTGGCTCACACCCGCACATCCTTGAGTGCATGGGTGTTGAATTAATGCCCGACGGAGAGGAGGCCTGGGCTTTGCGTCTCGAGAGAGCACCACACGGCAATTTACGGGAGGACATCGGGAAGAACGCACCCCCGACCATGGCTCGCCGCGTACAAGTGGCAATCGACTTTGCGGAGACCTTGCAGCACATCCACGACCGCGGTGTCATTTGGGGTGATCTCTCGGCTCGAAATGTTCTTGTCTTTGATGATCTTCATATCAAGTTATGCGACTTTGCTGGGTCCAGTCTAAAGGACACATTCCCGGAACTCGACTTTGAGTACGAGCCCCGTTATTGGGCGCCAGGGCCAGAGGAGGATTCTCCTGCCAGAGGCACGCTTGCAGCGGAGCTGTTCGCGCTTGGTACTGCAATATGCGAGATCACAGAATGGACTCTCCCCTATGGCCCAGTGGAGGAAGAGGTAATTCTGCAGAAGCTCTCGGATGGGGAGTATCCTCATTTGACTGAAAACAATCCGGTGCGAGGTATCATCCACAAGCTGTGGCATTTTGAGTATAATTCTGCGCAAGAGGTTGTTATGCGGGCTGGCAAAGCGACAGTCTCGAAGTAATAAAGGCACTGCTCGATCCTGGGGCAAAGATTGATATTGTCAACAGCTCGGGATGCAATATCTTCTACAATATCGCGCTGAGCTCAGGACTACGCTTACCGATTATAAATTTCCTAAGCACTCTCGACATCTCTGGTATTAATCCAGACGCGCCGAGCAAAGACTGTCACACGCCCCTAGCATGCTAGTATTTGGTGGACGCGGCGACTCGAACAGAAAATGGTGTCGCATATGCCTCCACGCCGCCTTCCAAGGCCGATGTAGGGGCATTTATTCAACTCGTACGAGATGTGCCGGAATGAACCTGGGGCGCGGGAATATTTCTCGATTGCAGACACGAGGCAGCTCTCGATAGCGAGTAGGACTCGGATGACCTTCAAGAGTGGCAGGAGAAGTTCGACCGAGTTTGACAGACAAGAAGGCGCAGCTTGGGTAGGTATGGTTGCGACGAACATAAGATTGCCTGCAGCCCGCCCTTGAGCGTGGCAGCGCACGCCATTTTGGGGTGCTACTATAGGTCATGTACCCCGCCTGTCTCTGTGTGAGTCACCATTTGCGAAATCCCTCTCAGATTGAGATTTGATAATACCAACTTCATCATTTGAACATATCGCCCCAGCAAAGACGTTATGGCGGACGAGGAGCTTCTGGTACAGGAACTCCTGAAGGACTTATCGCAGACGCGGTATGCCTGCTCTTCTCTCACTAGACTGAATGGCGGAACAGCGAACTATCTTTACCGTGGTAGCTTGCTCCAGCCTCTTGACCCGCAGGATGAAGCGGCGGAGCCGGCCACCGAGACAGTTGTAGTCAAGCATTCTGAAGGCTTCTCACCTGGCAACCGGAATTTTCTGCTCGATATCTCACGCTGTGTAATAACAACATCTAGATCTTCTAGTCATTTCAGGCGTTCTGATGTCCGCTTCTCTCTTTAGGCTTTCGAAGAGTTCATGCTTGAAGCACTGGCAGACTTCTCACGCAACACTGGTCCCGCACAAACTGTGGTGAGGTCACCACGGCTCTACTTGTTTGACCGGAAGACAAACACACAGATTCTCGAAGATTGCTCAGACACGACAGACCTGAAGACAATTCTCACCACACCCCTTGTCAAAGAGATACTTCCGGGCAGCAGCCCTGTCTCTGTGGGCTTTGACATAGGCTCATGGCTTCGCCACTTCCACCAGTGGACGTCAAAGCCAGAGCAGGCCCAACTGCGATCCACAGTCGGTCAGAATACCGAGGCGAGAAAGCTGAAACGTAAGATCACCTACGACAGTTTTCTTGAAATACTTGAAACCTACCCAGGGCTTGTGGAAGGGCACTTGGACGTGTTGAAAAGCATCGGGGTTGCAATGCATGCAGAGTTCGAGCTTAATGAGCCACCAATGGGAGACGACGGCAGCTGGGGACTCATACACGGGGACTTCTGGTCGGGCAAGTATGTCATAGAACCAATTGTTTTCAGTCTGATGCAATTGCTAAATTAATTTGCCATGCGTCAGCGTGCTGCTTCCAAATGCCAAATGGCGAGATCCACGCCCTGGCCAAGAGCCAAACCGGCTCTTCATAATCGACTGGGAGCTGGCTCAATTCGGTAACCGGGCAATCGACGTGGGTGGTATGCTGGCCGACCTCTACGAACGAAAGCATTTCAAGGACAGCGATGCTGCCCTACCCGCAATGAAAGGATTCGTCGATGGCTACGGACCGATCAGCGATGAGAAGGCTTGTCGGACAGCTATTCACGCTGGCGTGCACTTGATTTGCTGGCATATTAGGGGCAAGCCAAACCATTCCTTATCTGCTCCTGGTGAGAAAGTCATCTCTGCAATGACCATTGGAAGAGATTTGATTTTGAAAGGCTGGGCAATGGACAAAAGGTGGTTGGGAAATAGCGTATTGGCGCCGTTGTTTGCTGGGCGCTAGAAAGCGATCACTTTTACGATTGCATACATCACTCTTCACGATGAAACCTCATGGAATGAACGACCCAAACATTGAAGGCTCCAATAGGAGCATTTATGGTGGCCCACATGAATCGATCAGTCTCTCAAAGGCGCCGGAGGAAATACGGGAAGCGCAATCTAGGGACAAGAACGTGATGGGATATTTACCTTGTCCAGTGGGACTCTTCAGACGGGAAATGATTCCGAGTTGGTTTGTATTTGCATGGATGTGTTGATCATATATACAGTGAATATGTACCCTAGAAGTATATGCCCCATGGATTGCGACCAGCCGGTCGACCTTTTTAAACCATCTTGGGCACAACAATCTCCTTAATGGACCAGACCTTGCCGTTCTGGCTGTTCGAAAGACCCGAGTAGGTGGCCTTCTGGGCGGTGGAAATGGTCTTTCCAAAGTCGGGGTCAGACCCGGCGAGGGTGATCTCGGTGTCGATGTACTTCTGCTCGGCAGTAGTAGGGCTGCAGCCCGCGTTGCATTCGGTGCCGGTGCCGTAGCCTCTCATGAAGGGACCGGACTTGTACTCATATGTGCTGAGCTCCTTGCCAGTGTCGGCATCGGTGACAGTCTGGCGCCAGGTGTCGTTATCCTCGAGCAGCTCGTAGACGATCTTGACCTTCTGGTCGCCGGAAACAGGGCTCGCACCGCCGTCGAGCTGACCGAAGGAGCCGAAGAGAGAGGCGCGAACACACCACTGGCCCTTGGCGGCACCGCACCACGAGTTGTCGGCCCATGACTCGAGGGTCGTCTGCACAAGGTGACCAGTGCCGTTGGACATGCCAGGCCAGAGGAACAGCACGCCGTTCTGGGTGGAAGGAGCTTCGCCTGGGATGAGTGTCGTAACAGCCTTGACGATGGTCGAGGTGGTTGGGCCGAGGGAGACTGAACCTCCCCAGTTGTCGGCCTGCGATACGCCGACCATGGCGGCGGCGACAGCCGTCTGGAAGAGTCCTGAGTAGTGCATGATGACTGATTGATTAATGAAAGTCGTTTAAGGAGTGGAAGTTAGTCTTGCTTGTGAGGTTAGGAGCGAAGTGAATGATGCCGAGAACCAAACCTCCACAAACTCTTGGGGCCTGCAGGACATTTTATCGTCTCGGCCGGCGGACCTCAAAAGACGTCGTTTTCCATCGTGGGCCCGCCCACTCAACGGCCTGTCGTTGTGGGAGAACAAGGAAGAGGCCTTCTCCTGGCCGGGAAAATTCACCTTGTCCACCAATGAGAAAATGCGCTGCACTGTCAGGTCGACTGACGGGCACTATCCGCGTGCCCTCGGCTCCCTGCAGTGCCTGATTTCCTGGCACCTTTGACCGTGTTCGGTCTTCGGTACCCCCGGTGGACATGTAAAGCGGAGAACGGGTTGTTTGAAACTAACTCCCATTTAAAGTTAAGGAGTAGAATTAAGGCCATTTTAGTGGAGACCACTCCTCGAAACATCCACCCAGATATCCACTATCGTTCTTCCAAATGCTGCAAGCGAGGACAATGACTCGACTCAGCCTCAATGCTAGGTGAGGAGTGCAGCATGTCGTGCATACCACTCTCGAGCAACTGCCGATATGACAGCTAGCTCCGGTACTTCTAAGCCCTGGTGCAAGACTGGCCTTGGGGCCTCTTCGGCGTTAGTAGCAATGGAAACCCAAGTAGAAGAAGAACTGATGACGGTTCTCCTGAGTCAATCTCCTTAGGCAGGTTGTTTCAGATGCCTTTTTCGGTTTTTCGACGGACATTGGGTTCCCGTGGTCGTCCAAAAAAGGTCAGTGTGGCCCGGAATGGGTCGAGAATTAACGGGGGCTTCCCAGTCACTGCAAAATCGGTTTGACCCATTGATTTATGGACGGGCTGGACCGTTCCTCCACAACTACCCACCCACCTTTTGGTGAGAACCACACAGTCTAGACACTTCGGGTAACGTCTCTCCGAAGCCCCCATACCATAAGTCCAGACCATGGTGTAGACAGCAAGCTAGTTTGTGCCGAATTGCCAGACACAAATTTCCTCCTGAACAGCAACCTCGGAATCAACTGAAAGGGGCTGCAGCAGTCCTGGGCCGGGAACTCGGCCGAGCAAGTCGGCTCATCCGTGGAATGAATCTCTACGCTACGCTTTGCCCACACATGAAAGCTTCAATGCAATTGTTCCGAACGAGGAAACTGATCACCCTCGGCTATTGGCAGCGTGTCATTTCTCAATGTCCCCTGTATCTCATCGCAACTCGTGATGATGCAGTTATGTACTGTTGTCTGCGTTCATTCTGCACGGCACCTTTATGTCTTGGAGGGAAGGGGCTGTTCTCTATTACCGATCAGCCCAGAACCAAGTGAACATCTTCAAGAGCATGAGCCTCCCACGCATCCTTGTCGATGAGACCTGAGGCTTTTCGATATGCAATTCCATCTATCCACTCCACCCAGAGGATGCCATAGACGTCTTTGTAGGACCCGAAATCTTCAATTACGCGATCGAGTCGCCAGCAATTCTCATCACATCTCGGTTCTCGTCTGCGGCAGATGGCCACAATCTCGATCTGACAAGTCTGGTCGGAAGCAGCTTCCGGAAAGCCCGAGATGTCGTCTGCGTCCTGAAGATAGAGCCGACCACAAGTGTTGCCACCGTCATCCCGCAGAACGGCTTGGAAAAGTTGGTAATTGTTTGCGCGCTCAAAATCTGTGAATTTACCAACGGGTAACCGGGCGGCAATGAACCAGCCACGTCTGGTATTGCAAGAGATGTACGGCGTTTGAGCTGGACCAACGAGCTCTATTTCTCTGTTAAGAGGGATGATCGGCATCGGTAACCAAAAAAAACTGTTAGGAATAGTGGCGTGTCGATAGACGTATGGTCCAAGAGGTTGAGTTAGTCCATAACCATTAGGTAATCCACGATGCACCTCCTCATCGTAGTCTTCTCTTGCCCAGCCCTCGGGAAGATCGCACGAGCCGCCCATGTATCTCTCGCGCAGACCATACCAATCGGAGTGTATGGGTCGTTTGTCATCACACTCTGGAGATTTATGGGTAAACCATTGGGTGATGGGAAAGGTCCATGAGTTCTTGGGGTACAATGGGTTGAATGTCTCCTCCTCCAAGACGGAGAACGAAGATCCTTTCCAACTAACCCACGACCATGAGGGTAGCCGGGAAGCCGCAGCCAACATGTGCTTGTTCCCTGAAGCTTGACGTTTGTCCATGTCCCAACCACCATGACTGGAGCGCCACATCAGAGCAGAATCGAAGACGGTTTCCGGGAGCCCGTAAAGAAACCCACCCTCAAACGAGCGGCCGAGAATAGACAACAGTCCGCTTATAGCTAGGTTAGCGTCCTCGGGGAGCGAGAAGTCGCGGCCGTTGTATTCGGCAACCAGCATATTCAGAGCGCAGAAATCTGGCAGTCTTGCAAGGGTCTTCAGAGCAGAGTCTACGGAAGCCAGTGTGTGTGCAAAGTTCCACAGACCATTCTGGGAGGCCAATGGCGGGGTCAAATCCTCTTCCCAGTCAGCACAAGAGCAATGCCAACGTAGCTGGTTTCCTGAAAATGTGAGACGTCGTTGTTGATGAAGTTGAGCAAACGATAGTTCATATTTGGTTTATGTTGTAGGAAGAGAAGAAGCCTTCCTGAGCGCTCAGAAGGAGCGAGCTATATATAAGCTATCTGCTTAGTCACCTATTCAGGCTAGTCAGACTATACCTTCTAATATACCCCCTATCTATTAACAACGTTATTATTATAAAGATAATTCTAAATATATAATAGTATAGTCTACTAATTAGTACCTATTAGTACTAAGTCCTAAATAAAATCACTATATAAGGCCTAATAAATAATAGAAACCTAAGAGTATAGGTTTCAGTAGAGCCTTTATATAAATATCTATAATATTTTTAGTAGATAGAATATATTTAATATTATAGGTATTTCTAACACCTTTTTATATAAAGTAGTAGTAAATAGTAATATATTTTAAATAAGTAGTAATTTTTATATTTTAAATAAGGTTTAGAGTAGGTTAATTATTAATATATAGAATAGGTAGATAATTAATATATAGAATACTTAAATCTTAAAGGGCCTGAATTATCTAATAAAGGTAAGATAATACTAATAAATATACTATATATTTAGCTTTATAAGTTAATTTAGTGATAGTTAATTAACACTTTAATAACTAGGTAATAGGTAATCTGTTTAGGAATAGAATCTATCCCCTAAAAGCTTTAGAGTTATTTAGGTCTATATTATATAAAGTATTACTAAATATATTAAGCTTTATAGATAAAGATTAATAAGGATAGAATAGTTAATAGTCTAATATCTACTTAATATAATAGAGGATTCCCTTAGTAACTAAAAGGTATTATTCTATTAGTTTTATATTAAACGTTGAAATTATAGTAGTTAGAAAGATAAGATTAATTCTTATACCTATTATAAGGAAATTTATTAAACTAGTAAAGGATTAGTATATTATAGGATTAATAGGAATATTACTATCCTCTTCCTATTTTAGAAATAAATTTAGATCTATAAGAGTATAGTAGCTATTACTATTAAGTATACTAAAATAATAAAGTATATATTCAGTATAGCCTTTTTAAGAAATTAAGATACTAGTATCTATTTAGTAGATTTTAAGACTAAGGAAGTACTAATAAAGACCTATATCTATATATTTAAATTTATCTAAGAGGATTACCTTAAACTTAGTAATACTTTTAGAATAACTAGTAATAAGGATATTATTAATATAGATTATAATAATAATATTATTACCTAAAAAGATATATAGATTAAAAGTAGCTTAAGTATAAAACTTAATAAGCTTACTATATAGTTTATTAAACTATTCTTAGCTTAATTACTTTAAATTATATAAGGCTTATAGAACCTATAGGATGATATTTTTAGATAAAGTCTGATATCTAGGTAGGGGATATATATAGATATAGTACTTTAGATATCTATAAAGATAGGCTATTTTAATATTAAATTACTAGAGATCTATTCTAAATATTAAGGTAACTTAAATAATAAACCTAAGTATTTTATATTAGGTAATAGAACTATATATATTATTATAGTTAATTTTATAGATCTAGGTAAAACTTTAAGTAATAAGATAGGCTTTATAATAAATGAGTTTCCCTTTAGTATTGTATTTCTTAGTATATATCTATTATAGATTTACTATATACTAATTATAATATACTAGAACTTCTTTCTATATATTTATAGCTTTAAGAGAGTTTAATTCCTTTTTTATAGCAGTAACCTATTTAGCCCTTTTAGGGCTTCTTAGTACTTATATATAAGTTTATAGAATATTATTATCTTAGGTAGCTAAGAATATAGTAGTAGAAATAGATAATCTATTATAGTTAGTACTAAATAGTGTAGATAAGTGATTGTGAGAGTTAGTACTAACTAGTACTAAGTCTAATTTAGTAAACAAAACATATAAGGCTTTAATATATAGGTTAGTACCTATTAGTACTAAATTAAGGTCCTTATTAGAACTTATACTAATTAGTACTAAGTTACTTTTAATGTGTTTTATATTTGCTTTTACCTTCTATAAAGGCTATAAATATTAGCCTTTAGAGCTAATAGTTAGTGCTGACTAGATAACTAGTATAGGTAAGTCTATAGGTGATTATAGAGGTAATTCTAAAGGTATTTCTATAGTTAAATAGGGGGATTATTTTACTAGCCTAGCTACTTTAATTAAGTTTTTAACTAACTATATAATTATAGGTTAGTGTTTTCTCTAGTATATATAATTATTTATAGTAGTGATAATAACCTTTTAGAGTAGGATATAGAGATAAAGTATAGAATTACTATTAGCTTTAAATCTAATAAAGTACTCTTTTTTAGCTTAGTCTAGTAATTTTATCCCTAGCTTATAAGCCTCTATAGGGATATAAATATAATAAGGATAGAAGTATAGCTAGAGATATCTAATATTAGGCTTTCTTTTATATAGTATTTTAAAAGGTATTATTTAGTAAGGTAGAGCTAAATATAGTTTCTAATTCTAAAGATATATAGAGTATATAATACTCTTAGGCTATAAGATAAGGAAATCTTTATTATAAATTATAGTTCTAGTATCTATAATAATTGTCTATATATATTATTCTAGTGTTCTGTTTAATTTATAATAGTATAGTGGTAACTTTTAATAGATAATTCCCTATTAGTAGAATAGATTAGCTGTAACTTTATTAATATATTTACCCCTATTGTCTAAAATAAATGTTTTAATTTTTATACTGAATTGTATTTCTATTATTATAAGGAAGTTTTTAATAATAGATAAAATATAGTCTTTTTTTTTAATAAAGAAGACCTAGTAGTATCTTATAAAGTTATTAATAAATAGTATAAAGTACTATAAGCTTTTTAATAATCTTATTAAGAAATATTCTAAAAGATTTAAATAAATAATCTTAAGAGGTACTTTCGCTTTCTACTTAGGTAGTAGTTTTAAATATTATCTAATAGATTTTATAAGCTTATAAGGTTTATAATTAAATACTTCTAGTTTTATTAGAATAATATTACTATTAGTATATAGATATTAGGCTATAGTTATACTAATATTACTATATCTAAAGGTTTTATAGAATTCTTTATATAATAAGAATAGAGCTCTAATATTCTTATTATTAGTAGTTTAGATCTTAAAATTTCCTCTATAAAAATTTACCTATATTACTTTTAATTTATTATCTTTTAGCTATAGGAAGATATTATTCCTCTAGGTATTTAGATAAAATCGATTTTAGATAGTAGTCTAACTAAATAGATAGGTATTTCTTAGTCTTTAACTATAGAGTATATTAGTAAAGGTATTCTTAGTAATTAATCTATTAGGGAGCTATAGGAGGATATCTATAGTGTTAATGCCTTCTATAATAAGATAATTTTTACTAGTAATAGTGATTATTCTACTTTATAGTTAAAGTAAGCTAAAGTCCTCTATATATCCTAATATATACTTTAAAGTACTAGAATTAAAAATCTATAATAATTTACTTATATTATTAGATAATAGAAGTTTTACTATATATACTAAAATATTAGTGTAGAATATGATATTTTCTTTATTATTAAAGATTTCTACTATATTATCTTTAGCTTAGTTCACTATAGCCTATTTCTTCCCCTTCTTCTACTACTCTTCCTTATATTTTACTAGCCTATTATAGTTAATATATAGGTAGCTAATAAAGGTAAAGTTATAGGAGTAGTACTAGGTGTATTCCTTTTTAGATTCCTTTTTAGGTTTCTTTAAGAAGTTAGTACTAATTAGTATAGAATTACTAGACTTTTTAGTACTAATTAGTATTAACTTTTTCTAAAAAGTTAATATATAGTAAGCCTTTAATTACTTAACTTTTAAATAAGTAATAATATCTAGTATCTTAGGTTTAATTTTAGAGAACTTTAAAATACTATAGCTATTAAAATTATTAATAATATTATCTATAGTATTAGGTAATATTATTAAGAAGAAGGAACCTTTAACCTTATTATTTTTAAATAGGGACTTTATAGATTTTACTATAGACTAATTAGATATTAAAGTTCTAATATATAGTTTTATCTAGAGTTAATAGAATAAATTAAGGTATTCTTATAAATTAAAGCTATCTTTAAATTATAAGTTAGTTAGCTAGTAAAAGAGGTAAATAGTTAAATTACTAATATTATAGTTAAACTAATCTTTAAGGGTCTTCTAAGTAACTAAGGAGTTTTTATATAATATTATATATATTATAAGGTCTAAGTATATAGTACTTAGGAGTATTATAAAGGCTTAGTTATTATTCTATTACTATTCTACCTAAGCTTTAGCTTTAGTAGGTCTTACCTTTATACTAGTAATAATCCTATCTAAACTAGTAAAGTAGAATACTTAGCTCTAGGCAGTATACTAGTTAAGGTAATTCTTGCCTTTAGGATTGAGTTTTAGTAATAATAATAGGTTAAGCTTAAAGTTAAAATTAGGTATCTTATTTAATAAAATTGAATTAACTAGTTTTATAGTTAGTACTAATAGGTATATATTAAATTAGAGTAGGAGTGATAGATTATTATAAGTTATATAAATTTATAGTATCTGTTAAGAGGTATAAATAATATCGACGATTAGCCTTATAATAACTATATTTTAATAATTCTTTAGTATAAAATAATTCAATATTAATAGATATTAATAAAATTAAGTAAGCGATAATATATTGAGTGATGCTAGGCTTATAACCTAATAAAGTTGAGTAAACGATAGTTTATATTTAGTTTATATTATAGGAAGAGAAGAAGCCTTCCTAAGCGCTTAGAAGGAGCGGGCTATATATGAGCTATCTGCTTAGTCACCCATTCGGGCTAGTCAGACCGTGCCTTCCAACAGTTGTGAGAGAACAAATTCCTGGTAGGTCCAGCCACGCTTGTAGTACAATGATTTACCGAATTCAGATCTCCAGTGAGTGAATATAACCCGTTCATCGTCAAATATGGGAACGACCGTTTGTTTGAGATGCCGCGGAGGCGATAAACCCTTCAAACCGAGGATACCTTCCATCGCATCACCATCGGATGCCACTATTGTTAGCTTCGCTGTGGCATAGATGGCTCCCATTAGTCCGAGCTGTGCGACCAAGTGAGCCTCGTCGTCTTGAACAATACAGACCGCATCTACCCAGAGATAGCGTTCATCGATGGCTTGTGTCAACCCTATCGAATGGTGAAGGATCGGAGCCATCGAGTCGCCGAGGTGTGAGCCTGGTGATAATGCCCCTGGTTCCTGAAGGGCTCCCAGTATGTGGCTAGTCGTGCGAAAGCCGGCCGATTTACCCCACCTGTAACTCAGCGCCACATACTCTGATATGCTCGTTCCCGGAACAATGCAGTTATTCACTGTGCCAATGACCCACGCCGGTGACACAGCCGTGATTCTGAGCGGATTACTGCACTTATGTTGATTCTGAGAGAGACAGTCCCTTTTCCATCTCCTCGCTAATACCAAATCGACCCAATGCGGATCAAGGAGTCGCCTATAACCAGGTGTCTCGGAGTCGCCGTGGGATGTCGCCAGCAAGGGTGACCGGTGAGATACCACTGATCCTGTAGGGCTACAAATCGAAATTACTGGCCGATATGCACCGCGATCATCAGTAGTCTGGTCGAAGCAGAGGTCCCACGACCTGGATTGCAGATCCAGGTCTAGTCCGTTCCACGAGCTTTGCTGCCGATCATCACCCTCACTTTTCTCCTCTGCCCGCACAGAATCTCTGTCACCTCCTTTCGGAGAGGCGTCGGCGCAGCTGTCATCTTTCGTTCTCGCCAGCCAGCTCGCGTATTTTGTACGACAGCTTGCGGTCTTGACGAAACTCAGCGCGTAGAAATTCAAACAAGGGGCCATGTCCTTCGCATTCGGTCTGCAGAATCGAGTCGAGTGGCCCTTGGGCTTGTAGCAGGAAGAAGCCATGATCTTTAAACATGCTTCGCAGGTTTGCACATACTTTGCAGGCCTTCTTTGGAGGCGGGGTATCGAGACTTCCCGGCTGGTTGAGAGTACCCATCTGTGGGGAGTTCCGGGTGAATAGTGTCTGGTCGTATGGTTCTGTAAGTTCCCTCACGCTTTCAAACACACTCCAGAGGGAAAGTCTCCGCCGTTTGGAGCGGGCAGGTCAGCGGCGCGGCCTCGCTTTGTGCTGCGAGAGAAAGTGCAACTTGTGTCTGACTAAGCCGGAGGTAACGTCGAAGTAAGCCCCTACATGCAGCCCGTCATCACAGGGACCCACACTTGCATGAAACTCAAGCTATGAGCAAACATCATTGCCAGTGGTACGCGGGCAGGGCTACTTTAGTATAGTGGAAGTGCTTCATACATAGGTACTTAGGCGGTGATAAGCCCGCGTTAGGACAACTTTGAAAAGGCTCTGAGCAAAATCAGTGTTGAGCGTATCAATTAGCAGGACGTTATGCCATATTGAGTCGTTGAACATTACCTTGAACTCAATTACTGTGTTAGTCCCTCTGATTTGTTTACCCACTTACGGCCCTGACCGCAGTATGCATATCCTGACTTATTCAGTGCACGGGGCTCTGACTTGAAGGCCCCCTATGTCACAAGGGCCTGCTTCTGGATTTAACCTAAATCTTATCAAGTAGTACTGGGGACTATTATAGCTGAAATCCCCAAGATTCTCTCATCTTTATGGTCACGAAAGCAAGAATTTATCAACGAGAGATTGTATTGGAATATTGACTGACTTATCGAAGCGACGCCTACTTAGTGGTCTATCCTATCGCCCTGTTGCCTTGCCACGCACGAAATTTGAGAACTGTCCCATCCTAGGATCTATTAGTTCCTGCGCCGCTCCACTCTCACCTCGCCATTTTGCGAGCGTCTAACCTCCACGCGGGGAGCACTCGTCCGAGAGGATGACGGCTCAACCACACGGGCCCTGCTGGCGCTGGACCTGGATGACCCCGATGCGTCCCCAGGAAACAAACTGAGGTAGTCGGCCTTGCGGGTCCAGCTCTCGCAGCCATACTCAAGGAACGACTTCAGTCCGCGCAGGTCCTGGCCAAACTCGCGCCTGATCTTCGCGTCCTCGCGCGCGGCCTTCCGCGACGCACTCGCAAACGTCGTAGCGAGCGTCATCCACGCCGTGCACGTGCGGGCGTCGTTGGCGAACGGCGGGTTGCGGTACTCAACGGTGCCGTCGATCTTCCTGCCCTGCTGGTTGAACTTGAGGTTGGTGAAGTTCCACGCGTAGTAGCGCGTGTAGTCGCCGGCGCCGTCGGCGTTCATCACGGACTTGAGGTCGTCGAGGCCGCGCATGCCGTTGATGGCGTCGAAGCAGCGGCCGATGTCCAGGGAGCGCAGGTCTGGGTTCTCGCTGTAGTTCTGCTTGCAGTACCTGTTGCCGCTTGCGCGGTGCGAAGGTAGCAGGGCTTGCAGGCTGCGCTCGAAGTAGACGATCGCCTTGCACAGCGCGCGAAGTTCGTCCATGTTCCAACAGAGGGATGGTTTCATGTGGACATGAAGACCGCAGCTTTCCTATGATGAGGTATCAGGATTCAAACGCCCGAGTGAAAACGAAGAGATGAAAGAGTACGGGACACTTACATTGGCTTCGAAATAGAAAGCGCCACCAATATACTTGTACATATACTCGACGTCCTTGCGCCACATTTCTGTGAGGTCACAGATCATAATGGGCGAAACGATCTCAAGGGATACCTGCTGCGAATTATCCTTACGGATGCTGCCATCCCTCTCGATAGTCCACAAGGCGATAGAGTACCCCTCCGGGTATCTCGGATCTCCCTTGACACGCATGCGGGCAGGGTGACGACGCTCCGTCATCTTCGCATTGAAGATGTTGGACACATTAGAGGCAAAATCAGTCAGAGCATACTGGTCGTTGCCAAATCGCGAGATGTCGTTGCTCGAACTCCTTGCCCTGAGGTTGGTTTCGACTTCGCAGCCGACAGTCATGGCCGCCTGCAGGTTGGCGGACACACCGGGAGTCGTTGTCTGGGTGGTAGTAGTAGTCTGTGGTCTGGTTGACTGAGTCGGTGGATTCCTCGATGAGGACGACGAGGGCCAATCCACGATTTCTGGACGTCTCCTCGACGACGAGGACGACGACGTTGCCGCCGAGGGCCTGGTCCTAATGGAGTATTCGTACCGGTCCATAGCAGGCGATGGTGATTCTAACACTTAGTGGAAGGGGATTGAATATGAAAAATAAACTGAGGAGATATTCTTTTAATGAATGCGGTGATGCTGAAATTCCGGCCAGCGGATGCGATCGAACGAAACCTTGGGTGATGTACGATTCCTCAACACGCACTCCTACTGATCACTCATGCATGTCGACTAACTTATACTTCTGCAGCTCTCAGGCGGGAGGCCACTGAAAGGATTTACTTCTACCAGACCCACTGGGTTGAAAGATATTTGACCTCTTGGAAGCCTTAGGCTATCTCCTGCGAAGTTTCATCTTGAAGCTGAGGGATTGAAGCCATTCATGTTCGGCCAAATCAAAATCCCAGGTCAGCATTTAGAGGACGAAACTATGGTGGCCCTTTCTAGGGACCTAATCATGTGCCGTTAGCCGAATCTGCTTACCTAGACAAGGTTATTGTCTATACAGTATCACTGAGGTGCAAATGTGGCCGGCGATCCTTACGCCGAATCCAGATCCTTCGCGCCCCCACCTATTTGTTACATACTAGTAGGTCGGAGGGCCAAGCCACGGCACCTTCCGGTAGACCGATTCTAAATTGGTTGAGACAACTACAATGAGTGGACCTCGGCGACTGAGGTATGACCTTGAAACGTGGTCGGGTGGCCCAAGAGGCTTCACGGCTCGTACTGGATGTCAGTATATTCCTCCATATCATGTACTGGTGGCGACGGAGGGGGTCCTGTTGACCTATACAGGGCCTCTAAGACATTTCATGCACCAGAGAATTTGTAATTCTTGATCCTCATAAGAGATCAGAGAATGCTTGCTCACTTGCATGAGAGTGAAGCTGCAAGGCGACCTCATTTGGCAGGCCTATTTTGGCGTGGGGACCGCACTTGACGATACGTCTGCACCTCACCTTGACAGGGCTCAGAGCAAAACAGAGCGTCGAGGAAACCAATCAACAGGGTATATCATTTGTCATCTAGTCATTAAATATCACCCTAACCCCATTACCACTCAATTTCTCCCGAAGATCATCTTCAGCAGCCCTGATCGCCTCATCAACATAGTCCTCCATCTCAGTTTTGAGAACGACATCAACGCTAAGCTCGTCGAAATGGTCATCAATGAACTCGCGAATCTCCGTACGTGTCTCTTCCAGGCGGTCATCTATATACTGCTTGAGCTCCTCTACCTGTGCCTCCTTGTCCTCGGCCGATGTCTCAGCCAGCTGGGCCAGCCTCTGGTCTGCCTCGCCTACCCTCTCTTTGAGCAGGGCCTCCTTCTTCTCGGCCTCCAGGATCAGGTCTCTCAGGCGACTGGCCATCGGACCGGCTCTATCTACCAAACCCAGCACCTATTTGTCATCAAGCGCTTCAGGGTTTGTCCGTTTTCGCTTTCGGGACTCGGATTCTGCCTGTGGGCCTTGCGATGAGGGGCTGAGGTTATCATAGGATGGTGGGCTCTCAGTCGGGCGATCCGCCGATACAATATGGGCTATATCATCTTGCGGGACAATCTTGCCTCCTGGACTCGGATACCAGCGCTGAAAGTCGGAATGTTGAGGGCTCGCATGCAGTTGCCCGCTCGTGGATGCTGCGTGGCAGAGGGACAAGATTTTCGACTCTGGTAACGCATTGCTCGGCATATAAATTGTCACACACTGCGCCGAGGCAAGTCGCTGCAAGGCCGCGAGCAGCTGGGCATCTTCTTGTGCCTTTGGAATCAAGGTTCCGAGGTTTGGGACGACCCATTCCGGGGGTTTGGAGAGTGTGAATTGTAGACGGATTGTTTTCTGGCCTGCGAGCTTTCTATACAGTGGATCGAGTCTTTCTGGCAACTGCGGTCGGTCATACACGAGGGAACTAATATGTTCGGGGCGGATGCACAAGTGCACGTTGGATCGCACGGTATCATAGTGCTCGCTCTGTGAGGATGGGACTAGCAGGACAACGGGTGACTGGAGCTTGAAGAAGGCTGTGTTGGAGGACAAATCGAAGAAGACGGTCATCGACGAGTGGAAGGCACAAGATCCGCGTTCGGGTGGTTCTGCTTGGAGGGCATCGTTTACGTCTGCCCGCGACTCGACGATCACCTGTCGACGGATGTTGATGGTAACCGGGGGTGTCTCTTCCATGGCTGGTACTATCAAGGGCAATCCACTCGCATTAGTAAAATCAGACAGTCAAATGTTGGTACGTTGCAGGAGCATAAAACGATCGGCTCCTGTCAACTCTGCAGCCCACGCTTTTCTGGAGAAATTCCCCTGCGTGAGACCAGCGTCTAGAGACACAAGCACACACAGGATTCCCGCCCTCCCTGGCTTTTTGATAGCAGTAATAGCTAGGAGCAGCCTCGACTCCGTCTCAGGTAATGGCCCGGATGTCGACTGGGCAGGGGAGGATGCGCAAGGGAATGCGGGTATCGAAGTCGATCAAGACAGAGCCAAATGCAGGCAGAATCGATTCGGCGGGCACTTAAAAACGGGCAAAGTATCTGAGAAAAGTCCATGCGACACCAAAGAGCAGCCAATTTCGCGCCAGCAACGCGGTCCTGCCTGTCTTCGGTCTCCACGAGGAGGAAGTCGACGGCACCACTTCCGAAGATCAAGGACTCAGACTGGACGCGTCAGGAAGACGTCGAGTCTGAGCTTGAGGCTCCGTCAGCAGTGCGGCCTTTTCTGTCCCCGGGATGAGGAGAGTGCGAAGAGGCAGAGGACGGCGTGGGCCCCAAGGCCCAGGGGACGGTCGAGGTCGGGCGTGTCGAGGTCCAGCAGCTTGGTGCTCGCTCGATGCTCGACGGCGCTCGGCTCGGGTCGACCTGTAGCTTGGCGATGGGGCGACGGTCAACTGGCTTCTATTGGTGTTTACTGCGGGAGTGCAATGCAGTATTTGACGCTGGGCTTGTGGCAGCAAATGAGGTGGGCACGGCAGTCAAGGAGGTTGCCGGTGTTGAGGAGTTGAAGGGAGTTGGAGGCACAACTCGGGGTTGGAAAATGGAAGAGGTGTGAACCGAGATGTGGTTCGGCTGAGTGGAGATGACGGGGGCCGAGCTTAGGCGTTGAACCGAGTGAGGATGATAACAGAACCGCACCAAATATCGCGGGTGCAGTGTTAAGTCCGTCTCGCCAGTTCACGAAGCAAGTCGCCGCCACAACCCGTATAACGGCCGTGAGGCAGGCTGTCCGCCGTACACCCCTTCACGTGTTACCCGTTTCAACAGGGAGTGTAAAGAGCAATGCGTTGTAGCCATGGCTTCATTGGATCCTCGGCGATTGCGTCAAGTCTATCGGTGCAAACTTCATGTCCAGTTTGGGCTACAGTTCAACACTAATCGGACTTTGGAATGACGAATATGGACTTCACTGTCGACGCCAGGTCTGCCAGCGATTAACCTTAGGAACACCTTCCCGGAAAGGATCTCGGGAAGGGCCATGTGTTCACGCGCTCTAATCACACGGCCAGGCGCTTCATCTAGATGTTTTCAATGATGAAGTCACCATTCAATAAGAGATCAGAGATTAGCACCTGTAAAAACGGAGGGTACAACCATACAGCAAGGCTAACAATCTAGGTACCTGGGCAAGTACCTATGTAGATATAGCTAACTGGTTCCGTGTGTATTCCGTATACAGCCGTAGCCATACGCAGCGCCTTCATACAGTCGTAAACGCTCAAGACCCAGCGGTAGATATAGCTAAATTGTCCTTAGGAGCCTAGGAGGTTGTCGTATAAGAAGTTGTCCTAAAGGAGGGTGTGTCCTACGGGAGGTAATCCCATAGGGTTACGATCGGGGTTTCTTCAACAAATGGAGGAGTGAATTGTTGGTTCTTTTGTGTTTTCAAGACTGGCTTCCGACGACGCATGCGCTGCGCGCCGCTACTTGAGCAGTAACCACGCTTACGCCAGACGATCTTGTGATGGGTCCAACACCGTTCCACGCCACGGACAATTAGCTACCTTGAAGGAAAGTCTTATTACAGAGATCTATTTAATCGGCGCCCTTGGTCCGCCAAATGATTTTCCTTCTTCACATATCCTGTCTGGCTGCGGACATCAAACGACGCTGCACTCGGTTCCAAGCTCGAACACGACTACTTGGCGATAACATCACCGTCACATCCTAAACTATACAAATCTCACCATCTCCAAAATCCCCCCCCCCGGTCTTTTTTAAACGCTGGGTCTTGAGCGTTTACGACTGTCTGAAGGCGCTGTGTATGGCTACGGCTGTATATGCAATAGAAACGGAAACAGTTTAATATTTCTCGCCTACAACCTATTCTAAATCCTGACCTCCCATCTCCTACCATCCCACCTCCTAGTCTTCTACCATCCTATACACTATCCTCTTCTATCATAGCCTCCGAACTCATACCATCCTATCATCTACACTTGACACTGTCCAACAGACACAGGACTCATCGCTAAACGTCACGTCGCTTGCAAGCTGTATCAGGATGGATGGACCAGAATATGCCATGATGCGCTCTTGCGAGGGCGACAGAGAAAGGAGAAATGCAGGAACGGAGAAAGCCCCCGAAATTGTCCTGTTCAAGTCTAAGAAGTTCCTATGGACAACTTTCGCTCTGTGAGTAATTGATTTCACTAACTTTCAGCCTGGGTGCGGCTGATAGAGAGCTCGATGGAACTGACACCAAATGCAGCATCTTCTGCAGCAGATTTTTCCTGCTTCTCGTCGACGGAGTTGTGCTTAGCCTGATTCCACAGCTCATGTCCGATTTGCCAGGGTCTGCTCGCAGTGTCCTCTCCGACTTACCTACCGTCATCGGAATATCGAGCGGCGTTCTCCGTCTCCCGATGGCCAAGCTCATCAACAAATCTCGTGGTGTGGGCTTTTCCCTGGCGTGGGTTGCGTCCCAGCTGAGTCTGGTCATCCTGATATATGCTCCATCCCTGTCAGGGACAGCTGCCGGCTATATACTCTACGGACTCGGTTCGAGCGGCATGGACTTCGTCTTGACCGTTATCTTGGCGGATATGACCTCCCTCAAGAACAGAGGTACCTTTTCCCCTGTTCACATCCTACAAAGGCTTTTCACAACAACCACTTGCTGTCCTAGAGATGGACGAAGTAAATGAAAGACATCGGGGATTCGCACCTACAAAAGCACAGGGTACACCCGGACTGGTCATCCTATACGATGTTATCCTATAGGACCTTGTCTTTTAAGACATTATCCCATAGAAGGCTATCTCATAGGAGGCTGTCTCGTAGGAGGCTGTCTTGTAGGAGACTGTCTTATAGGAGGCTGTCTTATAGAAGGCTGTCTTGTAGAAGGCTGTCTTGTAGGAGGCTGTCTTATAGGAGGATATTCTGTAGGAGGCTATTCTGTAGGAGGCTATTCTGTAGGAGGCTGTCTTATAAGAGGCTATCTTGTAAGAGGCTGTTCTGTGGGGCTTGGGTGTACCAGCAGTGTAAAAAAGGCAAAGCGGCACCGGTCCATTTCTGATGACGAATCTATTCATCGAGGTGCACTCTTATGAGCCTTTGCTGACTGAAAGGTTTAACAGGTCTAATCTACGGCATTTATGCGACCCCTCTTATTTTGAAGACTCTGGCAGCACCACGCCTTGCACGACTGCTCGAACATCAGGACCCCGGGCGGGGCGCCTTCGGTGTATGCTCTGCCTTTATGTGCACCTGTTGTTTTATTCTGAATTTTCTATTTTCCCATGCTCAGGCCAAGCTCTGGGACAAGAACGAACAGCGCGATACCGCAGCCACCACCGAAGAAAGGCCGACTCTCCTTGACCGCTCGCGGCGATTCCTTATGGAGCTCGATATTCCAGGTATTACTCTTGCCATCGCGGGGATCTGCCTGCTTCTACTCGCGCCCACCCATATTCCTGGGACCCAGGACGGCTGGTCGGCGGCCGTCTTCTCGGCCATGCTCATTCTCGGGTTGTTCAGCGTGGCGCTCCTTTTCGTATGGGAGTACTATTTGGCTCCCACCACCTGTTTTCCTGTGTCTTTGATAAGGGATAGGAATCTCGTCGTGGGGTGCGGGATGGTCATGTTTATGGCTGCATCCATCGCGTGCTGGAGCTCCTATGGCAGCTCGTACCTTCAAGTGGTTGAAGATCAAACATTGGTTGCCGCCGACCGTGTTGCCGCCATGCGGACTCTGGCCTTTGCCTGCTCAGCACCACTTATTGGACTGTAAGTTGTTTCTGCAGGATTGCTGCACCAACCCTTTCAGGACTCGGTATCTAACAGACCTCTAGCCTCGTTCAACAGACAGGAAACTACAAGTATCCAGCCGTGTCCGCGGCGGGCTCCCTCGTAATTCTGACCGGCGTCCTCACCTTTACGTTCCGTCAAAAAGGGGCCTGGATGTCTTTTCAAATATGCATGGGCATGGGGGAGAGTGTGCTCATATTATGCAGTCAGATGGCGATCATGTCTTGGATCGACCACCAAAACGTCGCAATGGCCCTTGGTATCTGGGGCACATTCCTTTCAATAGCGGTGGCCATCGGCTCTAATGGCGCCATGGCTGTATGGACGAATATTTTACCGCATATCCTCAAGAATTCTCTTCCCACCAACAGCAAGAATCTCACCAGGGAGCTACTCAGCTCTTTAGAGAGACAGAAGCAGTATCCACCGGGAAGTCCGATACGGGATGCTCTGATAGCGGCTTATGGGGTAGCCCAGAAATATTTGCTTTGCACAGCTATGTGCATCGCAGTCTTGGCTTTGGGATGCGTACTTTTGTTGAGAAAAATCAATCTCAGGGAGCGCAGAGACGTGCAAGGAGCGAGGGCGAGTGGAGTGTTGTGGTAACCAAAGAAGCTACGGTCGTTGAAAATACGATAGAGCAGTCTTAAAGAGTCGTCCCTAAACAATAGGTATTCCTCGTCAAATTAACACCTCCCTTTCCGTACAGTTTGCAAATAACTAGATCAGAAGAGAACGATTTCGCACGAGGAGGCAGGTTTCTAATCCAATCGAGCATCAAGACTTGTACTGTCGAACTTCTAATCCCACTCGGACCTCAGGCCATCCACGCCTTCGGGCACCTCTGCCAGAGTCGTGATGCGGAATCCCTGACGCAGACCCTCGCCTTCATCACTCACATCATAGTCCGAAATGGCAGTGTGCGCAGTGACACGGTTGTCCCATAGCGCCACCGTCCGGTCATCCCACTTAACGCGAGCCTGAATGTCCTGGCTCTGGGCGATATGCTACAATTCCGACTATATCAGCAAGGTCTTTCGAATGTAACCAGGGATACAGATGTGAAAACATACCTTATATAGCAGCTGCAGGATTGCATCCGACTCCTCATCCTTGAGCCCAACTATACGCCTGGTGAAACCAGGATTGACAAAGAGAACCTTCTGCTTGGTGACCGGGTGCACGCGGACGATGGGGTGGTAGCTCTTCACGGGCTCACGACGCACCCAGTGGCCGTCCCGTCGGGCATTTTCAGCCTGCTGGAAGCCACTGTGCTCGGCTCTCAGTCCCTCTAGAAAGGCCTTCAGAGGCTCCGAGAGACGGTCGTAGGCTGCCGCCTGGGATGTCCAGCCCGTGTCGCCTCCAGTCTCAGGGACCTCGAGCAGTGTCAGCAGGGTGATGCCTGGGGTTTGATGCTCGTATGACACATCTGAGTGGTAGCCGGTGGTGGTAAGCCTGCTTGTGCTGCGACCCAGTCGGTATAGGTTGTCTTTCCCGAGGTAGATTGAGTGGAACTCGATGTGATCCTTGACGTGCGCACCAGTCGGCTGCAGGTGGTAAGTAAACCAATAATTCCAACAGATGACGAGATTAACATACATGAACATGGAGACGACCGAAGTACTGGCCGAACTGCTTCTGCTTCTCGGGCCCAATATCCTTGAAGTCTTGGTCACGGAACACCACAACCCCGCGTTCGGCTATCAGCAAAGCGAGCTCGTTCTTCTGTGCGTCGGTCAACTGCGACAGCTGCAGGCCCGTAATCTCAGTGCCGACACGTGGTGTCAGCTTTGTGACCTTCAAGTCGGGATTTCCCTTCGGCAGAAGGTTTGTCTTTGCCGGGTCTGCGTCGAGGCCACGATCCTTGAACTCGAACAGTTCTGTCGGCGGGAATTTGGTGGTGGTATCATAGACCGGGAGGTATGCCGCATATTTGGACTATTAATCAGGTTAGAAAGAATTTTGAAGCATTTGGACTTGGAATGTTATCCGTGTGAGACTTACTCCATTGTGAGCTTTGTCGTCGTACGCGACGGCCAGCTTGATGGGCTTGCCGTCGGCGTTGGCCGACTCCAAGGTTTGGGTGACTGTAGCCATGTTGATGAGTTCTTTGCTAGAAATTAGATTATGGAATCATCCGTTCTCTGCTATTTCACGTGCTTTATATATTTTTCTTGAATGCCTCCCAGTATTCTGTATATGCTTCGTTCCAAATGCTAACCGCTCAAAGCACGACATCGCGCCCCCGCATTGCAAGCAGCCTTAGAACGTCTTGGATGAAGGCGCAATATCATCGAGCCACTGTAATTAGCCACAGCCGAGAGCCGAAACAAAGTTCCTCGATCTCGTGCAGTATCAGTTCCGGCACTCGCTGAAGCCATTCAGCGATCTGCGTGGGATGGCGGCGGGTTACTCGGCTTGAATACCCTAGGTCCGAAGATTCCATCCAGATACAGTATGACAGAGTTGATGAAGTAATGGCATCTGAGGATGGTATTTGCTCCCTTATTTGCTAGGCCATGTATTCATACTGCTCAGTGGCATGCGGATCCGTCTCGAAGACATGGAAGCATGCGGTCCCCAGGAGCTTGTCGTGATTTTCCGTGTTGCTGACTTTAAGCCAGTACGATGTCGGGTCTTCACCGCGCCACGACACCTGATGTTCCTTGGCTTCTTGTCTAGTAGTCACGCTTACCACTGTGTGAAGGGACCGTACGCCTTCGGGATGTATACGGATTAAGAGCGCAACCACCTAGTAGTCACGCGGTTGTCCTATGGATAGAAGAAAAGCTCTTTCAATTTGCAGGGCGGCTCTCGTAGGCGACAAACACACAACGCACGATGGCGTCAAATTCGTCATCGGACTCGGCATTAATCAGCTTCAGACGCATGGCGGCGCTGTCGCGTGCAATGATTTCTACAGGACATATTCTAGGTAGACCTAACTCCAGACGGCTAAGTATTGACCAGTTCCGACATTGCCGACCGACGTCAACCTACCATCCACCTAAATATGGTCCAGTCGGCCAGAACACCAAAAATTTGGACTGTCGACAAAGATTGAATAGAGAAAACATTGCTGACATAGCTTTGACAGCTCCGAGAGATTTCCAAAGATTATTGAGTCTCGTGGGCCCGAAGTTGAATCGAAAGTCAGACCAAGTAATTGTGTTATATAGTGCATAGAATCCCTTGCAAGTAATACCGAACGAGGTCCAACCTTTGCCCAACAATGAAGCATGCGAGATCACGTCACACGATTTTGATGCAGGATGGAAAACACCTGGACAAGACTGTGAGCATAACCAACACAAAGCTTAATTTTTGGGGTAGGAACTCGGGTCACTCGAAGCGGCTAAGGCTGGCGATCAGTTCGGTTTCAAGGGATTCGGATGGTAAGTGATAGGCGGGGAATGGGAAGCCGAGATGACCAACAGAATGTTGGTGGTGGCAGTTCGATTCCCCAAAGGAAAAGATGGATGGGGGCCACTGGGAGCGGGGAACGAAGATTGCTGGATCCATGATGGATGACGGCCAGATCGTCCTTATTATTGCCGACTCACCTCCCACCGTCATGTAAGCCGGAAGTGGACCTTAATCTCGCGTCTCCAGGCGGCAGAAAGGACAAGCTGAAGCTTAGCAACCCGCAGGAAAGTCAAGAATCTTTATTTGTCAACAATGGCTTCCAACGAGGACGATGGTTACGTGTTCCAACGCAATGTCAACGCAAGCTCGAGGTGAGCTTCGACCATCATCTTGGCGTTGTGCCAGGCCAAGCTGACCGAATCTCATATCGCAGACTTCACTATCAGTATTACCTCTGGCAGGATACCTTCCGCTTCCACCTACACCCAGACATCCCACAGCTTGCCCCTGATGCGCGCGTTGCGGACGTGGCAACTGGTACCGGGTATGAAACCATCCATCTCCAGTAGACTCATAATCTGACGAAAGCATAGAATCTGGCTCTCCGATTTGTCTCGTCAACTCCCCTCAACTACACAGCTCCACGGCCTGGACATAAGCCTTGAGCAGCTTCCCCCTCGCAATCTGACCCCTCCCAACGCCACCTATCACGAATGGGACTTCTACACCCCGCCGCCGGATGAGCTCCGCGGCACCTTTGACGTGGTACACATGCGCCTTATCGCCGTAATCATCAAGGACGCCCAACCTGACCGGATCCTAGCCAATGTGGCACAGCTGCTCAAACCGGGCGGCTATCTGCAGTGGGAGGAGCACTACACCGACGACGCTAGGGTCGTGCATGGCTCTGACTGGATCAATATCCCGCCTGCGGACGAGTTTCCTGGAGTGCAACGCTTGTACCGCATGATGGCAGAGTCGCTGAGCACGTCGGACGGGTCGAAGGTGCTGCTCGGTTCCCGGCACTGGCTAGGCTTGCTGGAACAAACGATCGAGAACGAGGGGTTCGAGGAGGTCCGGAAGAGGGTTTACAGTGATGCATCAGTGATGGGAATGTTTTGGAATGATGTTTACGTGTCCTCTGTGGAAGAATTTGCGCAGCAGATGCTACGCATTGATCCAGAACTGGGGAATGAACTCCAGGAGATGATCGAGCGGGTTCAGAAAGAGAAACGGCAGGGAGCGTGGCTTTCTAATCCTAAGGCGGTCTTCCTAGGTAAGCGAAAGGGTTGAGTTTCATGCAGTACGAGGTCAGGTAACAGGGAGTCAAGATTCAAATAATGCTAGGACTAAAATGTTTTTCGAGCCTGGTCACATTTGGTTGGTTCATTTTGCAGAATCCATATTGGTGGAATCGAGTGACTTCACAGGTCCGGCAGAAAGAAAATTCTGTAAAGACCCTATTCTCAGACAGTGGATGCACTCGGATCAATTGCATTTACCGCCAGTACGGCGCGGCCGTGGCCTTTGCCACCATCCAGGCCCGGTCCAGTGCCTCCACTACATCCTCAGGCAACGGACCCTTCTCAGATTACCTTCCAGCTGCGAAAGGCTACTCACACCGATGACAACCCCGTCATTCCCGCCTTTGTTCTTGGTTTTCAATGCCGAATGGTGGATGACCCAGCGCATCGCAGTCTCCAGCAGCGTCAAGCTGTGCTTCTGCGTAGCCTCTTCAACGATCGCTAGAGCCTCCATATTGGCCTTCTTCAAGAACCGGTCGCGGTACATCTTTCCGTACTTGTAAGACTCGGAGAACCTACCGTCTGTAGGGGCAAGCTCTGCGGATTTGATTTTTCCGGAGAACAGGCCCCCTGCTAAGGGGTTGTAGACCACAATGTCCATGCCGAACTTGCGGCAGCACGGAACTAGTTCAGACTCAATATCGCGAGCTACCCTTGTTAGCTTTGAGAAAAACTTGGGTTGGTGAAGGGGAGACACTTACTGATCACGTTGTACATGGCTTGGTAAATACTGGGTTTCACCCAGCCTCGCTCTTTCGCGATGGTGCAGATCTCGGCAACTTCCCATGCTGCGTAGTTTGACAGGCCAAGCTTTTTGAACTTGCCCTCTTGGTAGAACTGATTCACCTCCGTCAGACTGTCCTCGTACGGTACCGAGCGGTCGGGTGCATGCAGGTAGAAGATATCCACTGAGTCGGAACCGAGCTGATTTAAGGAGTCTGTGAATAGCTCGCGCAATCTGCTGGGCTCATGCGTGCCGGGCTCCTCAGGATAGATCTTTGTTGCCAAGGTCAATCTTCTGTCCTTCCATTTGGCATCTCGAGTCCAGGCCTCCTGCTTGCCGCCGACGTACATCCTCGCCGTGTCGACCTCATTGTAGCCTTGGCTCTGGAACTAGTCCAGGTGTCTGTTGAACTCGTCGAGCTCGAGGATGCGTGCTCCTGCCCCCTCATCCGGACCTGACCCCATGTAAGTGCGGATGCCGGTGACATCTTCGGAAACGAATGGACTTACCGTAGGTCATCAGCCCGAGGATAATGCGCTCTTTGGGGGCTTGCGAAGTCGACGACATTGTGCATCAGTGTTGAAAATCCATAAACGAGAAGTGTATCACTATACGTGTAGTTAGAAGAAGTCGAGCATTCATCATAGGTCAGAATCTATTTGACTACGACGATCGGGTTGACCTCGGGAGCCTGGGTCTGATATCGGCTCTCGGGAGAGCTCCCGGCGTGCGATCAACACGGAAGCACCGCACATCACGATCGGATTGCAGTGCCGGATGGCGGGGGTGATAATCTTGGGGCCCGAGATCGGTATCCGGATCAGCTTCCGGAAGGTCGGTGATTATCTCCTGATAATGTAGTATTTAGGCAAATGATTGTCGAAAGTGGCCTGCATAGTTATGTGGAAATGTGAACCCGACGTTTGACGTGGTTGTGTGTGTAGAACCTCCGTGCATTTAACCTCTGACCCCACGTTTCTTCCGGCCGGAAAAAGACCAAGCAAAACAACCACCAAGTATCGCAACAACATGGCCGGAAAATTCCAAGACCAAGTCGTACTCATCACTGGTGCTGCTAGTGGGATTGGGTGCGTAACAAGTCTTCTTTTTATCCATTTTGTTACAGCGCCGAGGACGACTGCATCGCTAACTAAGCGTTCTTGCACGCAGCCGAGCCACTACGCTCAAATTAGCAGCACTCGGCGCTTGTGTCGCCCTCGCCGACGTCAACACAACTGCTCTCGAGACCCTGGCATCAGAACTTCCATATGCCGCCGTTCTTACGCAAAAGGTCGACGTCAGTTCTGAGGCAGATGTCAAGTCGTTCGTCTCTGCCATCTTGGCAAAGTTTGGCAAGCTGGACCACGTATTCAACTGCGCAGGCATCAATCCCACCAATATCCCGTTCGCCGAGACGACGCTCGAGTACTGGGACAAGCAGTGCAACACGAACCTGAAGGGGGTCTTCCTTGTTACGCGGGAGAGCTTGCCTCACTTAAAGAGGGGCTCGAGCATTGTCACTGTGTCCAGCATGAGCGGCACGCGCGGCACACCCTTGCAATCTGTGTACAGGTATCTGACCACCATCTACATCTATCCGACGAGGAAAGTTAAGCTGACCCTGTTGAAGTGAGTCAGACAGACCAGATTCCCATAATCTTCCGCATTTGTAGAAGTCGCACTGGATATAGCTCCAGACAATGTTCTTGTGTTGTGCTCGCTTAGAGCGGACCACCCCCCCCTTTCAGAAACACGCTGCTGGTTTTGAAGGACCACTAATCTGGCCGTTAACAGACACAACCAAACACGGCGTTATCGGAATGATGAAAAGCCTCGCCCACGAGGTCGGGCCACAAGGAATCCGCGCCAACTGCGTGGCCCCAGGATATATTAACACCCCCACTAACTCAGGCATCGTCCGCGGGGGTGATGTCGTGGAGAAACTGGCCAAAGCGTATGATGTCTGAGCCCTACCTGATTTAGAAATATTGCTGACCGAAATAGCTGTGCTTTAGAGAGGTGGGGCACTCCAGAGGACGTTGCAGATGTGGTGGTTTTCTTGCTCTCAGAGGAGTCGAGGTATGTGAGTGGGTCTGTCTACGAGGTTGACGGTGCAGTTAGGTGGTAAGACAGTCTGAGCATCGGCCATTAGCCAACTGGTGCTACCTAATTGTTTTCAGAATGTTACTACATAGCTCTATTCCCTGTTGAAATCGAATCCCGAGCTGAAAGCCCTTGCCATTGCTGCTATAGACACTCGTATTTCGGGACGTTACCACGTGCATACCGAGGTTGAAGGCATTGCGGTAGCAAGACGACAAAAGCCCAGAGCAATATTCATGGATCTTGATGACCAACACGCAGTGCTACCTATATTTAGGTATCTGCGTCGACTTGGCGAGAGATGTATTGGTGTGTACTACGGACCTATTGGTTTGCTGACTGTTTCTCAGATGAAACGTACTAATGACTGAGGGCGGTAAGAATATGCGAAGCTACCCTGTGAGACACATAGTCGGAGAGACCTGGATATAGAATGAAAAGGAAAGCAGGTTTACGACCACAATGAAGACCTGTATGTTGTGGAATGGAAGCCATTAGCTCAGAATAGTAGACGTCGTCTCGCACACACGGTGACACACATCGAGCCAGCCTCACCTCAGGCTACCAGATGGAAGGCCACATGCACTTAGTAACAATGGGCACATTGTTAGGTCTCTAGTTTTAGAAATCAAGAATAAGTAGCTGAGGCTGCACTGTATCCTTGAGCTGATACCCACTGATTTTGCTATACATATCAACCAATCGAACTTATAACAACGTCGTAAATGCTACAGACCCCACACACTGCGTGGCCCAAGCGGTTCAAGGGGAACGTCCTCGAGATTTCCTATAAATCCGCCATCAATCTTGGCGAAGTGATCCACCATCCGGGCTCTGTGTCATTGGTGTAACAAATATTTCAAAACTCTACAGTTCATTGAATCCACCGATAAGAGCCATGGCCGCCCCCGTCGAAGTACCTGATGGCTTGCCCCAGCCTGACCGGCAAGGGACGGGAAGGGTGGATCCCTACAGGGACGTGGGAACGGTATACAGCCTCGAAGACGACGATGACGAGCCGTTATGGACTGAGCTCATGACCCATTGCGATTGTGTGGCTTCCTTCAACACCGACTCGAAGATCCGGAGCCTTGCTCACCTGCCCGGTGGCGACTTTACTGGTGTCGCTGCCCAAATGGTCCCCTACGTCGACCATAACACCGTGGTGATCGTCTCGAACGGCGAGAATGTGCTTCGGACAGAGCTTCAAAGGCGGGCAAGAGACTTCAAGACCAAACTTGATGAAGGAGTTAGGAGCGCTGGGAAGACACCGCCGGGCAACCTCGTGATCCTCTACACGGAGAAAGGCCAAGACGTTGCCAAGAACCTGATACCTGGCACTTTTGCACTCGAAAGAGACGGTCGCTATGGTCGGATCATCAATCCAACCCCACAACAATCCCAGGAAACAACATCGCGAGGTATGCCTGGGGGTGGTGAGTCGTCGCGGGGCTTTCCTGGAGGATATCATGGGAAACAACGGAACGAGACAGGCAAAGGTGGGTGCTGGAGGATGCTTTTCTGCTGCTGTATGCCGCTGAGCCATCTGAGAGGACATGCTGGGAGATCTCAGGGGCTCGAACGGCGGGAGAAAAAGAAGGGCGGAATCTGGAAGAATTTTTTTTGCTGCTGTTCCAGGTGATGAGAGAGCCGCTGAATGGAGTGTGGATGGGTGCAATTCATGATTTCGAGGAGGCAAACACAATTGGACAACGGAATAAAGACTAGATGGTCCAGACACGACTCGATAGTAGCATTGATTTATTTGATGATACATTAAACTTGCAACATTACATACACGTGTGGGATTGCAATTCCGAAACTCACAAAAAAGCTCGATTAGTATTCATGACAAGTCGAGGAAATTCGGTAGTCATCCATGTATTCACCTAGTAATATTACCTGCCATAAGGACTTAGTCTATACCAGATCCTTTGGGACAAGAATTTCTAAAATGTCTCCCGAAGCGAAGATCGTGCCGGTCCCTTCGCGCCGTCCCTTCGCGCCTCGTGACCACTCGTGACTTCGGAATGGCACAAAGAAGGGATGCCCGATACTGAGAGAAGTTTTACCAAGGGTGAATGCGGTCAATCGTCTCGTTGAAAAACTTCTCAGAGTGGTCCATTTTCGTGGCATTGTCAATCTAGCGTACGGTTAATACATCCTCGCTTCGTGCATACGTATCATGTGTATGGCTATTGGCTGGCACTAACAATGTATGCTGTATTGTTGGAGCTATCCTCCAAGGTAGTAGGCGCCTCCTCCAGGCCAAAAGCCCGAGCACCGCCGTTTCCCATATCAGTCTGGACTAGACTGTTCAACAGAGGGTCAGATAGGTGATTAGATATGACTATGGCGTGCTTTCAAAAGTGCTCAGAAAAGCTAGCTTACCCAGGATGAATAAGAAGAGTAATGAGCCAGTCATTCTCCATGCCCATTTTGACGACTAAATAGTTCGCAAGGACCTTGGAACCACCATAGGTGGCATTTGGAAAAGGGTACTTGGGCATATCATTCAGACTGCCACCGGCTGCACTGATGAAGACGAAGCGTGGGCTTGAGGACTTGCGGAGAAGAGGCAGGGTGGCCTTGTACAACAGCATCACGGAGAATGTATTGATCATGAGGACCTCTTCCAATTCCTCGAGGGGTAGATCCTCAACTGTGTTGAGCTTGGCGATTCCCGCACTCGATATGACCACATCGATATCTTTGGATCACATTTCATTAGCGCTGGTAAAGTCAAGTATGTCTGCCCACCATCTGCAGTAAAAGACTGGGAGTCAAAGAGTGTTGGAGCGGTACTCACGATCGATCCCCTCAGCCTGGATGGACTTCACGGCTTCATACGGATCAGTCCTGCTGGAAGAATCAATCTTTGCCAAGACGACTCTGGTGTTCTCGCCCTTGTAGGGGACACTAAGCAGGTCCTGTGCGGCTTCAACATTCCGCACACAGGCTACGACGGTGTTGTTCGGCAGGGCGACATAGTGGTCGAACATCCCACGGCCAATGCCTTCCAAACACGGTTAGCGCCCCAGAACCAATCTAGTGAACAGGTTCGGCATCCTTGGCCAATACGTACCGCGGTGTGCACCAGTGATGAGATAAGTCTTCCCGGACATCTTTGCGTGTTTTGGGGAGCTCACGATGAATTCAGCAGTGCAAGGTGTTGGAGACCCGCAAATTGGATCATGCAGAATCAAGGCCCATTTTTTGAGGGAGTGGGGAGACTGCCAACCGCTGCCAGTGGTAAGCAAGGGCAAATGCTCCGGTAGGTACATTGTTGTTTGCATTTGTAAGCTGGGACCAGTGAGCACAGTGCTTTGAACTGGCATGCTTACTCAACCGATGCCTTATTGGTCGAACGTAAGTAAGCTGTTGATGCAGGCGGCTGAACCTCGCTTGTGACTGCTTGCCATGGGCTTTGTCATAGAAAGGTACCAAGGTACAAAGTCATGTGTCTTACTCTGGGTCCGGGCATGCGACATCGGTCATATCCCCCTTGCCAAGAGCAATACTTGAGATACAAGACGTCGAGGATTGAAGAAGGCTGAGTGGGATTTTTATTGAATCTAACTATAGCTTTCCAAGGAGCTTTGTATCCCCAATTACACCAGACAAACAAGGATGCCTAAGCTGTGGGACGAGCGTACCACCTACGGCCTCGGCTACGGCCATGTCGCCATCGCCTCCGGTGCTTTGGTTCTTGTCTATTGTATTGTTCTTGCAATCTATCGTTTATTCTTCCATCCTCTTCGCAAAATCCCAGGCCCGAAATTGGCGGCGTTAACGCAATGGGTTGAGACTTATTATGAATGTTTCTGCCCACCAGGCGGCCAATTCATGTGGGAATACCAGAAATGGCATGAAAAATATGGTATGTCCGACTGGATATGAGTAGGCTTTCGAGTAAATGAAGTCGTCTTGAGGTAGCAGACACCAATTGAAATTTGTATCCTTCTCTAGGACCCATAGTGCGTATCAGTCCAAACGAGGTGCACATTGCGGATCCGACTTTTTACGAGACGCTATTCGCCCAGAACCGCCACTCGGACAAGCTCAAGTCGCTCGAGCATCGCTTCAACAATGAGACGGCGGTATTCGCCACCACTGAGCATAGCGCCCATCGTGTGCGGCGTGCGGCGTTGAATCCATTTTTCTCCAGGAGGAAAATCGCAGAGTACTCGCCGGTGATCCAAGGTCACATGGACCGTCTCAGCCGGCGTGTCAGATCCGAGTTCGTTGATGATGCAAATGTGCTGAACCTGACCAACATGTGGGCGGCACTTACCGGCGACATTGTTGTCGGCTACTGCCTCGAAGAAACATATGAATTCATTATGAACCCTGACTTTCGGGCAGACTTTTCAGATGCTATGTAGGCCTGGCCAGAAATTCCCGCCGTCTTACTGAAGCCGCCGATGCTAACATGAGACGGACAGGATTGCTCTGCTGGACCCTGTGCATTTTATTACCCAGTTCCCCTGGATGATCAAGTCGGCGAAGTTGCTGCCTGAAAAGGTACTTGGGCTTCTTTCCCGGCCCATGCGTACGGTCTTTAACTTCAACCGGGAAATGGAAACGCAGATCCTGCGAGCGAAAGCCGTGCACGCATCAGGCGAGAAGAATCCGGGCGCGCAGTCTTTGTTCACTGCGTTGCTCGACTCAGATCTCCCGCCAGAGGAGCTCTCTACAAAGCGCCTTCAACATGAGGCGATAGGTATTATAGGCGCCGGGATAGAGACTACCACGTACACATTATCAGTGTGCTCATACCACCTGCTTACAAACCCAAGTATGTTGGGCAAGCTGCGGACAGAGCTTGACATGGCCATTCCGGATCCGCAGTCCATTCCGAAGTTGGATGACCTCATGCAACTGCCATATCTCACATGTGTTGTGAACGAAGCCCTTCGATTTGGCTACGGTACTCCGCAGCGCATTCCCCGCCTCTCCCCGACGCCAATGGTCTACAATTCAACATACGACGGCTCTCAATACGTTCTCCCCCTTGGCACTGTCGTTAGCATGGACCATGTTTCGATGGCACACGATCCTTGGCTCTACCCTGACCCATTTGTGTTCCGCCCTGAGCGTTGGGATGGTGATGCGCAGGCACCTGATGGCAAGCCACTTACCAGGTATCTCATAGCGTTCGGGCGCGGAACCAGAAGCTGCGTAGGGATGCAGCTTGCTTATGCCGATCTTTACATTGGCCTGGCTACGTTCTTCAGGAGATTCGAGTGTGAGCTTTACGAGACCGGGCGGGATGCTGTGGACTTGTACCTGGATAGCTTTGTGCCGAGGCCGAAGCCAGGAACAAAAGGTGTGAGAGTGAAGGTCTCGAGGGCAAGGTGATTTCCTGATGATGAGAAATTCTCAAATTTCTAAATTAGTCAAAATTGAAAGCAGTAGTGCTCAAAAATTCAGGGCCGAACGGCTAGATGTAACTTGTATAAAGCGTCCGGGGATGAACATTTACTTGGGTATTGCTGAAACTTGAGTGCAGTTCAGTGACATTGTTTCTCAGCTTCTCCGCCACATGATATGAAGTATAGGACTTTGACTGCATTTCAGGCTGAATGCTGACCTGGAAAAATATTCATGTGTAAGAGGACATGTGCTTCCCCAAGATCGTCTGCAACCTGAACTCCCGAAACATGACATACCTTCAAGACATGAGTCTTTCAGTTCTATATTTAGGGACTCTT
The DNA here is from genome assembly GCA_000800745.1 of Diaporthe longicolla. NCBI lineage: Eukaryota > Fungi > Ascomycota > Sordariomycetes > Diaporthales > Diaporthaceae > Diaporthe > Diaporthe longicolla. The sequence goes on from JUJX01000038.1 coordinate 167,602, forward strand.
TAATGTGCCATGAACTCCGAAGAGGCCTATTTACTATGCACCGAGTAGCTCGGAGGTAGGAGGCTTTGCTCTTAATCCGTATATATCCTGAAGGCGTACAGTCCCCTTACACAGTGGTAAACGCTTAAAGACCCAGCGTTAAAAAAGAAATCACAATATCAATAACAGTATAGAATTCTAGGCACATAGCCTCAGCCTGATACCGCACAGACAAGGCTAGGAAGTATTGCTCCTAATAGTACTGTACACTAGATTCGTTAATATATTGCCTAGTAGCTAGTAGACGGTGAAGTAGTTATACAGCGAGACTAGGAATAGTCTCTTAGAATGGTCCCTATATAAGCTCACAGTCCTATAAAGGAAATTCCAGCCAAAAACACAATCCTCCGCCACGAACACACACACACACAATCCTGAGAACCTCCAACGAAAATACAGCTTGAAGAAAGAAGACCCTCGCCATGTAAGCACCACTCGGAGGTAGGCTTGGCTGTAAACGCTGGACCGCGAGTGGCAATGAGTTTGGGGGCCCCTGGAAGCTCAGAAAGCAAATGACAGTCACCATTCCATAGGTTCTTGGTGGAGGTACCCTGGAAAGTTACCAAATGATGATTTAGAAAAAGGTATATGATTTGTGATGATGTGTTGTCTAAAGCCCCCTTTACTTGCCACGAATAAAGAGAACCGCCTAGAACTTGGGAATGATATCACATTCGAAGGTCATGGGAGCCATCGAAACCATAATCAAGCCACTGCTGCAGCTGGCGCTCCATGCATTCTCTTCCATTCTCCTGCAAAGCCCAACAGGAAGGTCAGGCCAGCGAAACCAATTGACATTGCCCACGAATCTTTGATACCAACCATATAGGATTGTAGTACAGCCTCCAGGTCAGAGCCATGAAATACCTCGCGGATTTCGGTTGCACCCACGCTAAGAACGTCGGTGGCATTCAGATTTGGCGCGAGCTGGGCCAATTTTGAAAGCAAAATATTGTAGAGTACCGACTGAGATGCAGAAACGCAGAACGAGCCAGAGACGAGCTGGAAAAATAAAACGACGGCTGTGACAAGGGGGATATCTTGTGGTTCAGAGAAAGCTTGAACCGCGGTAACGGGAACCTGTATACCGGCGCCAACACCGACACCCACAATAATCTGGTATCCAATAATCTTCCCGATGGAGGAACTCAGTCCGAGGGTATACACGAGACCGGCGCCGAGTGTGAGCAGCGCACCACTGACAAGAAGAAAGATGGGGTATATGCCAACTTTGCCCAGAGTGTAGCCGCTAGCGAGCGTCGTTATTGCACTCCCTAGGATAAGAGGGAGATTTCGGATACCGCTGTTCGTAGCCGATACGCCATTGATTATCTGGAAGTATTGTGGTAAATTGTAGACGAGGAGGAAATTGGTAGAGTTGAGACTGCCATAGTCAATCAGAAAAAGCTATTAAAAATCGGTGGATTCATTCTTGTGGAGGGACAAGGGACAGAAGGCTGTAACACATACAAGAAGATGAACATCGACCCAGCCCAAACAGTCCGCTGCTTCAAGACTCGAGTCACCAGCATGGCCTTGTCCCCGGATGCCCACTGGACAATGGCGAATGTAATCGTCATAGCAACGAAGCCGACGAGTGTTCCGATGACACTCGAGGAAGACCATGGTCTCGTGATCCCTCCCCATTGCATGGCAAGTGTAAAGCTAATCAAAGCTCCAAGACAGAGGATGATACCGGGAATGTCTGCCGCAATGAGCAAGTCCCGAGTAGCGATTTTAACAGGCTTCGCGGCGGATGGAGTCTTTAAGAATAAGACAAGAAGGGCGAGAGCGAAGCCCCCGACCGGCAAGTTGAGGTAGAAGCTGCATCTGTGGGTTAGCAAGTACTATGTGAATTATAATCTTGGTGGATATTGTCACAGACCACCAACGCCAGGTGACTTCTCCGGAGAACACGCCACCAAGGAGGGGCCCAGCGACGCTGGCGACGCTGAAGACGGCGCCGACGAGACCGATATATTTGGGAACCTGGGCGGCAGGAACTATGAATGCCATGATCGTGTAGACGCCGCCTGTTGTCCCGGCTCCGCCCAAACCGGCGATCGCTCGTCCGACGATGAGAGTGAGGCTGTTCTGGGCCACGGCTGAGGCAGGTTACCCAAGGGTTAGTTATCTGAGGTGTCTGCAGTGAGGGATGGTGGGCCACAAACCACAGATCAAGCTTCCCACTTCAAAAAAGGTCACCGAAGCCAGGAAGACAAGCTTCAGGTCGAAATACTGATACAACTTGCCCCACAGTGACTGAAAAGCGGCCAGCGTAATGAAAAACGCGGAGGCATACCAGCCGACATCGTCCACCGACTAAGGGCCATGTCAGCCTCTGTACGGAGATATTGATCAGATTCGCAAGAAATTGTTTGAATCTTACATGGAATTCGCTGGTGATACTGGGAATAGCTGTAGAAACGATGGTCTGTCGACCAATTCTTCGATCAGCTCATAGCCATAGGCGTCTTCGGCGAAGGTGCCCGACCGAAAGCACGTCGTGTAGGTTGGCCTACCATATCAAGAGCGATCTGTTGGCCAGAGTATTAGCTACCACTAAAGCATCAAAGGATGGGGGGGGGGGCACGCAGGCGGATCACTTACCAGGAACATGCTCAGAAGCAAGGCCAGCACGACCAGGAACAGCTTCAGTCCTCGGGGCCGGTCACTCCCACCGTCGTCTGAAAGCGGCTCGGCATCTCCCCGGCGGGAAGTCTCACTTTTTGGAGTTGGGGCATGGCCTTCTTTGGCGGCGTCTTGACCTGCCACTGGGGTTGAGCCAGACATGGTGGGTGGGTGCGGTCAACGTTAGCGTAACTGGGCTGGCTTCGGACGATTTGGATGGGGAAAAAACGAAAGACTGAAGAGCAAATCACGCTACAAACGAAAAGAACAGAGAAAGCGGCAGGCAAAAGGGGGAGCATGCCGCTCGGTGGACCGAACGGAAGTTTGTCTGTATTGAACCTGGCTTACATCCCTTGTCGGCATACTGTGCGCTGCACGGTCACAAACCACGGCCTCCCAACAGTCCATCTCTTGGCTGCTTACGTCCACATCATCTAATTGGGTCATTACTTCTGCGACGTTTAACTGGTCCATTCCAAATTAGAAGTACATTGTAGCATACACATGTGAGTGTGTCAAAGAACCCTGCCTGATTGAGACCTCCTCGAATCACCTGGGCACCTGGGTGGGTCGGTCTCTCGGGCGTGACGACTTTGTCTGTCAACCGACAGCTTACTCTTATGCACGTGGGGTACACACTCTCCATCATGCTTACTTTGGTAGTCCCCGAACTGCCAACACCAACACTGCATATACGCAAGGGTTAAAGAGCAATCCTGCTAGAAGGATCTTCCCCCGGAACTGGTGGGGACCAGCAACGGGCAGAGATCGAAACGAAGCCATCGTTGCTCGCACAAGCGGTGAATCCTCCAATTCCTCATTTCTAGGCGCGATTGTGTCGAGGTCACATCCGGCTTGTGGTTGCCGCTCTGCCCTGCCGACCCCTGACAATCCGCGCATCTATTCGACGGATACGACACAAGGTGCAATTCCCGATTGCTACCACAGGTTCTAGGCCCCCTGAAAAATTGATGATATATGATACGAGCTTCTGGAGCAATGGGTGTTGCCGTGGGGCTGATGCACAGGGTGAGGCCGTGTAAGAATGACTGACCCATGTGGCAAACAGTTCAAAGCTGGAGTGATGTGCAAGGCTCTGTATTGTAACCCAATATGTACTATGCGAAGACTGAGTGTAATGCTCCAATAGACAGTGACGAGCACCTAAAACTTTAAACACGTCTGCAAGTGTAGCAAAGCTTGCCTTCCATGGTGCCGGTGCGTAACCGTGTGGTTTTCCGCTTTGCCCTGAATCTAGCGTGTAGCCAAAGCTGACTTGGATTATTGTAATGGTTGTCTGATCCTGTTGGTGATCCAGGATCCTCGTTGGTGGAGCCCATCTAATTCCTTCCAGGTCCCGCCGAAATGCTTCCATCTGTAGATTGTGATGAATGGAGGCTGCTCCCGGGGAGTCAGACCAATAACAACCAACGGATTAGGGCAAAAGATAGGCTCCATCGTTTGAATCCCTATTTTTGTGAAGGCAGCAATCGCCATTTGCAGTGTTAGGAGGCCGTGGACCGAAAAAAGCTTTGAGCGGCCATCCCGGAAGGATTACATAGCCCCGTGAAACCACCAACTCCTCTGCGGCGCATGGAAACGTCTGCTCTAGCTGAGGCGTTTCTTCCTATTGGGGGCGTAATGGGCGTCGATTTGAGGTGGGCAGCAGACACGGGAGGATGGAACGATGGAAGGGTGGCGAAGATTGCCAGGAGTCAAGATGCAAGGCTTCAAAAGACTCCGGTGCTGGATAAGAACCGAGTATGTAAACTCACTCGGATCTGGCGAAAAGTTCTGAAGCCGTGGTCTGGATTCTTAGAATTTTAATTTCATCAGTACAAATAACCAGCTTTCGATAACCAGCGACCATGATCGTCCCTTGCAGAAAGCTTATGTGCGTCCTGCACGCCAGCATATTTGGTACGCTAGTGACTGCGCTCTCAGTCCCTTCGAACACCCCGATCGACCATGCAGTAAAGTCTCGCTTACTGCCACGTGCGCCGGCGAACCAAGGGTTGTCTTTCATTTCGAGAGGCGAAATACCCACAAACAATACCTCGGCTTGTCGGTGCATACCGGGTGACCAGTGCTGGCCAGCAGAGGGTGACTGGGAGGCTCTCAACGTTACTGTGAGCGGCCGGTTACATGCAACCGTCCCGATTGCCAACGTATGCCATGGTACCTCCTTCGACAGCAGCGCATGCGATCTGCTTAAAGACCGATGGAGCTATGCTGAGACACAGTGAGTTTAAGAATCAAAGCCACACGAAAGATCACATGTCCTGAGTTGCTGACTTCTTTGAATAGTCTTTTCTCGGGCGGCGAGTTTGATGCCCCGTACTTCCAAAACCAGTCCTGTGATCCATATACACCCAGAGACACACCCTGTGAACTCGGGAACTACCCCGCCTATTTCATCGAGGTGTCTTCTGCCGATGATGTTATTGCTGGCATCAAGTTCGCCGCAGAGAACAACATCCGGTTGATTGTCAAGAACACTGGTCATGAGTAAGTTTCAAGCAAGGCTGCAGCACACTGAATTCGTCGTTCTTGTCTTCCAAGTGCATTGCACTAACCCTCAGTCAGCTTCCTCGGAAAATCCTCCGGAAAGGGCGCTCTCAGTCTTTGGACATCGAACCTCAAGGAAAAGTCCTTCCTGAACAGTTACAATGCTAGCGGGTCTTATTCAGGACCAGCTGTCAAATTCGGAGCCGGTATTATATTCAGCGAGGCATATGAATTCGCAAACCAGCACGGGCACACCGTCGTCGGCGGATCCTGCGCAACGGTAGGTGTGAGTGGCGGCTTCAGCCAAGGCGGTGGCCACGGGCCCCTGATGTCCCATTATGGAATGGGCGCCGACAACGTTTTGGAATGGGAGGTCGTGATGCCCAACGGCAAGTTGGTAAGGGCTACTCCAAGCGGCGAATACAGCGACCTATACTGGGCTCTGAGCGGCGGAGGACCTGGCAGCTGGGGCGTCGTCGTTTCTATGACGACCAGGGCGCATCCCGGTGGGCCGGTGGGCGGGGCATCATTGACCGTCCCATCGGCGGGTCTTTCCAACGACACCTACTGGGATGCCGTGGCGGCTTTTCTGGAGAACAGCACTTACATCGTCGCCAACGCTTCGTACATGACTGTCACTATCACCGACGAACTGTTATACCTGTGGGCCCTCACCGCGCCGAACAAGACTGCCCAGGAGGTCCAGGCTCAGTTATCGCCATACCTACAGTATCTCGAGTCGGCCAACATCAGCCACACGCTCGAATCAACTTCATACCCCAGCCTGTATGAACATATGGACAAATACTATGGACCATTTCCTTTCGGAGCTACACCAACTACTCAAATCACCGGAGGCCGACTAATTAGTCGCGACATTCTACAAAGCAGGAATGCCATACACGAGTTAACTGATACGATCCGGTCCACCGTTACTCCAGATGGACATTTCTATGCTGCGCTGAACCTCTTCGACCTGAAATCAACACAGACTGCCATCGAGTCGCATCGCGGCAGCAGCCAAAACTCTGTTCTATCGACATGGACGGACAGCCTGGCCACCATGATCGTTGTAGGACCGTGGGACTTCACCATTCCCCGCGAGGAAATGATGATGCGCCAAAAAAAGCTGACCGAAGCCATCATGCCGGCAATCGAGGCGGTCACCCCGGGTGGTCATGCCTACCTCAACGAGGCCAATTTTGAGCAACCGGACTGGCAGAACACCTTTTATGGAGACAACTACGGCCGGCTCAGTGGGATCAAGGCCCGTATCGATCCTGATGGCTTGTTTTATGGAAGAACTGCGGTAGGAAGCGAGAAATGGGACGAGGATTTCCAAGGAAGGCTGTGTCGCGTTTGAGACCTTGGAACTTTTCTATATTTCCTTTGTTAGAATGGGTGTCAATTTCGAGATTCAAGGACTCAAAAATCATTCATTCTTTGTAAAGGACCATTTATTCATCTTGTTTCCTTTTTCTGTGTATTAGACTTAGGCCGCGTCTACGCAATAGGCTCGAGGCGTACAGGGTACTTTTATCACCCTTAATAATGTTGTTTTCTAACATCCCGCATGATAACAGAGCTACACAGTAGTACTGGGGAAAGGGAATGGATATTCACAACAGCTACCCTAGGGCAGAGATGATGATGCACATGTATTCACATACAGATCAGCTTTTCCGCTGTAGCCCGCAGTGCCTTACGCAGCTGCTGTTGCCGCGTAACAACTCAACCAACTGTCGCCAATCAGTGCTTTTATAAGCAGCAACGATGAAGGCTCGGGGGGCTGGAAATAAAACGGTTTACGTAAGTAGACTAGATGGCCCTAAACAGAATGTACATGCAGCAGGCCACTTAAGCCGTTTATTTCTAAGAACCCCTGCCGACTATATGCATGCAATGAGGAAGTGTGGCTTGCCGTGAACGCTGCAGTGCCGAAACTTGGGAGGGGGGAGCGGGAGCGGGAGTGGCTTGCGCCACTTGGTCTATTGACGCTAACGTCAGCCGCTGTCAGACGTCAATTTCTAGTAACTTTGACATTCCCTCCATATGGCTACAATAAATGGCATCAAAATCGCCTTTGGACGCCTGGTAGGCATTGAACGAATCACCAGTTGGCTTTTCTTTCAAATGTTGCGAGATTTGGATGAGATAATTTCATTCAACTTGTTCATCATCTGTTTTCTCATAAATCTAGTAGACAGAAATAACAAATCGAATTGTAATAGGTCAACATCACTCAACAACCCGTCTCCCAGCGCCCAAAATCGTGCACGACCTGCTTAGCTCATGGAAATGATCTCTATTCACAACTGCATTGCCGCCCCATCGTAGTTGTAGAAGTTTCCCGAAGTCGACTCACGGGTCGCTCCATCGATCTGTATTTGGATTTATGGTAAGTAACATATCAAGAGATGAATGGCCTCGAGGAATCTTGCTTATCAAGCGGGAACATACCGTCTTAAGGATACCACCCACACTCTCTTCAACAGGCACGGCGGCCTTCTCCATGCCGATGAGCTTGGCGCCGGCGTTACCCATGTCTGTTTGGACCCATCTGTTTGCACGGCAAAAGTCAGTCTCACGGATGCCATTTCTGAAAGTTCATGAAGAGGAAGTGTATGCAGTTCGTCATGCTCGCCAAGATCCTTAGGATATGGGCAACCTTTCGGCAGAGACAGGAGACCAGGCTTACCCAGGGTTGATAACAAATGCGTTCAACCAGGTGTGCTCGAACTGTGCGCGACGGATGAGATAGTTCATCGCAGCCTTACTGGCGCCATAAGCACCCAGCTGGTATGGCGTGTTTGCCTCGAGGTCGATGATGCTGGCCGCGTTGGAAGTGATTCCCACGAACTTAGGAGCTCCGCCCGCATCGGCCGTGGCCTGCAGGAGCGGGAACACGGCCTTGTACAGCACCAGAGGCCCAATCGTGTTCACCTCGAAGAAGCTGCGCAGGTCGGCAATCTCAATACCCTCGACCTTGGAGAAGATGTTGGCGATCCCGGCGTTTGCGATCACAATGTCCAAGGCAGTGATGCCCTTGGCCTTGAGCTGCTTGACGGCCTCCTCTGGGTCCGTGGCTGACGTGCTGTCAATCTTGACGACGATCAGCGACGAGTCGGACGCGACCTTGACGTCGTTCAGCGACTTCGAGGTAGACGCCGACGGGTCCCGGACAGCCGCGATGACTGTATGCTTGGGCCTTGACAAGTACTTCTCCGCCAGGGCGCGGCCAACGCCTACGACAAGTCAGTTAATTATCCTGCCACCAGATCTGAGGTTATGGCCATGACAGCTTGAGCTGGCTCCATTCAGTACTGACCTCGGTTGGCGCCTGTGATAAGAACGGTAGTCGTGTTGGCTGACATGGTGAATTGGAAGACTATGATGTGGTCGTGCAGTTTGTAAGTGGTCGTAGAGTTTGGCTTGCTCTCTGATGATGGTGATTATTGGTTCACCTCAAATGCTGGGCATTCCTGAGCATATTTCAATGAGAACGAATACTGTTTGCATCCCTCCCATATTTGTCAGCTGCATTGGTCAGGAGCCAGGCATCTTGATCTTTGTGACACAAAGGAACCAGACCAACGAATCAAGAAGCTCCCCCGTAAGGGCCAAGCGGTCTCCACCTTTCGTGCAGCTTCGTTTCGCGTCCTGGCTGAACTGTGCCTCGCATCCTGCTGTTGGCTGCCAACGAGCTTCCATATACGGACTTGACTTTACCTGTTTCACTCAATCATCAGGCATGCCTGCTGACGTGCGCCGGAGACGGTCCTTTTGCGGCCAGCCTGCACAGTGCTCAGGCAGCTCACCGGCTCCGGCAAACCAGGCCCGGGTGAGCCAAGAGCGCCCAACAGTGCTACACAACACCGACTGAGCCTCAAGTTCCCACCCTGGTTGAATCCTTCCAACGGGCTGACTGCATACTTCTGTGTGGATCGCAGACACTTGACCCCTTTGGTAACACACACCATGAGATCCCCGACAAACGTAGGATTGTTGCATCATGCACCAGCGTCGCCACGACGCAGGCTGGCAGGGCAGTAACCATGAGTGCAGGAGTGCACGAACCGTTCTTTGCCAAAAAGAATGCGGTACAGGAGTCATCGGTTACTGGACTATGTGTGCAGTATTTATGGGTCCTGAGGGGACACGATCGTATTTCATAATCGGTTCTGCCTTATGTAAAACAAGTATAACCCATTGGGGCCTGGAGGTGGAGCAGAACGAGAATTGCGATCTGGCCACATGGCCCCCACCCTTCCAGAATTGTGTCCCTTGGAAGGTACATACACGGAAGCCAATTGTGGGCAGCAGATGGCCACACACGGAGAAATTGAAACACTGCGTGCTACTCATTTGTGTTTAGTGAAAATGATATGGTGGTAAGAATTGGCAGAGGAAGCAAGGGTCTAGACTGCGCCTTCAAGTGCTGGAACAGGGGTGCTATGGCTTTGGCCAATGTAGCGAACAAAGGTTTTCTATCAGTGAGAAAATGATGCTGAAAAATATTTATAAGAACCCTCTCTCTGACATTTTTAGGCGCGAAATGCGTTCTAATGATGCGTTATAGTGAAAGAGTATGAAGGTACAGTACTTCAATGGTCTCAAATTTGCTTAAAGGGACCCGTAACGCAGGAAATGTCGATATCAGCCTGGAATCCTATATGCGAGTCTCAATGTGAGAGTTGATATCAAGCGCATGAGTCTTGGCTAGACCCCCACCGCACATCTCCGCGTCCACTCCGCCCACACGCTTGCTGCCGAATCCTAAGTACCTTTGCCGGAAAACACCTTCAGCTGGGGTCTTCCTCAGCACACTTGCTTCTTACTTGAGGCCTCTTCGCGAGCTGCCGCCGCTTGCCACTACTCCGCTGTGGTCCACTGTTTTTCCCGTGGCCCATCCTTCGGGCGGGGTCCTGATTTTTGTTGTTGGTCGGGGGCATTTCTTCGTCCCGGCATAAATCATAGGTCTTAGGCTTCTCGGCCCTCAATAGCACTGGATTCTCAGTATCAGGCAACCTCAGGATTACTTCACCAGAAGAGCAAAACCTTATACAATGAGCTCATCGCAAGCAGAGGCTCTTGAGCGTCGCAGAATCCAAAACAAGATGGCACAGCGCCGATTTCGGAGTACGTTTGATTTCTTGATCATAACCGTGCGATTTCAAACTTAACATTACCAGGCAAAAAGTCCAGTCCAAACAACGCCAAAACCCCCACGGCGCCGCTATCCGCACCCCCCTCCGGGCCACCTTTGAGGCCTCGCCCTAGTACACAGACCGTGCCGGACTCGCCAGCATCAACAAAAAGACCAAATTCTCGAGCCAAGCCCTGGACCAGTTCTCATTCGGAAGAGAGTAAAGAAGAGACAGGCCATCCTGCAGAGATGACTCCGCAGACTTTTCAGGGGCAGTCAAAACCTCCGGTCAACAGCACATCTCAGACATCCACTTTAACCAACATAGATTTATTCCAAATGACTCCAGAGGACATAGTGCGGGAATACGAGTACCCATTGGTGCTCCAGTCACTGCTGGATCAGCAAGGGTAGGTGCTTTTCGATTTCTACCAAGTGAACAAAGAGTCCAAGAACAAGTATATTGATTGACCTACCCCTAATCGTAAGATGCTTACGCCGAATGTGTCTAGACCACCTGCGGATTTGACAAATCTGAACCCGCCATACGTACAAAACACTACGCATTGGAAGGTCAAGTCGCCGAATGACAGCCGTGTCCGCCAGATGGACCAGGAAATGATGTTCACAGCAGTCACGGGCACTGACCATGGCCTGTGGTCACCTGCGACCACCTCTTTGACTGGAGATGATGTCAATTATTTTTTCCCAAAAAGCTCCAATGATACTAGCCAGCCGCCAGGCGTGCTTCAGCCAAAGAAGCTCAAGCAGTTGGAGCCGGTTCTTGCGCAGCAGCCCACGCCCCCACAAATGTCTAGGCCAAGCTCTCAGTCCGCCCTGCATCGCGCCCAGTCGGAGGACGACACAGAGCAAGACCGCAACTCGGATGCCGACTTCGCGAATCCCACAGGGGGGACTTTTCAGAACGTCCTTCATATTGCAGCAGAAGGTGGCCACGATAGTCTCATCAGTGTGCTCCTGGAGTCTGGAGTTGGCGTAGACGACCGGGACAGCGAGGGCAACACAGCCCTGCACCGGGCAACGCAGAATGACAGAATTCTCACTGTGGAGAAGCTGCTTGAGCATGGCGCCAACCCGAATGCTGTGAATGTAATCGGCTGCACGCCAGTGCATCTGGCCGCGTCTCTCGGATCAGTAGAGATGGTCCAACTGCTCGTGAGGCACGGCGGAGACTTGTTTAAAAAAGCACGGGGGATTCCTGGAACATAGAATGGAATGCATAACTAGAATATAGAATATAGACGCATTTTCAATGGAAGGAGCACTCAGAGTACTTGATAGGGAGCCATTATTTTGGGCAGTGTTTCTTGAATTCCCGCGCATACTCCCCGGTGGCCTTCATATCCCCGCCCCTGCATCAGCTTCTGATACTCCGACATGCCCTCAAGTCTCCCCATCGTACAAGTAATTTTATGTAAGTATGCTAAGCTGGATGTCCTGAGTTCATTCTATTCGTGCCACTCCTTTTGGGGACAATTTTGAGACTTATTTGACGAGAACTTTGACGCCGTCAACCTTAGGATCCGAGAACGGGATGAAGTAGTCAGCCTTCATCTCAACGGCCGCGCGCGTGGTCTCGAACAGTTCAAAGTTGCATCGGCGAAGCACAATAGCCAGCCCCAGAAACAGTTCCGCCCTTGCAAGGTTCATGCCAACACACATACGAGGACCGCGCCCAAATCCAACCAGATACTTGGTCAGTGGCTGCCTTGTGCTCTTCGCCGTCGGCGATGGCTCCAGCCACCGCTCAGGACGAAATTCGAGCGGCTCGTTCCAGATCTCAGCGTCGTAATGAGTAAAATAGGTTGTCATGCTGAAGTAGGCACCTTGTGGAATGATTGTATGCTTGTATCGTACTGGAGCTTTGGTTGACTTGCGGATCGTGCGAGACGAAATCCCAATTGTCATGCGAAGGGTCTCGTTAACGACCGCGCTGAGGTAAGGGAGAGCCTCCAGTGTGGACAAAGATGGAGCTACGCGGGGATCGGGAAAGACGGATCCCTGGTCTAACTCTTTCAAAATCTTGGCCTTGATATGTGGGTTCTCAAGAATGAAGAAGAACGCTTTGGACAAAGCCGCAGCAGTCGTTTCAACACCACCCGCCACGACAGACCCGCCTGTGCCGTGAACTGCGGTCAGCGCAAGATACAAATATAAGAAATCATGTTGGATGTCTAATTATGCGTATATAAAATGATGCGAAGGTCAGGATTAGAAAAGTAAACATCAACTTGCCCTCGTGTCTCAGACGCTCGATGGCCTTTTCATCTTGAGGAAGGTCTGAATTGAGAAGCTCGTGGAAGACAGTCTTGTGTTGCACATCGTTATGGTTCTTATTGTCCCCAGATTCGATGGAACGTATCTGACTCTCGATTTCCTGACATTGGATTTAGCTGAAATTTCCTCGGCTTTGGCTTTGTTCTGACTTGATCACTAACTCCATGGAAATCGAAGACTGCACCCATGGTAGGGTTCATGGCTCTCGCCCACGAAGTAGGAAGAGACTGGAGAAAGGCCCGGAGCCAGGGAAAGTGGCCCATTGTATGCAACGTTTTCGCTAGTTCCTTGGCGGCATTTGTGAATGGCCCTTGGAATGTCGGATGCCGTAGATAATCGAAGCAACGCGCAAAAGTGTAATACGTGATGACGTCGAATGTGAATGCCGTGAAGCAATTGTTCAGGTTCGCTGGTCTACCCGTGCCACGGTATTCGTTTTCCAGGCGATCACATAGCTCCTGGGCTTTTTCTGCGATGAAGCCTGTGATAGCATTTATCTTTTGCCTCGAGAAAAATGGACCCAGCGCTGAGCGGCGAGCACGATGACTATACACACATGACTGTTCAGTTTCTTGACTATGGAATACTTGTCAATTGCCAGGAACTTCAAGCGTACAGATCATGCTCAATCGTATCAAAAGTGGCATTTGGAATGCCAAATCGGTACTTCCATTCCACTTTCTTGTCAAATTGAGAATTACTCGCGAAGATCACATCTATGAAATCTGGGTCTGCGATGTGAATTTCCCAGGGATTAATTCGAACAACAGGTCCTGTTGCCTAAATTAAGTACACATCTGAGACCGCAGTTGAAGACACAGAAAAGGGAATAATGCTTACCGTACTTTGCATGCCACTCCTGGATTTTGAAGATGAATTGCCCGCCCCGAAACACATCGTGGTACGTTTCAACCCACCCGGAGGCCGCGGCTAGCCTGTCACCTGGAAATTGAGAGAGTGGGCTTAGGTATAAACGATAAAAACCAATGGAAGCATAAAAAATGAGGATTGTGCAAATGATGCAAAGAACTCCACGCTGTAGACTTAGATCTGTGATATTTGTGAGGTTTGGGATGATCTTGGCAGCTGCGAAAGCCTTGAGAGACTCTGTGGATTCGATCTTAGGGGACGCCATGGCCGTGCCGTTGTGCGGTTGGTGTCCGTAGAAACTACAAACAATGCACCTAGATCGGACAGGGACAGGAATGTGTATATCTGTGGCCTCTTGGAGCCGGAGTTGGGGTTGAGAAAAGGTTGCATAACTCGGTGCTTGAGTACCTAAGTACCTAAGTACTCTTCTTGGCCAGCCAATTGGAAGTCGTTGGAGTAATACCCAGCCCGCCTCCAGGTAAGCACGCAGCAGGGTTCTCTTCCGGCCCCCTCCGGTCTGCGCTGCGTTCAGTTACTACTTCCTCGTTTATGGGCTGTCAAATTAATGCATTGGGGCAGAATATAGTCTGCTACCGGACTCTTGTTAGCTCGTGCATTGTTTTGTAGTGCGAGGGAGAATTGGCGACTCCACTGATGATATTATTTCAGGGGAGAAATTTTCCTGACTTTTCACCAATTAGAGGGGTTTTCTGCTCGTCATCCGAGGTGCTGACCTAATTTCACGACTCCATCGAGTTCAGAATTCACAATGCCAGTCCGGGTGCTCTGCTTGCATGGGCAAGGCGCCAACTCGACAATTTTCAGAGAGCAGACAAGTGAGTTCCATGAAACTGATTCTAGTACCGGCAGTAACCTGATTTTTGACACACGAGAAGATGAGATCAGGGACATGCTGCCTGCTGGCTACGAGTTCCATTTTTTCGATGGTCAGTACGAGTGCGAGCCAGCACCCGAGGTTTTAGACTTCTTTCCGCCGCCCTACCTTACTTGGTACAACACTCCCACCACCGAGAAGGTTCTTGATGCGCATCGTCAGATCCGTCAAATTGTTGAAAATCATGGGCCTTTTGATGCCGTGATTGGCTTCAGTCAGGTAATCTTTATTTTCCCGTCCAGCTTTATACGACAAGCTTTCTCTTCTTGTTACGCAAATTCTCTGGAGCACGGTGAACATATTCCGGGATGCTGACGCTGCAGTCATACAAGGGGGCTGCTGTAGCAGCGTCTTTACTGCTTCATCAGGAGTTAGAGGCGGAGACCCCACTATTCAAAGCAGCGATCTTCTTCGCCTCCCCTGTTCCGTTCTCTTACCGGACCGATGTGGGCATTGATGCTCGCAAATACTTTGGAGTAAGCGCGGACACTGCCAACGAGCATGGAAGGCCCACCGTCATACCTGAACACCTGGTGACGGACCCTGCATATCTGCGGAACCCGGCGCAACTGGAAAAACGCGGGACATGTGATGGAGTCCGGTACCAAATGTTCCATCCAAGCACAGACACTGTACGAATACAAATACCGACGGGGCATGTGTATGGAAGTCGTGACACATGGTTCTTGCATAGCAAGGATCTGGCGGGGTTGTGTAGCAAGGACTCAAGTACTGTCTTTCAGCATGACGGGGCTCATGAGGTGCCGCGCCGTTATGCAGAAGAAATCTGTGACCTCGTTGAAATGGTCTTGTCAAAAGTGACATGATTATATTTAGCGGCAGACTCTGATAAAGCCTGTGAGATCGATATATCTAATCATCAATGCGTGGAGTTCGTCCCCGTGAGAGCTTTGGAAAATACTGCTGATCGTGCCTTGCAATCCCGAGCTTGCGAGACTTTTGTGAGTGGACTGTGAGGCAGATGCTTCAAAGCATCTGGCTAGCCCTAAGCTATGAGTAGTGCTTTGCTCATCATTTCTCACTCTGGTTTTGCGGTAACAATGATGGAAAGTCTCACATCCTCTGGCTGCTTCTGATTGCTTCTTGATACTTGTGTGACAAAATAAGTCATGGACGTCATTATTCCTGGCACTTTGATGATCTCGTTTATTTAATTCTATCTTAGACTGACTGTTTGAAATTCTTCGAATATGACGTGTGAGTGAGATAATGCTTAGATCTTCGCATGGAGCTTGACGAAATGTGAAGATCTTGATGAATGCCCCCATACATCCACTCATACGTCGCGGAGTAGATGAAAGCGCAAGACGATCCTGCAAGAAAGACTGACTCCATTATCGGGACAGTTTACCAGCGGTAATGTCCTTGATGAAGCGGCTCTGCATATCCGCCAGCATTGGAAAATCTTCTCCGCTGAGCACGTTGAGATGTTCCTTGCCGGGAGCAATGTGCAGCAACTTTGGTTCTGGGAAGGTGCCATGGAGCGCGATCTGAGCCTCGGGTGGAGAGATCTGGTCGAGCTCAGGAACAACCATCATGACTGGTGTCTGATCCAGGTAGCGCATAATGCCCTGAGGCTGCCAGAGCTTGATCTTGTAGTAGGACTGAAACGTGGTGTGATTCTCATGGCGTGGAGCACCGCGCATCTTTGCGTTGACCATGCTGACAGTTGCATCTTGGTAAGCCCAGGTGCATACCTTAGAAGATTGGTTGCTGATGATTGAAAGTGTGCTTACTAGTCAAACTCTTCTTTGTCTGCCCCCAGACCCATGCCCGCCGGATTCTTGCCTTCGGCAGTCAAGACTGGCACATATAAAGGCGGGTTACCCGCGAGCTGAGACTCGCGGTCCTGCTGCAACTTCGCCAAAACCTTCTTGAATTTTGACTCATCGTACTCAAGGTTCAAGAGCGGACAGATAGCGACACAGAATCTAATCCTTGGGTCTAGAGCAGTAGCACACAGGGCAATGACGCCGCTGAACGACATCCCCCAGATGCCAACCATTGATGCGTCGACATTTGGCAGGCTTCGCACGAATGTGACGGCATCAGAGTAGTCTGATACCTGTCGAGCTGGGTCGATATCATTCCTTGGCAGCCCATCACTCAGACCTAGCGTGCGCGGGTCATAGACTAGGGCTGTAATATTGGACTTTTGAAACTGCTCGGCGACGTCGGGCACGAACATCTCCTTGACACAGTTGAACTGCAGATGTATTAGTAACTGTCCGGAGCGAACGTCTCCCCAGAAAGGAAACTTTGATTTGGGAGGCGACAGGAACGAACCCCGGGTGTAATCACTACAGCGGGCCCCTTCTCAGAAGGGCCTTGAGCCGGGTAGAGGTCTCCGCGCAGGGTAAGACCATCGACGGTCTTGAATTCAACCTCGCGTTTCTCCATCACGATATTTTGTACAAGATCTGAGTAATGTGTACGAAAGAGTGTCTGCGAGAGAAACTCTATGAAGATTGAGTAGGTCTCTAGCCAGCTTTTGCAGCTGGAATAATTTGATCTTGCAAAGAGCTAGTGATGAAGAATGCCCGTTTGATTCTTCGCTCCTGGAGCCCTCAACCACGTCCTGCAGATCGGTATTCGGTCACCTCTTGAGTACAAAATGTGTTTTGACATGGATACCGTGTTCTCTGCACTGCTTCTATTACCACTGTTCATGTGCCGGATTGTGAGTTGATTACATGTGTACTGCTATTGGCACCGTTCGCCGCTCATTGTGTGTTTTCACAGTGAGGATTCCCACCAGTAGATTTTTAGTACGCTGATCCACCTCTGCTGATCAAATCCGATGTTCGAGATAAGGAGGCTTGTGAACCTTTGGAATGACCCGACATCGGAATCGATTGACTCCATTGTGCAATTTGATAGATGTCTTGCCAACAAGGGCTTGGAAACGTAATGGCCTTCCGAGGCCACGAACGAGAAGACCCAAACGTAAGATTTTAACCTGCAGTCACCTTCCTGCATCAACTTGATGCATTCGTTGTTGTCACCATGCATGCATTATCGACCTGCATGGCAAAAGGATTCGGCGTCAGCAAACATGCATACCCGAGACAACTATACCGTTTATGGAAGGAGTAAAAGTTGTTGATTATTTTCACTATCTGGTCCATGCACGAGAGGGCTTTGTAACCCTGGCCAAGGTACCAAGGGATCTGAAGTGCATAGTATTATGACAAAGTGGAGCTTGTCTCCCGTCGACCACCGTGGATATACTAGTCACACCAATCAGAGCATAGCTTGGTGATATTTGGTCCCAAGAAGCCGGGTCATACACGATCCAGTGATATTGACACATGCCACTTCATCGGTCTGCCGGGCGGAGGATTTGATCGAAACTGATTGGAGGATCTTGTCCTGCGCCCACCCTCCTTGCCCGTGTATATGTTACCCGTAGCCTTGGAGCCATCAAAATAGAAATAAAACAGCTGTCTGACCTGGAAAACATATTCCAGCTGTGGTCTTGTAAATCTTTTGTTCTCCCGAGCACTGGCGGTTACAGTACATCCGGGCATCTTTGATACATTTTTAGCGGAGCAATGGTTCTCAACGACACAGGTCGGATTGACCCAGGTCAGTTCGATATACGCTACAATGGCCAAATACCATCTCCATCCGAAGAATTCCCGGACAGTCAGAGAAGAAGGGTTCAAGAGCCTATAGCCGTCATAGGAATGGCATGCCGCCTACCAGGGAACAGCAACTCCCCCCACGCGCTTTGGGATTTCCTAGAAAGAGGTGGTATCGCGGATAACACGCCGCCGGCCACCCGTTTCCGTGTCGACACCCACCACGATGGATCCAAAAAGCCAGGCACAATGCGCTCGCCGGGTGGCATGTTCCTGGAGAATATCGACCCGAAGAAGTTTGACGCGGCATTTTTTCAAGTCGGAAAGGTCGACGCCGTTGCAATGGATCCACAGCAAAGGCAACTCCTAGAGGTTGTCTATGAGTGTCTCGAAAATGCAGGGGTACCTCTAGAGAAGCTCGACGGCGCAGCGGTGGGCTGCTTCGTTGGCTCCTACGCCGTGGACTATGCTGACATGCAAGCTCGAGATCCCGATGACCGTGCTCCATCGGTTACAATTGGTGTGGGACGAGCTATTCTCAGCAACCGCATCAGTCACTTTCTCAACATTCATGGCCCAAGCATGACTATTGATACTGCATGTTCGGGGAGTCTTGTCGGACTAGACGTGGCTTGCCGCTACCTGAACACCCTTGAGATCGACGGGGCTCTAGTTGCTGGAGCCAACATGTACCTGAGCCCGGAACACGTTATGGATAGTGGTCCCATGAAGGGTGCATCCTCGCTCTCGGGTCGGTGTCATACCTTTGACAAGAAAGCAGATGGTTATATTAAGGCCGAGGCCGTGAACTGCGTTATGTTGAAGCGACTCTCTGACGCTATCCGCGACGGAGATCCCATCCGCGCCATAGTCCGCGGGACGGCGACCAACAGCGACGGAAAGACTCCCGGGATTGCTAGCCCAAGTTCCGAGGCTCAGGCAATGGCGGCGAGGGCAGCATATGCCAATGCCGGAATTAAAGATCTATCAGCCACTGGCTATGTTGAGGTGAGTAGAATGACATCCGGATTTTGGGACGTGGCACGCACGATGAACTGACATAATTCTGATTGCAGATGCATGGCACTGGCACTCAAGCTGGAGATCCACAGGAAGTCAAGGGTGTTGCGTCCGTCTTCGCGACCTCCAAGACCAAGGAGGCACCGCTGGTGATCGGCTCCATCAAGAGTAATGTTGGACATTCTGAGCCAGCGGCCGGTATTTCCGGGCTTATCAAGACAGTAATGGCTGTGGAAAAGGGACGGATTCCAGGGAATCCCACTTTTATCGAGCCCAACCCCAATATCGACTTCGAGGGCTGCCGAGTGCGTGCAACTCGATACACGATACCGTGGCCAAAATCAGACGTGGGCTTTCGCCGCGCCAGTGTCAATTCGTTCGGCTACGGCGGCTCGAACGCTCACGTCATCGTCGATCAAGTCCCAGAAGACAAAAAAACGTTTATCTCTTCATTCAGCGACGACTTGGATGACTTTCTGGATGATGACGAACCTGCCGGACCGGCGGCGGCCCCCCAGGTTTTACTATTCTCTGCCAACGACGAGGGTGCCCTGAAAGGTTACACCGAGTCCCTCCGTAAACATCTACTCAACCCAAAGGTCAAGGTGAGCCTGTCCGACCTGGCCTACACCCTCTCCGAGCGGCGGTCTCGTCACTTTCATCGTGGGTTCCTTGTCACGCAGAATTTGTCGCTGGATCCAATGTCAATTGTGTACGGAAAACGGAGGTCAGACAAGCCCAGAATTGGCTTCATTTTCACCGGACAGGGCGCGCAGTGGTCGCAAATGGGTCGAAGTATCGTCGAAACTTTTACACAGGCTCGCGAGACAATACAGCGCCTGGACAAAGTCTTGCAGGGGCTTCTCCACCCGCCGTCATGGTCATTGATGCAGGAGCTCACCGAGGCAAGGAGCCCCGAAAGGCTTCGTGAGCCAGAATTTTCCCAACCTCTCGTCACTGCACTTCAGATTGCGATCCTCAGCGTGCTCAGGACATGGGGCGTTCATCCAGAGGCCGTGATTGGACACTCATCCGGAGAGATAGCAGCCGCTTACGCGGCTGGCCTTCTGACGGAAGGAAGTGCCATCACAGCAGCGTACTACCGCGGATACGCAGTCAAGGCTGTCAGCGAGTCTACGGTTGGAGAATGCGACAGAAGAGATGGGATGATGGCTGCCGGCCTCGGTGCGGAACAGGTCCAACCATACATCAACAAAGTCTTCCATAAAAAAGCACCAAGCGTCAGCATCGCGTGCTTTAACAGTCCCAACAGCGTCACTCTGGCTGGTCCCGTAGACGACCTGGAGTTAGTACGAGCTGCAATTGTTGCTGATGGCCATTTCGGCAGAATGCTACAGGTCAATGTGGCGTACCACTCTCCCTCAATGGCAGCTGCCGGAGACAAATACGCCGAGTGCCTCGAGGCAGAGGCTTTCTCGAACGTACACAACAAGGGTTCTTCGGCGAAAATGTTCTCATCTGTCGACGGGCACTTCGATGGCCACCGACCGGTCGATATAACTTACTGGAAGAAGAACATGTTACAACCAGTGCTGTTTGATCAGGCGTTGACAGGCATGCTCATGGGTAGCAACTCGCCTGACTTCTTGATCGAGATCGGTCCCAGCGGGGCACTCGCTGGTCCCACCACTCAGATCAAGAAACAGCTTCCAGGAGGCGGATCAGACATAATATACTGCGCGTCGATGGTGAGAGGAAGAGAAGCTGTTAAAGCCATCTTTGAGGTGGCTGGGCGACTTTTCATTGCTGGCCACGACCTCGACTTCCGTGCCGTCAACGGCCTGACCACGCGACCCGACCCGCCAAAGCTGATCACGGACCTGCCTAACTACGCCTGGAATCACAGTACTGACTACTGGTACGAAAACGAGGCGAGCAAGGACTGGAGGCATCGGCTCTATCCTCATCATGACCTCCTGGGGTCGAAGGTCCTTGGCACTTCGTGGCAGGCACCGACGTGGAAGAAGACCTTGAGACTCGCCGACCTCCCGTGGCTCAAGGACCACAAATTGGGTCCCGAGATCGTCTTCCCAGGGGCTGGCTATATGTGCATGGCTGTCGAGGCGATGATGCAAACAGATTCGGTCCTCAGAGCTCAGGCCGGGACCGACCTCAAGCACCAACAACAGGTCCGACTGCGCAACGTGTCTTTTGACAGAGCACTAGTTCTGGAAGAAGGAAAGGATACCAGGGTGATGTTGACCCTTGCGTCGCTGCCAGGAAAGAATGACCCGTGGTACCTTTGGACTGTGAGATCACTGGTCGAAGGTGCCTGGGTCGACCACTGCAAAGGCCAGGTCCGAATGGAAAAGGATGTGGAATCTTTTGCCAGTCCCTCGGAACGTGCTTCCCTTAAGCATCCCACCCCCGGCGCTCTCTGGTACAAGTCTATGATGGATGTGGGCTACAACTTCGGCAAGTCATTCCAGAAGCTTCAGCTGGCTGAAACTTCGTCGGGGTCGAGGAAATGCCGATCACAAATCGATCTTTCGGCTCCCCCTTCAGAGTATCCCCAGTCCGCATACCCAGTTCATCCTGCAGCCTTCGACGGTTGCATGCAGTCTTGCGCTCCAGGTCTCTGGAAAGGTATCAAGAGCAGCGTAAACGCTGTCCTTGTGCCTGCCATCATTGATGACATCGTCATCCGGCCGGCTGTGCAAGGTAGCGCCAGCCATGGAATCGCCGTCTCAGAGTCTGTCTTTGCTGGTCCCGGAGATAAGACACTGACCAAGAATTACGCTTCGAACACTAGCGTGTATTCCCCGGATACTGGGGCTCTGGTCTTCAAGCTGACCGGATTGCGGTACCACATGCTCGATTTCCAGGACTCCCCGTACAGCGCCCACCAGTATAGCAGGCTCACATGGGCACCTGACGTGACACTGAGCCCCCACGCCTTCTCGACAAGCGAAGGTTCGGACTGGGACCGTATCCAGGGTGCCCTCGACCTGTTGGCGCATAAGAAGAGCAATGCAAAGGTTGTGGAGGCATCTTTGGTACCGGGTGAATCCTCCAGTCTTTGGCTTGAGGGTCTCTCTTCGCAAGCGAAAGCCAGAAATGCTTTCAGAAGTCATGTCTTCTTTACATCGGACGCAACGGCTGTGATCTCAGCCCAGGCCAAATATGGAGACACTCCAAGGACGTCGTTCCAACTATTGGACATCAGCCAGCCTCAAAATCAAGAGTCACAAGACGGCGACTTGGTGGAGGCAGACATTGTCATTCTGCGTCTCCAGTATCCCCTCAACATGTCCAGCGTAACGACAGCGATGCAAAATGTCACACGGATGGTTGGTACTAACAGCCACATCTTGATCTTGGAACAAAGCAGCCCATGGGATCCAGAGCAATCTGAATATCCGGAGCAAGCGTTGAACGGGTACCAGAACGGCGACGTGGCGTCGTTTCTGCCTGATGGGTTTGAGTCTGTCCATTCTTTCCCGGTCTCTGAGTCGTCACCTCTGGCTCATGGATTCATCATCGCGCCGTCCAAAGTGGACGTGGTGGCACTAGAATCTGCGGCTACTTCCCTGCCGCTGGACGTTGTTCACTTCCGGAATCCAGGGGATATCTGCATCAAGGTCTCTGACGCACTTACGGGCTACGGTTGGGATATTCAAGACGTAAACGCATCTGACAAATTCTGGACACGCATCCGCCCTGATGCTACCGTCCTCGTTCTCTCTGAGCTGGACGACCCGATTCTGCCAAGCTTGACCACGGATCAGTGGGCGTCAGTGCAGAAGCTGTTACAGATGAGGAATAGGATCCTCTGGGTCAGCCATTCCGCCCAGTGGAAAGTCAACAATCCAGACGGGGCGATGATTCACGGTCTTTGTCGAAGCGTGCGGACTGAAGACCCTTCAGTGAGGATAACCACTCTCGACCTCGAGGACGCGAAGAGCGATCGCAGTACTGAATCCATTGACGTGGTTCTAAGATCACTTGAAAACTCCCCAATAGTGTCCTTTGAGGGAGAGTTCGTGGAGAGGGAAGGCATGCTTCACGTGAGCCGCATCCTCGCAGACGACCAAGTCAACAAGGCGGAGCTGGCCAAGACTGCTGGAAACCCCCCCGTTGAGATGAAGCTCCACGAGGCCGAGGCAACCGTCCGGTTGATCTCTGAGCGCGTCGGGTCTATCGACTCCTTGCAATATGTAGAGATTGACCCGGAGCCCCTGATCCTTGAGGACAACAAGGTTGAGGTTGAGCTCTATGCCTCGGCGCTCAACTTCAAGGATGTGGCCGTGTCCATGGGCATCGTACCGGAGAATGCTCACCTGCTCGGTCTCGAGGGTGCAGGCACGATCCGGCGTGTTGGGCCCAACCTGAAATCTCCTTTCTATGTCGGTCAGCGGGTTCTGGTCTTCGAAAAAGGCACCTTTGCAAACCGGATTATTGCGACTACGGAGAGGACGATCGCCATCCCGGACTGGCTCTCATTCGTGGAAGCCGCTACGTTGCCTTCAGTGTACCTCACCTCACTGTACAGTCTCTTCAACCTGTCCAACATCAAGAAGGACGACAAAGTCCTGATCCATTCGGCCACGGGTGGTCTTGGCATAGCCTCCATCCAGATATGCCATGCGGTGGGCGCAGAGGTCTATGCCACCGTGGGACAGGAGGCAAAGAAACAGTTCCTCATGCAGGAGTTCGGGATCCCCGAGGAAAACATCTTCAACTCTCGCTCCATCGAATTCGAGACTCAGCTAATGAAACGCACTAATGGGTATGGTGTGGACATAATCCTGAACTCTTTGACTGGAGAATTGCTCGATGCCTCTTGGCGTTGCATCGCTGAGGGCGGGACGATGGTGGAGCTGGGCAAAAAGGACCACATCGACCGCAACACTCTTGCCATGGAGCCTTTCGCTCGCAACGCATCGTACCGTTGCTTTGACATGTCGCACAAACACGTCACAGACGCAGTGATCGCCGTGTAAGTGAACCCGCTCCCCCTTCAAACCCCCCAAAAAAAACCTTTTTGCTTGTCTACTTGAGACAGCACTTGAGCTAACGGACGACCCATGCAACGACAGGCTCATGAAGCAGATGATGGATATGATCGTTCTTAAAGTGGCCAAACCCATTTCACCCGTCAAATCCTTCGCCTATGACGATATTCCATCCGCTCTCAGGTTCATGAGAGGCGCCAACCACATCGGCAAGATTATCATCTCCAACCAGGAACACTCAGACCCCGACCCTCCTGTGCTCGTTCGGCCATGTCCGCGACGGTACCAGCTGCGCGGCGATGTATCATACCTGATCGTCGGTGGTCTCAAGGGTCTTTGCGGATCTCTCGCCGTCGACATGGCACGCCACGGGGCTCGAAATGTCGTGATCATCGGGCGCAGTGCCTACGATGACCCGAGATCCCAGGCCGTGCTCAAGGACCTCGCGGCCGAGGGCTGCTCCGCCGATCTGATTCGCGGTGATGTATCGAATTATGAAGACGTCAAGCGTGCTTTCAGCAGTGCGAGCCTTCCAGTCGGCGGTGTCATCCAGGGCGCAATGGTGCTCCGTGATAGGCCGTTCGAGATGATGAGCCACGAGGACTACCAGACAGCAATATTGCCGAAGGTAGCCGGCACGTGGAACCTTCACAACGTTGCTTTGGAAATGAGCCTCGACTTGGACTTCTTTGTCATGCTCTCTTCGATCTCTGGCTTGATCGGCCAAGCCGCGCAGGCCAACTACGCCGCTGCCAACGTCTTCCTCGATAGCTTCGCGTACTACCGCAGGGGCCTCGGGCTCAAGGCCAATTCGGTCGACCTTGGTGCCATTGATGACGTCGGGTACATGGCTGAACACTCTGAGCTCATAACGGCTCTTGAAACATCCGCCTGGACCCCCATCAACGAATCACTCTTCCACAAGATCGTGCAGGTGTCCATACAGCAGCAGGAAGATGAGCCCCTGAATGCGACTTCAGCAGCGCAGCTCATTACCTCCATTGCAGTGCCTCAGAGCCCCGAGTCACGCCTCCTCTCCGACGCCCGGTTCACATCCCTCCTCTCGGGCGGCGGCGCCGGTAAGGCTTCCGACAGCGCTGGCGGAGCCAACAAAGAGATAGATGCATTGATGCTCCTGATCAAGAACGGCACCGATGCGGCCGTGGTGCAGCCGGCCGCCGTCGACGTTGTCAACAAGCAGTTCATGAGCACCCTCCGCCTCGACGAGCCGCTCGAGCCCGCCAAGCCTCTCTCTGCATACGGTCTTGACTCACTGGCGGCCGTGGAGTTCAGGAACTGGTCTCGCGCCAAACTTGGGGCTGAATTGACCACGTTGGAAGTCACGAGTGCGCCTAGCTTGTTGGCCTTGGTGGACAAGATTTTGACAAAGATGCAAGGTGCCAATGCTGCAGGGAAGGCTGCGTAGGATAGAGAATTCTTTTTATGTGTTTTATTTGCGGGAAAGGGTGCTTCCCTTAGACTATCATCAATCAGCGAATTACGAATAGATTTGAAGTCTTTAGTCTTGCTAGTATAAATGTCATTCGTCTCAAAAAAAAAACCGTAGCTTCATCCATTGCAAAGCCTCTGATAATCTGCAGCGGACCAATTGGGAACACTGGGTACGGAAATCTTTGAAATGTTCACTTGGAAACAGACATCCTCAATATTGAAAGTCGGGTTGTGACTTGACATGGACCGGTTTCTTTTACTCTTTCGTCAGTTGCCCGCAATGGTCCTTCCTTGCGTGAATAGAGTTTCGTTTTGCGATTCTGGTCTACCGTGTGCGTGACCAGTTGCTATTTGGGATGGAGTACCTTTTGTTAAAACGGGCAACTTTTGATCCCCTATTTCTAGGCATTTGTTTGGAAGCGCGACTGAAATTGTTCATTTCAGCTTTGCGCAATGCCCCGACCCTGTCTCCACTGTCCGCTGATTTTCCCCTTTGGTGCTTTGCATTCCATGCACTACTTACTGGCAAAGACGATAGTCCCCTTGAACTATCAGTAAATAAGCAACATCTAGGAGATACGGACCATTCTTCGTGTGAGGAACTCGGCAGTGTAGCTTGGTTTTACATCAACACCCGTTCCAAAGTTGTCGTCTCCCACACTCGTGGCGACAACGTGTGGACCCCAACGTTGGAATACATCACAACACATGCGGTGCATCCGGTGTGTCTCCATGTGGGAAGTTTTATGACCCTCGCTTTCATATTGTGCGCGAAATTGACTCTGTTACTCGCTATATTTTTGCGGGAGAGATATGCAGCCACTGGCGCCATCTACTGCAGAGACGATTTAAATGAAGAAGATGTATTAAGCGACCAAGCCACAGAATAGGCCATGAGAGCGGCCTGTGTCAAAATTGAAACGATTATGTGATCACATGAGTACAAGAGTCTACGGTACCGTCCCGGCGCCTTTCATGTTCTCGTCGAGGTGTGCTCAAAGGATCTCATACAAGGACCTGAAATTGCAGCGTTGACGTAACCCGGGACTCGATGTCACTCATCCGCCAGTTTGATACAACAAAGTTCTGGACGCCTTTTGACTATGAGATTCATAGGTAATTGAGTTCTGTTTCCTTGAATACTAAACTCAATACCATTCTCAACCCTGAACTGCCCAAGTTAGTAGTGGAGATTTAAGACACCAAAAAGAAAAGAAAAGAAAACTTGCACATTAGTATTTGACGTCCTGTTTATTCAGACACGAAATCATGGCTAGTCTTTGTCTAAAAGGTCTTTGCTTGTACACCCGATTCAGAAAGTCAAATCAGTAACATTCCTGGTCATTCAATTATTCCGATCTTGTATCAATCTGGATCTGCGTAGGTAACATAGTAAAGTTGAGTAATGATACGCGGTGAAATGAGATCGGGAGAAGTCAATCTTAAAAATTGAATGGGAGGGAAGACAGAAGACAAAGGGTCTGCATGGGCTTTTATAGGTCCACCGTACGCCCAGATCTCCCAGCGTATCTCATAGTAGTGGGCCAATTCTCGGCTTTGGCATTTGTTCTCTTCGTCGGAGGCTTCGCGCCCTTGTAGCCGTCCTGCAACGCCTTGATGTGGGCATAGTCAAAGCTATCCTCCCCAAAACTCCATGCCATGATGCCGCCCAGCTGCAAAGGAGCCACAATGTCTGTGAACTTCTTTGCAATAATCTCTGGCGTGTCCCAAGTCCAGAACGTGTTGGTCTGTTCGTCAATGAACCACACCCCACCCTCAGCCCCGTCCACTTTACCGCTCTGGTAGACGCGTTGGAACGTTTCGGTTGTGACCGGTGCCTCGCACTTCCCGTATCCTGCGAGACATCCAGCGCCGCAATAATCTTTCGTGGTGCCACTGTTATTGTATGCTGGTTAGCGTTCCAAGAGTAGTAGGTACCTAGGTATAGGCGGAGCACATGTCACTTTGGACTTACCAGTACATCGAAGAACTGCAACACGCTCCGTCCGGACATTTCAAATCCTTGCCGTCGACGATTCCACACTTTCCGTTGGGAGAGACTGCGGCATCAGTTGGAGGCTTCTTAAGGTTGAAGTTCTCGAATGTAAAGACACCAGAAAATCCATTATCTGACCCGTCGGCGTTCTCGAAAGATCCAACGGCACATCCGATGGGGTTGTTGCACTTGGTTCCAGCTTGGAGCGTGAACCATTTGGCATAGAATGGGAAGCCTAGATTAAGCTTGGCGGCTGGTATGCCATTCTTGATGTACGCGTCCATGCTCTTCTTGGAACCAGTTACGGAGGCGTGATGCTGTGTCGTCGCTGAGCGACGGTTCATCAAGTCGTACGACATGACCTGCCATTGGCGTTAGTATTTGAAACAGGGTCACGTAATACCTAGGTAGCTGTGCGGCAACAAACGGTCGACTCACGTTAACAAAGTCAACAAATGGCGCGATAGCTTGACAAGTGGCCGGCGTGAACGCGCGCATGTCTGCATCTAGTCCCGGTACTGCAATGCTCAGCTCTTTTCCACCGATAGCTTTTTTTATGCCCTCCAAGAACGAAGGGTAATTTTTGATCTGTTCTTCAGGGGTGCTCGCAGCGTTTCCAAGTTTGTAATCAGCGCCGCCGCCGCCAGGGTATTCCCAGTCAATGTCTATGAAAGAAAATCAATATCAGTATAAGCACATCAATAAAAATACCAAATTGGAATGTTTATGGGGGTCACCGGTCACCGGAGGCAATCATACCGACACAGTCAAAGTTGAGACGTTGAAGCACACTGGCGACGTTGGTAGCGTAAGTGCCCTGGGTGGCCGGCATTACACCTTTTTCAAAGCCAACGTTGCTGCCCCAGCCACCAATACTCAAGCACACCTTAACATTTGGCGAGAATCGTCTCTTGACACTATCGACAGCCTCAAATGGCTGCCAACTTGATGTATTCGCGGCGTCAAGGAATGTCTCCGGGGTGGCGAAGGCCACAACAGCGTGTGTCACCTCCACTACAAGGGACGGCTGCGGAAGGGACAAATTGTGATATCTGTAATAGAAGGTATGAGTTTGTGTGCACCATTATCAACAGACACAGAAGAAAAGGTGCATCTCACTGATCATAGTACATCACATATCTCAACCCTCCCGCCGCCAAGGCGGCGTCGGCCAACAGGGCCAGGACTGCAACTTTCACGTCAAATCGTTTCATGGTGGAAGGTAACCGGGGAACAAATGTTTGGATCGCGGCTGTTCAATCCAAGTTTGAGTTGCCCCATTTCCCCTGGAGTGGCTGGGCTGGAATTTTGTGCCTGAAGTAGGGACAGCCAGGGGCCCCTTGGTAGCAACTTTCCCGGAGGCTGGAACAGATCAATGTCCGCCCCGGGACACCCACGGGATCAGACAAGGAGGCAGCATAATGCTGACGGAACTGCGACCCGCAGACTTTCTCGTCAGCTACGGGCCGTCACCGGGCTTTGTCCAACTCGGGACATGTTATCGGTGTTCTGCAACCGTCCTAAACTTTCTAATTTCCATAAATCTCCCAAGAGATATCAAGTATCATCCAAGAGAACTCTGCCGTCCACCAACCTTCCATTTCAATTCAAAAGAAAATCTATCCTTACTGATGGCTCCTTGTCCCGAGGTGACCCGATTGCAGAAGCTGGTAGATAATACATATCCGTACAAAAGATGCAGCAAGAATTCTTGCCCTGCCTGACTATTGTCTCGATTACTGATTTCAAAGTCGCGAATTTAACCCGATTGACTGCTATTTGAAATTGAAGGAAGTAGACAACGTTAACAGGCACCGGAAATGTTTTAGTGCATCAATCAGTACAGGGTAGAACGACTTCGCCATAATGAACCAGAGGGTCAATACTTGGTCAGGCCGTTCAAGTAGCGCTAGATGGTGGTTCCAGTGCCGTAGAGCGATTCGCAGCCATCAAGTGATTGAACAGCCGCGTTGTTGACAAAAGTACCCAGTGGAAAGCCAGCGTAATTGGCATCCTGATACTCGCGGTTGTATGGGACCCCCAATGCCCCGCAGACAATGACAAGGCCAGGGCCGCTATTGGAAGAGAACCGGGCCCGTGTCAGGCTGTATGGGCTCTTTGGCGACAGTGAGCACTTGGGATCTGGAACTGAGAATAGCCTCAAGGAGGCAATCTTGTCCGTATGGACTTATGGGCATCTTAGTACGAGTCTGGCAATAGTCATTGTTGTTACGGGGCCTTTGAAAGGAGACGGTGGGTTATTCGTTGGGGACGGGGCCAGGGGATTCAGGTGGTTGCACTCTTAATCCGTATACATCTCGATGGCGTACGGTCCCTTAAAACAGTAGAGAACGCTCAAAGAACTAGCGTCGCAAAAAATACAATGCCAAAAACAGTGTAGAAGCCTGGGCATGTGGCCTCAGCCTTGTGCCGCACAGACAAGGCTAGGAAGCATCGCTCCCAACAGCGCCGTAGACTAGATAGACGGCGACAGGGGATTCCGTAAACAGCACAAGTGGAGACAATGTTTGTATTAGGCCAAAATGTTGTCCCGGACTGGGACTTGAACCCAGATCTCTGCTGCGTTTTCCACACTCGCCCACAGAATTCTACCATTAGACCACTCAGGACAGTAGACTTCTGAAATAAACTAAAATAAGTCCATACTTCAAAACTAGTGCGAAGAAACTAAGACAGAACTTCGCCCCCGCCC
Source organism: Diaporthe longicolla (assembly GCA_000800745.1). Taxonomy (NCBI): domain Eukaryota; kingdom Fungi; phylum Ascomycota; class Sordariomycetes; order Diaporthales; family Diaporthaceae; genus Diaporthe; species Diaporthe longicolla. The sequence goes on from JUJX01000038.1 coordinate 197,751, forward strand.
GTCCTCACCCGCCCCCAAATGCGGCTGTAAATTGTTTGATGATACATACCTATCTTCGTCCCACTTGTCTCCAACTCTCGTTAGCATCATTTGAAGCAGGCCAGCTGCTACAAGTTGCTTCGATTCACCGTGCTACAATTATAGGCTAGGTACGAGAGCAGTGGCGCACATACCTGAATAAAACAGGGGGAGGGCTCTGCTTTGTGTTTCCCGGACAGTGGCTGTCCACTCGCTTGTCCTATACCAAGTCTGTGGACCCTGCCAGACTGGGGTTGCAGTGCAAGTTGGCTGTGTGACAGGGCTCAATTCCCCCGCGCTTACATAATGGGCAACTCCAGCCACTGTCTCGGAAGAACGAGAGTTGGCCCCCCCCCGGGAAAATTCACACCTACGCACGGGCCACTTAAATTTCTTCAACCCTTTTTTTAAGTAGTTATTCCTTAATAACTTTCTTAACTCTTAACTTAGAAATATATAAAAAATATCTTTAAGATCCTTATTAAAATCTTTATAAGGGTATAATTTTTTATAATTATATTAATTAAAATATTATTTTTAATATAATTTTAAAATTATTAAAATTAAATATTTTAAAAAATATATTCTTATAGAGATTTTAATAATAACTCTAAATATACTTTTTATATAATTTTAAATAAAATATTAAAAGAGTTATTAAAGAATATATATATAAAAAATAAGATTTAAAAGATTAAAATAAAAATATATAAAAAATATAGCTATATAGAGATTTTAATAAGGATCTTAAAAATACTCTTTATATAATTATAAGTAAAGGTTTAATAGAGTTATTAAGGAATAACTACTTAAAAAGGGTTGAAGAAATCTTAGTGGCCCGTGCGTGTAGGTGTAATTTTCCCAGGGGGGGGGGCCAACTCTCGTTCTTCCGAGACAGCAACAGCTGATGTATTCGTGGGGGCTCCGTTAGAATGCATCAAAATCTTAAACATACACAAGTCTTGTAACTCAGCGTCTGCCCACCAGCAGCGACAACCGAGCATTCATTCATATTGTATACTGCCCAGCGGCTCAGAAATCTTACGCTTGTATTGAATGGAAGGAAGTCTAGGCGAAGGACTGTCCAGGATCATGTACTCGCGCTGGGCTGCACAAACCAGGTCAAGGACTCTGAAAACAAAAAATGGCGTGGTAACAAAAGATCCATACGAATACCAGCCACTGCGCACCTCAGCTACCATCCGTCTCATCAAGATCTACCCACAAAGGGTGAAAGGCTGCATAGCCTGTGAGGTCTATCACTTCGATCACGAGGAACAAAACAAATTCTGGTATCGAGCTCTATCATACGTCTGGGGAGATCCGCAGGCAACAAGGCAGATCTTTATCAAGGGTCCGCACGAAAGATGGCGTCCTTTCCCTCTACACGAAAACCTTTGGCAATTCCTCAACCATGCCTGGGAACAAAAGCTGTTTGACCAATTTTTCTGGACCGACCGGCTTTGTCTAAACCAGGACAACCCAGAGGAGATCTCACAGCAAGTGCCGCGGATGCGCACAATCTATGAAAACGCAGAGCTTGCTCTAATCTGGCTGAATTTGAAAGGGGAGGAGGAGCGATGCCTAGTAGAACTCGAGAGACAGTACTATCAACCTGCAAGGGGGGACAAACCAGCACCGATATATCCATCAATTGATGGAGCTACCATGTTGAAGATAATCAACCACCCCTACTGGACTCGCGTCTGGATCGTCCAAGAGATCGCGGTGTCCCGAGAGGTGTGCGTTGTATGCCGGGATACATTGATTCCTATGGAAAACCTCTTTGACCTTCTCTGGTGGTTACCTGACTACATCGTTGATCAGGTGTTCTCGATCGAGCCGTTACGAGAGATGTGCAATTCGGGCGGAAATTGGCCGCTATCAAGGATACTGACCGTGTTCGCTAAGTATCAGAGCAGCCGGCCCGTTGACCGCCTGTACGGAATGCTTGGCCTGGTCATAAACAATGATGATGGCACTTCGCCAACGGACTACATCCAAGTTGATTACGGTAGACCGACTTTACACGTCTTTCTAGACGCAATGTTTGAGTCGTCACCTACTTTGCGTGAGTTCGGAAAACTGCGGCAATGTCTTGGGGATTGGAACACTTACGACAGCCACTCACTCCTGGAAGGCTACATCACGCACAGCAAAACGATGCAAAGACACAAGAATCTTGCGCGGATCGCACTGCAAGCTTTGAAAGCTTGCAACATCCTCACATCTGGCCAGGGTACTCCTAGTAAAGATTTCTGGGTTGTAGAGACCCAGGATGAGCTGAGTGGATCCTCCAATGGTTGGACACCTGGGAACGTTACCCTGGAACAAAGCGCGGCCGTCATCGGCGTAACCCTCGCGCGGTCGAGCAGCGGTACAATAGATCATTGGAAGGCTCGTCGGCAGAGCAGGGATGAGGCAACATCTCCCTGGCGATGTGTCACACACAGGTCTGCCGACATGCCGTCTTATGAGCTAGTGATCAGAGCTCATCTCACAAGGGACTTGGCCCCTGAATGTGTCGTGGAAGCCTGTGCAGAGCAATCTCAAAGCTGCGGTGGCTCTCTGTCGTGGTCCAATGGGATTCCGTCGCTGAACTGCGATTGCTACCTGTCGCTGCACTGCGAGATCCCGCGCGCTGGGCTTTGCCTTTCGTACAGGATTTACGGTTACAAGCACTACGGTAGTCTGACAATCGAGCGCAGAAATTAAGGCGACTTCGACTCAGACCGTTCAAGGGAAGCGGCTGGAGAGGAACAGCGAGACAATAAGGGAATTGAGGTCTCCCGCGCGAAGGAGGCGACGGGCTGTCCGAGACGAGCACTACGTTTACTACTGTGTGAAGGCCCCGTGTATAAATGACTTCGGACTTTCACGTAATAGAAACGAAACCAAGTGTGTAAATGAAGTCAATGTCCTCCCTAGTCCGGAAACTAGCTACTGTCTATTATATACTCACACAGGCTCAGACCTCATCAACACAATATCAAAAGGCGGATAATGCAACTCCACCCCTCCCCAATCCTTCTCGACAAGCGCAACCTGACTGAGCGGCCACCCATTCTGATCCGTATACCCGCCAAAGTCAAACCAGTCACACTCGTCCAGCTCGGGAATAGTCCGCCAGATCGTGACCCCCTCGCCCCCAGCCACCGCCGCGGCATCCCCCGCCGCCTCAGACGGGTTCAGGCCAGACCCCACCCCCGGCCTGGAGAAGAACCTGCTCCCGCTGGTGGCGTTGGCCTTCCAGCCGAGCCTGTCGATGCCCTCGAGCGCGTCGGTCCCGTTGACCACCAGCGCCCGGAGGAACATGCTCCCGCCCGCCACCTCGACGAGGCCGTACGACTGCGGGCCCGTGGCCGTGGGGTCGGTGGTGGCGACCTCCTCAGCGATGAGGCCCGAGTCGACCGCGACGGTATAGTTCCCCGCGAACCTCCGGGCCATGACCCGAGAGATCGCAGCCTCGAACGCGGGGATAAGGATCTCGTGGACCGCGTCGCGGACGTTGCCAGGGACTATCCTGCTCCTGTTCACCTCGCCTGACTCCTGCGAGAGGACGACAAGCCCATACCCCAGGTTAGGCACAACGTCGATCCACGCGTGGTTCCCCGCCGCGTCCCCCGACTTCCCGTAGACGCCGTAGGTCTTCTTGTTGTCGGGGCTGGTCGCGAGGTGGATCTCCCACCCGAAACCAACCTGCTGCTTCCCGTCAGGCAGCGAGATGCGTGGGCTGAGGGACTGGCGGCGCTGCGCGACAGTAATCAGCCTCGGGCTCGGCGCGAGCCAGACCTGGTGCAGGTACGCCGCGAGGTCAGAAGCGGAGGCCCACATCCCACCCGCGGGGTTATACCCATCGACGACCAGATCAACCCAGTTGCTGACCCCGGGCACGCCAAGCTGGTCCCTAAGCTCCGCAGGAGGTCGGCCGAAGAAGGACCGGGCCATACCCAGCGGGGCAAAGATATCCCTCTGGACGTAGTCAGCCCAGGGCTCATCCACACCCAGCAGCGTGTTCCGGTAGCTGGACACGGCGGCGCCGAGGACCGCGAACCCGGCGTTGGAGTAAGCCGCGCGCTGGCCGGGGGCGAACATGAGGTTTCGCGCGCCGAGGTACCGCACCACCTCCTCGGGCGTGACGGACGCCCACTGGCCGCCGATGTAGGCCGCGCTGGCGCGGCCCTGCGCGGCGACCATGTTGAAGTCTGTCGTCGAGTAGCCCTCGCGCGTCAGGCCCGAGGTGTGCGTGCCCAGCATGGCGAGGGTGATGTCGCTGCCGCCGGCGAGCCAGTCGTCCGTCGGGAGGGTGAAAGAGGGCAGCACTGTGCGGACGGGGGTGTCGAGGCCTAGGGGCCGGATGGCTGGGTCTGCTGCGGCCATGGCGCGGCTCACGTTCTGCAGGGCCAGGGTGGAGAGGGCGGCTAGGTTCTTGGAGACTGATGCCAGGCGGAAGATGGAGGCGCTTGTTATGGCTGGGCTGGAGGTTTCGTTCATCCTTAGGCGGCCGTGGTTGAGGGCGAGGGCGAGGCCTGGGCCTGATGCGTGTACCTGGTGGCTGATTGTGAGTACGTATGCTGCTTGGGGTTGGGTGAGGGCGGAGGAGCGTGATTGGGGCTTACGACGGCGAAGCTGAGGCCATCGCTGGTAGTGTTTTCGAACAGGCTGGAGATGTTCTGCTGGACCTGCGCAAGCGCTGCTGTGATGGCCTCATCTTCTAGTATGGCCGGGTCCGAGAGTAGGCTGCTGTGCACATCAGGTACACAGGCCGAGGCCACAAGGCACAATAGTATACTCAAGACCGCCGCCAATGAGACGAGGCTCGAGTCATGAGCACCTTGCCGTCGACACCACATCTTGCTTTTTGGTGTTGTGCCATCCAAGAAGCAGAAGCAAGATGTTCAATTCCCCCAAGAAAGCCACCAAAAAGTCGGCAAAGCCAATCTATACTCGCTGCTCGGGCCTCAGAAGCGAGGTCAGTATCCCGGGATCAGGAGTCGTCTTATAAATAGATGGATGAGAGGCGGGTAATAAACAAGGTTTCGGGGGGAAGTCTAACTCATGGCAAAGCTTATTGAAAGGAATCACCGTGCACGTCCTCCCGAAGCGGCGGCCTTTCCGAGATCAGCCTGGCTTTTGTCACGGTCGACCCAAATATTTGGATTCGAGTTAGAGCTGCGATCGTCACACCTAGACTTCCTCGGCTGGGCTATTATATAGGATGGGGGGTTCGACATCCCACGCAAAATATTCCGTCTTATCTGTGAAAATGCATCCTTTCATGCATAGAACGTTACTTGTTGCATGGATTCCGATCAGCTGGTCAGGTTTGGAGAGGGGTCGACTCTTGTTGAGGGCTTGCTCAACCTTGCAACTTATCACTTTGGCCAAGGGCTTGTATCTTGGCTGTTGGTACCAACAATGACTATCGGGCTCAATTATCACGAATCTGAGCCGCAATAGGCAATTTTCCGGCAACCGCTGATAGGCCCTGTACATTTGGCACAATACATTTCCGGAATCCCATCTTCTTGTTGCACGTGTATCTGACAACGGTTTGTCTTCGTACGGGTACGAGAGCTTAATAGAAAACTACACTAGTCGTCTTAGCCCTTGGGTTAAGATTTCGATTATGACGATGACATTCGGGTCAGGACCACCAAACATGAGCTTCCCAACCACATAGTCATATGCTGATCCACTTACGCGACCCGTGAGTTCTTTTTCTTGTATCATCAGTGCAAGTGCACCAACCTTTAATAGCAACCCAAGCAGCTTTTGAAGAATTTGGGAAATTGACATTTTCGTGAGCAAGTCTTTGAGGGCTTTCTTCGAAGTGGCAAAATCGGCAGCAGATGAGCCCATGCCCGTGTGCTTGGACCGTTACACCGGCGTTCTCAATATGGGTCACAATGGGGTGTTCATCTCAAAACGACGAGGTTCTTGTTTTGCTTTTCCGGTCGAAACTCCAATCGGGGCGTCGAGCTTTGTGGGGTTATAAAGAGCCCGCGGGATGTGCAAGGGAAGCTTTCAAATAGAGTTGCATGTTTGTAGGGTTTTAATATAACCTGTGTTTAAGCTCGATGATGTTGTGCTCGAAAGGGATGAATATTATTAGGTGGGAAACTGGGACTACCAAAAGCTGCAAGCATGCCCCTCAACCCAAACTTGCACTAATAATAAGGCACGACCAGCTCGGTTCCGTCCAGGGGCAGAGAGGGTCTCCCGGTGCGGGGAGCTCCCCACAGCGGGGCATTGGCGGGCGGGCTTGCAAGCTTGGAGATCCCTGGTCAAGCTCCACGGCAACGGTAAGGCTGACTGACGTTGGGGTTCCTTATCAGATAAGGCGAGCTGCAGCAAAATTCTGGCACACGCTTGGCCGCATTATGACTCGGAGTGCGATGACTCTACGGTAACTTGTACAACTCGTGCAGTGCAAGCTTCTTGGACCTCTGCTCAACTTTCCCATCACTTTGCCCTTCTTTCCTCCCACAATAATTGCCCTCCAACAAGCTCCAACACCCCACCCCGACCTCAGACTCGACCGTGCCGAGACAGGAGCAGCTGTGACGATGGCTTCAGGCAAGAAGGAGAACATGCTGTGGGGAGGTCGTTTCACTGGTACGCCGTCACGATGCCTTCGCCTGGAATTATGTTGAAGGGCCAATTGGTCTTCAATTACCTCCCACCCCCTCAATTGAGCCCTTGAGAACACCAGAAACAACCCCAGCTAACACTTCGTCTCCCCACCAGGCGGCCTCGACCCCCTCATGGAGCAGTACAACGAGTCCCTCTCCTTCGACAACGTCCTCCACAAGCAAGACATCCTCGGCTCCATCGCCTTCGCCCGCGCAAACACAAAGGCCGGCCGCCTGACGCAGGACGAGTTCACCAAGATCGAGGCCGGCCTGCTCGAGGTCGAGAAGGAGTGGGCCGCGGGAACCTTCAAGGTCATCCCCGGCGCCGACGAGGACATCCACACCGCCAACGAGCGCCGCCTGGGCGAGATCATCGGCAAGGACGTCGCGGGCAAGCTGCACACGGGCCGCAGCCGCAACGAGCAGATCGCCACCGACATGCGCCTGTGGCTGCGCGACGAGCTCGACAAGCTCGAGGGGTTCCTCACGAGCTTCCTGGGCGTCATCGCCCGCCGCGCCGAGGCCGAGGCCGACCACGTCATGCCGGGCTACACCCACCTGCAGCGCGCCCAGCCCATCCGCTGGAGCCACTGGATGCTGAGCTACGGCTTCGCCTTCGCCAACGACCTGGAGCGGCTGCGCGAGGTTCGCAAGAGGGTCAACCGTAGCCCGCTGGGCTGCGGCGCCCTCGCGGGGAACCCCTTCGGCATCGACCGCGACATGATGGCCGCCGAGCTCGGCTTCGACGGCCTGCTGTGGAACTCGATGGGCGCGGTGGCGGACCGCGACTTTGTGCTCGAGACCCTGCAGTGGGGCAGCTTCCTCATGCAGCACATCAGCCGGTGGGCCGAGGACCTGATCATCTACTCGTCGGCCGAGTTCGGCTTCGTGCGCCTGGCCGACGCCTACTCGACGGGGTCCTCGCTCATGCCGCAGAAGAAGAACCCCGACAGCCTCGAGCTGCTGCGCGGCAAGAGCGGCCGCGCGTTCGGCCACATGGCCGGCTTCATGATGACCCTCAAGGGCCTGCCCTCCACCTACAACAAGGACCTGCAGGAGTCCGTCGAGCCCCTGCTGGACCACGTCAAGACCGTCGGCGACAGCATCCAGATCGCCGAGGGCGTCCTGTCCACGCTCGCCACGCAGCCCGACAAGATGCGCGCCGCGCTCGACCCCTTCATGCTGGCTACCGATGTCGCCGACTACCTGGTGCGCAAGGGCGTGCCCTTCCGCGAGACGCACCACATCAGCGGCCGGTGTGTCGCGCTGAGCGAGCAGACGGGCACACCCATGAACGAGCTCACTTACGAGCAGATGAAGGGTGTGGATGCCCGGTTTGAGGAGGATATCTCTGAGACGTTTGACTATGAAAAGAGTGTGGAGATGAGGGCTGCCAAGGGCGGTACGAGCAAGGCGTGTGTGCTGGAGCAGGTCAAGGTCCTGACTGGCATGATTGGCTAAGTGTGTGTATGGGTGGTATGAGCTTGTTTGTATGCGGGATGTGAAAATGTAAAAGCAAATTTTTGTTACGAATAGATGTCTGAAAGCGAGGACTAGGTACAAATCGAGATGCTTTTAAGCACATCATGATAGCGCGCCTTTCCTTTGCCTCGTATACTTCCGAAGCTGCCCGGATCAAGATGTCCCTGCACATGTTGGCCACCATATGGTAGTAGTGGTATATAATCTGTGCCCCCGAAACGACTGGAAAATGATCAGACTGTGAGGCTTTGCTCTTAATCCGTATACGTCCCGAAGGCGTACGGTCCCTTCACACAGTGGTAAACGCGCACTTCTTCCGATCGCCAAGAAATAATTCACTTGGCGGAAGAGCTATGAAACTCTTATACCAAGGCAGTAATCACGCGAGAGGCGGAGTTTGGAGTGGTAATAACATGCATGGATCAAATCGTTTCTAGTAAACAGGAAATCAAGATAAGGTCTACAGCTATCAAACCCTGCAATTCTTCCCTCCACTCACTCCTTTAGTCCAAGCTCCTGGATTATGATTTCTGCAGCCTTCTCGCCAACAGCCATAGCTACACTGCACGTGTTAGACCCCACGTTGCTGGGCGGGACACTGAGGTCAGCGATTTTCAAGCCCTTCACCTCGTAGACATTGAGATTGGGGTCCACCACACCACCCTCGTTCAGAGGAGCCATTTTGCAGGTACCCATAGAGTGCCAGGTTGTCGAGATCCGTTCCTTGAGGAACTTGTCGATAGCCTCGTCATCCTCCTGTGAGTACTGGATATCCTGGACAGGTCCGGAAGAAGCCTTGGTGTCAATGGTGGCAGCTCTCGAGCCGCTAGGGAATTCCGGATGGCCAGCAGCGACCTCACCGGCAAAGTTATCCATACGCCGGACAATTTCGCGTTGTTTCTTATACATCCAGAAGTGCTTCTTCTTGTCGATACTGTTTTCATCAGCGAGAAATCCAGCGTCGAACTTATAAGGGTCGCTGAAATTTGGGCCTGTAATGTGGATGTGGCCGCGGGAAAAGGGATGTGTACTAAAGGTAGCAATCCCCATATATTGCCCTGCTGGAACCCCGGATGGGTCCCCTGGAAAGCAACTAACAACAGATATAATCATCATTGGCTTATCGGGTGTGTTCTTGAAGTCTTTGTCCCATGCTGCCTGGAAATGACTACCCAGGGATGCGATGTCATTGTCGGACGGCCGAAGCTTACACTGGACATCAACACCGTTCCAACTGAGGATTGGGTCGTTCTTTGGGATTAATTCTGCAACATTGACACGGCCTGTGAGAAGCCCATCCATTGTCTGGTCTGGGCCGACACTAGTCTTGTAAGGATAGAGCATGATGTGGTGGTCCTAAAGAGAGGCAACTTAGTGAACTGGGGATTCGGAAAGGCTTCTTAGTGGAGATCACAACTAACCATGTAGTTCTCGCCCACTCCTGGAACAGAGGCGACAAGCGGAACTTGAGCACTCGAGAGAACCTGAGGCTTGCCGACGCCAGACCTCTCAAGGATTTGAGGGGTACCGAGAGCACCTGCAGACAGAACAACCTGCTGCCTCGCCTTGACGATCCTGGGAGCAGCCTTCTGATCGGCCACGGGCTGGAATTCAGTGCTCGGTCGGAAGGCCACACCAACGGCCTTCTTATTATCGTCGAAGACAACACGATCCACGTCGGTCTCAACCAGCACGTGGAGGTTTGGGAATTCTCCACTCTCAAGCTTAGGGTGTATATATGCATGGGCGGTGTCTTGACGCTTGCCATCAGGGCCGACGTAACTTTGAGCCCGCATTGAGCCGTTGATAGAGTCCAAGGTGTTGTTATCAGGAAGCTCCGGCCAACCCAGCTTCTCGACGGCAGAAATAAAATCATTCTCTAGGGCCTTGCCACGGTAGTTTCCAGGGCCAACTGGAGGGATGTTCCAATTAGCAAATTTCTCGGACTCTAGCTTCCAGTATTTCTACTCCACAAAATACAGACAGGCTTCTCGGGTGCTATGTCATGGGATGGATCTTACCATGGATCGGGCCGTCATGCCCGTGACGATTCTCCGATCCCGGAGGCCCGTTGTAGGTCTCCCACTATCAAGATGTCAGATTCAAGTGCGGATGAGAGGCTTCCAGTTGTTATTGTGGTTTTCGTACCTTGTTCATGTACTTCAGAATCTCATCTGCAGACCAGCCGGGCGTGTTCCAAGCGTCCAGCTCTGAGCGCTGAGGACGACTATACAATAGCATGTTCACGGAAGACCCTCCGCCGAGCTAGAGGTATGTTAATACAACGGGTCTGGGAAGGGGCGACGGGTGTGGTGCTCGGCTTAGGGGATGCCTACAATGCGACCTGCGGGGACGATTGATTCCCTTCCGGCGAGGTAGTGAGACGCGCTGGCCTTGTAGGACCAGGTGTATTTGTCATGTGGGTCGGTATGCGATAGCCAAAACGCAGGGACCGTGACCATTGGGTCTCCGAAGTTGTTTGGGCCGCTTTCGATGAGCAGAATCGACAACTTCTTGTTGGCTTCGGCAAGTCTTCCGGCGACAATGCAGCCAGCAGCGCCTCCTGTATCACGGATCAGTTACGGGACTAAAAAGAGACTACGTGAATTGCCACAAACCTCCGGCGATGATGACATCAACGTCAGTGACGGTGTCAGGGAGGACCTTGTAGAGGCCCATTGTGTCGTGGGGCTTAAGAAAGAAGTGTGAACAAGAAACTTGAAAGCAGGGCGGCCAAAGCTGTACGATGCAGACTTGTCCTATGTGAGGATTGGAGAGAAAACTGTTGTTTCTGAAATCAAGGCAAGGGGAAATGAAAAGGAAACGGAGGGGAAGCTACATTTGCAGACCACGTTTGAGGATAGTGGTTCAGTCACCCTCTACGTGCGTGTCTAGAGGTGTTGGCGGCATTGCGTGTGATCCAGAGTGCCTGTTGGTCCTGCATGCGCAGAGCCGCAGTGTCACCCTCCCCTCAATCCGGGTAGCCCAGGTCCCCCGAGCCGCGATCAGTCTTTGGGAGCCTGGGGGCTAGGCAACGGTGGCTCAGCAAATTGATTATGCAAAGGGAGAACCAACATGTCGGAATGCGTTTGAAGGCAACGTGCCTATTAGTGGAATTACCCTAGGGCTTCGTCGCGTTGGATTGAGACCCACACTGTGCAAGCATATATAGGGTCTGCAGTAGGTGTCTTGCTAATCGCGTTCCATCCAGCATTGACCCTGTTCGCGCCAACAGCCCGAGTTGCATCCTTCACGCTGGTATTTTCTGCAGAAACAGTCCGGTTGAACTCCCAGCCTTGTGGGAGTTCAACCGGACTTTTACAAGGTGCGATGCACGTGTTCGTATTCGCGTGGATGCCTGCTTTGGAACTGACTTCGACATCACGGTGGAGGCTGTCCTGCAGGCCTCAGGTGATTTTCTCAGAGCAATGCAGTGTCTTCGTGGCGTAAGATGTGGCCGCATCAGATGAGATGAGCCGCAAGCAGTGTTGCAACCAACATCTGCATGTCTCAAGCTGTCTTTGCAGGTGGGCTGGTGGGTGGGGATCGGGGACCTGTGGGGGCCATCATATCCTTGGCGCGGGCGTTGCCTCGGGGCTGCATGGCCCCCATGACCTGTGCCAAAATGCTTAGATGTGCTTAGATGTGCTTCTCGTCGTTGTGTCTACTATGTGAGAGATCAGGACTTGCTTCAAAGATAGAAGAGGAGAGATCGGAACTCTGACCTAAATGACCCCTTTTCTAAGATTTGCCATGTAGCCAAGGTGGCGGAATATATCCTTCCTAAATGGGGTTTTATCCTTACAGAACATGTCGTAGAGCTAAATGCACCCACGATCATTTGGGCTGGCGGATAGCCTGATTCGCTCATCCTTTGCGCTGTTGCAGCGCCGGCGAGGCCCTTAGTCGCCCTTGCTACTCTGCGTTTGTGCGATTTGAGCCTCACTGGCACTTAATTAACACCTTTCGACTCGGAGCACTGGGGAATCATCACGTCGGATTCAAACGCTGGGTCTTTGAGCGTTTGTCATTGTGTAAGAAAAGTGGCGCTGTGTATGGTTTCGGACGTAATCATACAGAATAGAAAAGAAACCATTTACGTAAGAGTTTGAAGCAGTGAGGTAAAAGTTAAGAAGTCTGCGAAAGGGTCTGGCTCTGAAATGCGCTGCGTGGTACACAAGTCCTGTTTTCTCAGGTAACACAACCCCAACAGTCCCAAGCTGTGGACAGAGGGTTGAGCAATTAGTCAATATTTCAATCAATTTATAGTAACCCCCATAAGGCAGATTGCACATGTGGACGGACGAAGGCGGCTTGTCACCCAATAAACATCACTTTCGAGCTGATTTGGGTGTTGCCGTGAATTTTTCTTGCCTTACAGCATCGTAGTCTTCGATTGCTGCGCATGCAGTCCACACAATCCTTGTCTCTCGGATTTTGTCCTTGGATCAGCAATTTTTGGCCGGGAAGAGAAGACCAGAGTTGACATCTATTCCCGACTTTTGGCTTTTTTCTGCTGATTCAAACAGATTAGAGTACACACCAGTACAAGTACAACTGCCCTATGGGTGGATTGAAGCTCACTATGGGTACACCATACAAATCATCTGAGCATAAAGTTTGGTAGAGAGCTACTGGAAACAAATAAGCATACCTGGATATGGTCGCTTATATTACCATGGTTTAATACTTCCCTCGCCGACTTTATAGGCACATGCATACACTAACCTTAGTACCTTAATCTCGTCTCTGGTCTTACTATCACCGCTGTCGTCGCTGATAATGTTAGCAACAGTTAGATCTATTAATATTGACTGCCTGATAGTCCCTATAACCCCCTTCCCCTACAAGTTTCTTAGCTGCCGGCTAGGCAATCCACACAGATTGTTGTCTCGGTGGCTGATGATGTGCGTGCTTTGGAAGACCCGCCGCTACCTGGTAGTCCCGGCGGATAGTATCTCGCAGAACTCCGGGTATACCTGCACGATCTGTTCTGTTCGGTGGTTGATTGAAGGGAAATGGTGCGTCTTAATCGGCTGTACATACTTCGTTAGCTAGTTGGTTTCTGCAGTCACCCTCCAAGATTTGTAGACCTAAGTTTTCAAATGTTGATCGATCTAGAGCCTCACCTGCTTCTAATTCCATAACCGCACGATAAATTAGCCCGCCTTGTGCCAATCGCTGTCTCTATTATATTATATTCAGCTTCTATTCCCTGGTGGTAGTATTGTATGTATCTACGGACTGCTGCCTTGACCGAAGGCAGCCATATCTTCTTGACGGTGGAGCGAAGGGGAGTTGCGCGGGATGGAGCTTTCCTGTCTCTTGACAGAGAGTCAGCCATTCCTCAATGACTGTGGACATGGACTTGTGCCTGTTGACCAGCGAAAATGTAAATGCAATTTGTCATGAAAAGAAGTTTCAAGGTTTGGACTGAAAAAGAGATGCTTTGGAGGACACTGGCGCACTCAAACCACATTCGAATAACGATCCTCTACACGTCCCACAGTGAGATTCCGACCAGTTCTGACTTCTAGCTCATGTATCTCGCGGCGGCTGGGTAAGCCTAGTGCTCTGATGGAATCTAGTTTCCGCGGCGGATTTCAGCATTTGGTTCAGAAATGTTGGAGGCACGCACAGCGGAGGACGACTTACTAGAATCTACCTCATATGTCAGTGGTGGTCCCTCATCGGCACGAGGTTCAACACTCGCCACTCGAGTGGTTTCATGGGGGTTGAGTCTGATCGTGCATGCTGATTTGGTTAGCAATGAAGAAGCACAAGAAGTACTCAAGGCACCGGTGTCGTGCAGTTGAGTGATTCTTGAGTAGCCTTGTGCATACTGGCAGTTCCTCCAAGGAGGTATTGCTCTGGAGCAGGGGCCCGCTTGCGGTGTCGAACACATTCCCAGAGGGCATTGCGGTCCCAACTGTGGTTATGGACAGGGCAATAGTAGTGATTGCCAACTCGTTTACCATTTTCGGCTGCTGGTTGCTCAAAGAAATCGTCCAAAAATGAAACAAATTTGATGATTCTCGCAAATGTTCCGGTTTAGGAGTCCAATAGGCTCTTCGAGATCAGTTATTAAGAGGGAGAGGCGTTGGGACTCAATTCAACCTCAGATGGATCCTACTTGCCATGATGGGACTCTAGCGGAAGATATTGGCCTTTTACATTGGGATGAGATCCTGTTCTTTATATTCCATGATGTAGTGTTTAATGCCCCCACGAAGACTCTACGGGCACCTGGGCTGATGGACAGCCTGGTCTTCTCATCCGTTTGGGTTTTGTAGCGGCTGCCTTTCAACCCCCTTGTGACTTTTTTTTCAATCGTGCAGTTTTGGCCCTCGCTCGCATACATGGTACACGTATTCTCTATTCCTGAATTACGCTGCATGTATATTGAAAATGCATATAAATCCTGTTTGCTCCGGTACCACAGCCCAACAATAGTTGGCCGCGGAATAGTGACCCCTCCCGCGCAGCTCCCATTAGCAAATGATCTACCTGTAGACAACGCAGACCAGACGGGTTTCAGCGGCTTGTCACCCAATCAGCATCACATTCGAGCTTATTTGGGTTTTGTAGTGTGGCTCTCGGGTCTCACAACATGTCGGACTTCGATGGCGGAGCCTGCCGTTCGCCCCTCAACCCCTGTCTTTTGGGTTTTGTAGTACGTGTTGCACGAGGCTGTGCATCGAATCAGCAATGGCCAGAGACTAGGGGTGAAATTTGGGTTCTGTTAATCGAATGATATGGTCACTGCCGAGTTGGACTTATGTACTTGAAGGCTTGCAACGCGTCCGCGCCTCTTTCCAGTCGAGGTTACACAAACAATTGTCTCAACTTTCGAGTTCTGTTAATTCAATATCGGTGGTGTGGGTGGCTAAGCAGACTTGTCTTGCCGTTCAAGTTGTGTACTGCGGCGAGCCTAGGTCTGGCCCACTCTGCAATGCAGGTTTGGCTTCGCATGTATTATGATAAATACCACTGGCCCCCTCATGATCGCCAGCCCGACCTAGTCCTGATTCTAGAGCTCGCCCACTCATCCATGAATCACTTATCACTGTGCCTTCAACACTTCTGAACCCCTCTTCTTCCTTTCAGAACCACATTCGTCTCTTGTCCATCTTCCATCGCGCCTACCGGCCGCCATTTCTGTCTCGGCCAATCGATGTCTCGACCGAAGTCCGTCGCGTCTCGTGCACGGCGGGATGAGTGGGAATTGCACAGAAGGGGAATTTCCCGTCTCTTCCTTGTAGACGAGGTGTCAGTCGCCCAGATTGCCAAATAAATGAAGGATGAGCACGGTTTTGACAAAAAGTGAGCTTGTTCAGACCCACCCTCGACATGATCGTGAACGTGTTTTCCCGAGCAGCAAAGTAACACGCAAACCAGGCCGAAGGATTATGAGTACCGTCTCAAGAAGTGGAACTTCCGTCGCAATCTTCATGAGTCAGAGTTGATCTCCATTCAGAGCCAACTGTCAAGGAGAGAACAGGCTGGCCGTCCAAGCGAGATTGTGGTATCAGGCATCAGATGGTCGGAATCGATGGTTCGTGGGAGGCTTGAGCGGCACAAGTCTAGGTGGTCATGCACCGGTGAGCAGTTAAAATATCCAACCCTTGCAATGAATATAACTGATTGAAAATGCCAGATCAGTTTGAAGTTTATGCACTCCCGGAATTCCTCGCCCGTGTTCAGACCCCTTCACCGTTGATGATGGGCCTTCCTGAATGGCCCAAAGAACTACCATGGCTTCAGTTCAATCAGTCCATACATAGGGGTATGTACCCGCTCCAAGGAATATAATAATATTCCAGGTTGAACGCCAAGCTGACTATGATACTTGTAGCTCTAGCCACTCTTACAACGGCCTCGATGGCTGGCCAAGTGAGTCGTCCCCGTGGACAAGACGCGCTATTGGTGCAGATGATGCGTTTTTACACCATCGCACGATATCCCAACACGGCAGTGCCTGTACCAGTTGAATCTATCAACACCCCAAGACGAATGCGGGCCATGCTGGAAGTGCTTGCTCCCCAGGTCCATGCAGGCGATCATGAGACCATTGCCGATATTCTCCACACGGGTTCATGGGAATCGCTCGCGGTGGAACTAATCCGGTTGCTCATCTACTTCGAATTTAACGATATGGTTGACGGATTTGACGAGCTTCTGGGCTTTCGAGTCGACTTGGGAATCTCTGCGAACATGATGAACTTTCTGAAGGGCCTCGGCTTTCTGACCAAGGCAAACTTAGACTGGCTGGGAGGTTTTACCGATCCTACTGGCCAGACATTTCTAAACCGACTTTTGGCTCATGCCATCATTGACGAAAACAGTTTGTATGTGCTTAAACTGTTGACACCTAATCACTTTAATGTCAACCATCTCTTGAAGATAACCCGACGGCAGTGGTACGGGGCAGACATGAGACTGCCACATTCCCCGCAAGCCGAAGCAATCAGGCGTTACAGTCCCCACGCTACTTTGCTTTCACTCTCTTGCCTCGCAGGAAATATCGACGCCGTTAAGTTGGTCTTGGATCTGGGTGCGGACCCGTACGGCACTGGCTTTCTATCAAATCCAGCTCCCTTAGAGTTCGCGGCAAACCTTGCGTGTCATGAGCGCGCAACTACCATCACTTGCCTGCTTTTGTCCAAGCAGACAGGACGCACAGCGAAGGTTCGGAATGCAGCGTTGGAAGGCGCGCTCCAGCTGGCAATATCCGACTCCAACACAGCGCTTATCATGAAGCTACTCTCGGAACGCGAGCGGGTAGGGGGTGGGTCCATCTGCTCGCAGCACTTTACCATCGCTGCGAGAGACGCAAATAGCGCCACCATCCGCATGCTTGTTGACAACGCCCCACGCGACGCTGATGGCCACATCCAGCTCCCCGAAGATATTTTATTTTCAGCCATCTCGGGTAAAGGTTCGCGTGAACACGATGAATTCCTCAAAAAGTTAAACTACCTCCTTGATCTCGGTGTTAACCCAGCGACACCAAGATGCAGGTATGGTTGTGTTGGGAGCTTTTGTCTGGAATTTCTGATCGGACCGACAGGGCCCACAGAATTTCATGACAAGATACGACAGGAATACATTTTCAAGATTGTAGAGACCATACGGAAACATGGCTGTCCCCCAGAGAGACCAGCGTCAACATCGAATGGGAATCCTCGAACGTCAGCACTTCAATTGGCCATAACAATCGGTTACAGTCAATTAGTCGAATATCTTCTTGACTGGGGAGCCGACATCGACTTTCTCAAAGACATTTCCAAATCAGCAGCGCCCAGATATGAGGATTGCCCATGCGATGAACGATGGTATTCCACCAGGGGGTGCTCGCCAGTTCTCACGGCATTGGAATATGGGCAAACAGAAATTGCAAAGATTCTCCTCAGGCGCGTGCCCAACTTGAAGCTTCGGGGAGGCGAGCTCTTGCTCGCGATTCGGAACCGTGAACCTGAGTTAGTGGCCATGCTCCTTTCTGCTGAGTCGCCAGCCGACGATGTGTTGGAAGCTTCCTTTCAGCAAGCTGTTGCAACGAGAGATCCGGAGTTGATTGAGTTGCTTTTACCAAAGAACTCGAATAGCTGTGCGGAGATCGACCCTTCAACCATCATGCGGGCCGCCTTGGTCACTGGAGACTATGACAAAGCCTACCAAATGGCCACAGTATGTGACTATGACTCTAGAACATTATTTGAATCTGTTCTGCAGTCGCAGAAGGCAAGAAAGTACCATACAGTCGTGGATCGCCTCCTTCAAATGCGACAAAGGACACCAAATGACGACTTTGAGATTCGCGCAGTGGCTTCCGCCGCAATACATCGTGACACGGACCTTCTGAATTGCCTCATGAAATCCTTTGGACAAGGACCGTGGATTGCACACTTCCCACCACCTAAAGTTTCGCTATGTGAAGGGGACATTTTACGCCATTTGTATCATCGTGAAATGCATATTCTCTTTTATGCTGCCGAACTCAGCGAAATCCACGAGGACGACGCAGTCTTGAAGGCACTCCTGCAAGCCAACGTTTCGGCAAAAGGTGCACATGTTTTTGATTCGAGACATTACAAATATTTGTCAGAAGAAACATTAGGACAACTGCTCGCAGCTGGGCTTGATCCGAATCAAATGGGCTTTCTGTTTGCTGCGGTGGAAAACAACATGTTGATGCATGTTCGAGCTCTCTGCGAAGCAAAGGTCGACGTGAATGCACTGCACATTTCTGATTCGACTATCACAAGTAAGACTGCGATCCAAGTTGCCATCGAGGCAGGCAGCCCTGAGATGCTGCAAATGCTACTAAATTTCAACGCGGATTTGGATCATCCTGCCGGATTTCTCCGTGGAGCGACTTGCCTCCTGCTTGCTGCTGGAGCAGGAAATATTGGCCTTGTCCGCCTCCTGATCAACAAAGGTGCCAAGGTGAATGCAAAACGGTCGCTTATCGAAGGCAGAACCGCAGTCGAAATTGCCGCGGAGAACGGGAGATTGGACGTGTTAAAGCTACTGTTGCTGCAAGAGCAGCGGCTTTTTCGAACGGCGGCCGAGAGATACCAATTCATTCGCGCGGCTAAGATGGCAGAGCAGAATGGGCATGAAGTAATAGGCAAGATGCTCAGGCAGCATATAGATTGGAACAGCGGTGACCAACGTCATTTTGATGCAATAAAGGCTGACGAACGCTTCATTTTGCATCTCGATGAAATGACACAAGAGGTCTCTGAGAGTGAGAAACGCGATCCAGATTTCTGGTCAGATTTGCGTGAGGAAAGCTATGACGCCGGATTCGATAGTATCGGTGACATAAAGGGCATCGAGCAGTGGATCGGCGAGATACCTGATGAAGAGCTCAGCGACTATTACAGTTCTGATTCTCAGTCTGAATTCAGCTCTGAAGGAGAAGCTAGCGTGTGTTGGATCGATCCGCTTGCCACGGCTGGACAACGGGCCGCGGAACGTGACGAGGCTGCATCACACTGCGATCACCATTCGGAATCCTTACCAATGCACGATAACGTCGCCGATACGATAGCATGGCCAGAGGCAATACACGTTGAACCCACGAATGAACAACCGAGCGCTAATTTGCAGGCGTTGTCGATGAACCCGGTGTGGGGCCAAAGGGAGACCCTCCTGGGTCCTCCGGCTATTCGATACGATGACAATATTCCTGCGTGGCTCAATATGGATGACAATTGGCACGGCCCAGGTGATGGTGCTGCTGTTTGGGAAGTCGCAGATCACCAGTCTGCAACAAGCAATCGGCAGAGAGGGCCGCACGTGGTGCAAGGGGAGGAGCAGGAATCGCATGTCACATGCAATGACTTGGGCGACGACGGCTTTGGTCCCATCAACGCGGTGGAGGGTTTTGACGAGGGAGACCGCTCACAGGATTTTGACTGGGAATTCTGGGACGAGGAGGGCATGGTTGGGAGCTTTCCTGGCTTGGAACTGAGCTTTGACAGCACGCAACAGTACTGATAATCGCTCTGATAATTGCCCACATTAATTCTGATGGTTCTGAATCATACTAGTCTTGATTAATCTTGCCTTTCTAGGGAACTTACTGATGTTCCGGCTTGATAGAGAAACTCAAAGAATACAAATAGTCCATCGATCTGTCCGCATACATACCTTGCATGAAAACAGGAAAGGGAGTCTAGAAGAAACAACTCAGCGCCAATCAACGTCATCTCTAAATGATCGACCTTATCATCTCACCAGCCCTATTCAGAGCCTCACAATACGCATCAACCTTACTCGCACCACCCGTGATCGAAATATGAACCTTATGCTCCCGAATAGCATAGCTCATCCACAACGCATCCTCCTCATACAAACACAGAGCCGCGTCCTCAACCTCAGCCTCATTACGCACCTGCAACACTCTTCCAGGGAACGCCCGCCAGAACACGGGATCCGTGAAGATAGCCGGCTTCTCAGCCCCCTCGGGCAACATCCCACCAAGAGTATCCCACATGCGCAGGAATCCACGGCCCTCGGCGCAGCGGCGGAACTGCTGGTCCCACTCTGCAGCAGCGCGGGCGAGCCGCTCCTTGAGCGCTGTCTTATCGCTATTTTTAGTGTTGTTTTGGCTCTCGAGCGCAGCCTCGCAGAAATCAACAACCGAGTCCGTGACGACCTGGACCAGCTCGGGCCGCCCGCGGTGGAAGTGCTGCGTGGCCACGGGCTCCCAGCTGCCAGGGTTGTAGCCGAAGTGGATCCTGTTGGCGAGCTGTATGGCCATGTCGACGCAGGCCTTGGCCGTCAGGCCCGACTTGAGGGTCGCTGCGATCCCGAGGGACGGGATGGTGTGCAGCGTGTACTTCTTCTTGGCTGTCTCCCGGGAGTACACGGCGCGCAGCTCGGCCATGCGAGCCTCAATTTCGGGGGTTGTCTGCAGAGTGAATCTGGTGACTGGCACGGTGCTGCTGCTCACTGTTGCTACTGCCGGCACGTGCGACTGGATTGCATCGTGGATGCGCTCCGTCAGCCGCACAAGTGTCAACCCGTCCACCATGGAGTGCTCTGACAGCTGGGCGGAACGCCCGTTGGCCGAGATGAGGAACTGCGTCGCCTTGTCGTGCCACCTGTTGAAGCCGGTGCCGACGTAACACTGCCGCACCCGCTCCTCGTTCGTGACGGGCTTGCCGTCGTCTAGGCAGACCACGAATGACGCTCTCTCGATGGCCTGCAGGTACTCCACGTTGGACTCACTGAGCGAGACAAGGGTTGCCCGGTTCTCCGCCCAGGGGTCCCGGAAATCAGACGTGAGGATACCCGCCCAGCAGTCATCTTCCAGGTCGCTCATGTCCAGTATACCCTGGAAGGTAGCTCGGAGTCCCTCATACGAGACATCCTGACCCTCGTGCCGAAGCGGGACGGTAAACAAGTGACCCTTCCGCAAGACGGCGCAGTAGTCGTTGCCAGGATACCTCCGCATCTCATCACAGCCGGGCTGCGGCTCGCGCACCGTGTTGAAGATCCAATCCCACGAGTAAGAGCAGATAGGCCTGCTGCCGAGCCAGTCCTGGCCCACCGTCCTGGCGGCGACCTCTTTCTGGAACTGGAACGCCACGCTCGAGACGAGCGCCGCGCGCTCCGCCTGGCCGTGGGGCTGGGGGCTGTCGTAGTGCGTGTTGAGGAAGTTGCCCCACGGGGCGAGGGGGTGTCTGCGGGTCAGATACAGCCCCTTCAGGTGCACGTCGGCCAGCCAGCTGTCGACGTCTGGGTTGTTGGCCCTCTCCCTGAGCTGGGCGTGCAGCTGCTGGCCGATGCCACCCGGGGCGGTGAACTCGCGGACTGCCTGCTGGAGGCCCCTGAGTTCCTCGCCGTTCTTGGCGAACCGGGAGACGTTCTGCTCGAGGTATGCCATTGTCTCTTCTAGTTCTATCAGGGGGTACTTCGGGAGGTCTTTGGACGCCTTGCAGCAGTTGAATCCGTGGGATGGCAGCATCGCCATGGCAATATGCTCAGACGCGGGTGCATCCGATGTACCATTATTGGCTTGCCCAGAATCCTCGGTTGCTGCTTTCAGCTCGTCACTGATGAGCTTGGATTTTTTGGTGACCAGTGAGGCAAGAGCAGTGATGCTCGGCGCACTGGAGATATCCGAGGTCTGGACAGCCGCCTGCAGAGCGCGGATGAGCCAGTTCTTCAGCTCAATTGAGACGAGGGAGTCAAGACCTATCATGGCCAGCGGTTGGTTGGTCGGAACATCGTCGATAGGTCGGTCGAGGAACACGGCGCACTTAGCCGCAATTGTCTCCTGGATCAGAGTCTCAGCCTCCTTGATCGTTCCGGCGTGACGCAGTAACTTGTCGACATCATTCGACTTCTCGCTGGATTTCAGTCCTGAATCCTCGCCACTCAGTTGTTCAGGGTACGGTAGGCGACTGAACAATGGGTTCCCCAGGCAGACGAAGTCCTCGACATCCGTCAGACCCTGCCTGGACAGGCCGAGGATGGACTGACTGCATCCGTCGAGCTTAGACTGCGGGCTCATGGCATACCTGATGCTCCTGAACACCTCATCAAAGGAGACCATGACCGAGTCCAGCCTGTTCGAGCTGGCAAGCTTGGTGACCGCGTCAGATCCTGCAACGGCACCGAGGTCGATGCTGATGTAGTGCGTGTGGGCGCGATTACCGGTGCCTTGAGCACGGGCAAAAGCATCCTGGAACTCATTGGCGGCCGCATAGTTAGCCTGGCTTCCATTGCCCATATGGTTGGCAACGGAAGACAGCGTGATGAAGAAGTCAAGGTGATCCGACGCGAATGCCTTGTCGAGGTTGATGGTCCCGAGAACCTTGGGTCCCAGCGCGGCTGAGAAGTCTTCCCGGCTCATGGCGGCGAATGGGCGATCCCTGAGAACCATGCCAGCGTGCACAACACCTCTGACTGGCGGCAGACCCTCCTGTCTGCAAACCCCGAGACACGTCAGGAGGTCAGACTCCTTTGTAACATCACACTTGACAACGTGAACAAGGGACTGGTTTCCACACTGTTCCCGAAGCGCCTTGAGGTCCTCACCAGTTATGCTGCGACGGGACAGGAGCATGATGTGGCCGGCTCCGTGCGCAGACATGAAAGCCGCCAGTCGCCTGCCCAGGTCGCCCAGTCCGCCCGCAACTACGTATGTGCCATCCCGTGAGAGCTCTAGAGGCGGTGCCGGCGCAGTGGTAGCCGTCACGGCCGCATCTAGGGGGGACTCCAGCACGATCTTGCCAGTGTGCTTACGGGTACCGATGAGTCTGAAGGCGTCTTCGATTCGCCCAATAGGGAGAGTATTCACAGGCACTGGGGCCTTGATGACTCCCTTCTCAAGCAGTGCAGACACGGACGAGAGAGTCTCATACACAAGCTCAGGCTGCTCCTTGCCAAGAACTACAAGGTCCACACATGAGAATGTGAGACTCTTGTCAAAGTTCTTCATCTCGATATGGCTGTTCTTGTAGATGTCTGTCTTGCCGATCTCGACAAAGCTCCCGAGCTTGGCCAGACAGTCGAAGGCCCCGCTGAGCATCTCGCCTGACAGGGAATTCAGGACGCAGTCGACTCCGCGGCCCTTGGTGAGCCGCATGATTCCATCCTTGAAGCCGGGTCCTCTAGAAGAGAAAACATGGCTCTCAGGGATTCCATAGCTGTCCATGACGAGCTGCCTCTTGGCCTTGGATCCGACCGTCACGAAGATTTCGCTCGCGCCGGTGTGCTGGGCCAGCTGGATGGCAGCTTGCCCCACACCTCCCGATGCTGCAGCAATCAGGATAGACTGGCCCTTTCTGAACTTGGCCGCGTTGAAGAGCGAGTAGTACGCGGTTGCGTAAACGACCGATATAGCAGCCCCGTCCGCGAAAGGCATGCCAGATGGGAGGGCATGCGCGAGATTGCCGCTAATCCGAGGCTGGCTCGCGAACGGCGAGGCCCCGAAGCCAAAGACGCGGTCGCCGGGCTTATATCTGCTCGCCATGTCCTGGCCGACGGCAGTTACGACGCCCGACACCTCGCCCACCATGTTCACGCCGACACGCATCTGGCCCAGGGCGACGAAGACATCCTTGAAGTTGACACCGTGGGCGCGCGCCGAGACTTGGATCTCCCAGGGCTGCAGTGGGACCTTGGCATTGCTGGCTGGGTCATCGACGAAGCGGAGACTGCTCAAAAGGCCGGGCGTGCCAACTTCTAATTTGAACGGCCTCTCGATCTGGTGATACGGAACGTCCGACTCCAACACCGCTGTCTTGGACGATGTCCCTGCACCGACCGCATCCGCCCACGCCTCGAACTTTGTATCTGTCACAAGCCGGGGGATCTGAAGCTCGCCATTCGAGTATCTCAGCTCGCGCTCATAGGAATCCTCGTCAGCGAACAAAGAAGATTGTGCGCCCTCAAGGATACGATAACACACGTGCCTGGCAACTTCATCGTCGCCGAGATCCGTAGTCTCCTCGATGTCGAAGGTGACGAGTCTGCTCGTAGCGCCATTCTCCCGTCGCAGCACTCTTGCTGTCCCCTGGATCATGCTTCGCGTGGCTGCGACCACGGCGTCCCCTTTGCTCTCCTGGAGCGAGACCCATACGACCGAGAGCCCGGATGTTAACAACCGTCTCATGGAATCAAACACTTCGGACTTTTCGGTGAGGAGCAGGCTGCGCTCAGCGACGTCGATGATCATGACTGGGCCGCTCATGTTCCAGGGCTCCATGGCGGCAGCGTCTTCGATGCTCTCTGAGTAGACCCAGCCACGGTGACCCTTCTGATCGGCCATATCCAGGAGGGCTCGTGTCAAAGCCTTGGTGGATGGCGACCCACTGGAGCCCTGGACAATGGTCATGCCGTCAAGCGGCGATGATTTTGGCGAGCTCAGCCCCTGATGTGGGGGAGCTTGTTCGACCATAGCGGACGAGACCATCAGCGAGGAGGAACCGGTATTTGCACCATGCTGGCCCTGGGCGCAGATATCTAGGCCCGAGAAGCCTTGCCCGCGAAGGACTCCATCCCATTCGTCCGTCCTCAGCAGATGACGCTGACGAGCCGGCTCATCTTCGTCCGTCCGCCAAGTTGGAAGTATGCCAAAGACCATGTCCAGAGCAACGCTTGGCTCAGTTAAGGCAGCGATCATCAGCTTTCCTCCAGGACGTAAGAGCTTGTGTGCATTCCCAAGGGTCGAGGCCATATCATTGGCCGAGAGGACCACATTAGCAATGACCACCGCGTCATACGACTGCGCCTCGAAGCCCTGCTTAGCAAGGTCCCCGTCGACGTCGAGGACTTTGAAGTCCACGTAGCTAAGCCAGTCAGACAGGTTGCTCCTGGCCTTGTCGAAACACTCACCAGAAGTATCGGTGCAGGTATACCGGTCGAGCCACATCGAACCATCCTCGCCCTTGAACGCCTGGAGCAGTTGGCCAGTTGCACCTCCTGCCCCAGTACCGATCTCAAGAACTCTCATGTGTGGCTTCTTGAAGGAAAGGAGCCGGAGGTACTCAACCATGTGCTGGTAAGTACTCGAGAAAAGACTGCTGTTATAGAGGTCCCCGGGAATACTCGTCTCGTCCATCAGGCTACCCGCATCGAACTTTCCCAGTAGGATGTCCGCCAGCTTGCGACCAATTTTGGCGACCATCTTGCCTTCGAAATTGAGGCTGCGAGAATTCTCTGCATCCTTCACAATGAGCGCTTCTTCCTCGAAGCTGAGGTCTGCAGTAAGATTGTGCAGTTCCGGGGAAGTGCTGCATTTCTGCATCCAGCTGAAGAGGCGATCCAGGTGAGGCTCAGTGATGGACGGTGGTGTGACAGTTCCGCTGGTATTAAGGGTCATGTTAAGTTTGAACAGCGCATGGCGAATGAAAATATACGCCGCTTGTTCGACGAGCTTGTAGTCGCTGACGAAGCTGTCGGTAGTATGAGTGACCTCCTGAGCATGCGACTGCTGCTTGTTTACCCACTTGAGGAACTCGTTAGTCCCAAGGGAGTCGGCATCAACCTTCCACTCAAACTGTCGAGGTTGTTTGGCCTGGCTGCTGCCGTCGGTCTGTTCCGCCGCCTGGCCTGAGCCGAATGATCGCAGCACATACTGACTTTGCAAGGCGAGCGAGTATTCCCCGGTAGTCTCGTTCCTCTGGAACACGTATGCATCAGTGATGCACGACTGCAAATCTGTAAGGTCCCGGTCCAGGGCGGCAGCAATAATAAGCTCGGTGCCAGGCTTGCAGAGGCTGACGCAGTCCGTGGCCATAAGGTTCATGCTTGCCACACCGCCTATTACCACAGGAGCATTGTTGTTGAATTTCTGGAACAGTTGGGCTCCAATGTGGCTAATGGCATCCAATGTTGATGGATGGATGAGATGAGGCTGCGGGACGTGTCCAGGCATATGCTCGGTCATGTCCGGCACTGTTAACTTTGTACACGCCATAGTGCCGCTAGCATTCAGATTAAGATCGTGCAGCAAGGCGAAGCTGGAGCCATATTTGTTGCCGTGCATGTCCAGCTTCTGGTAGAATGTCTCCTTTGTCACAATCTCATCGTGGGAGTCACAGGCCTCCTGGATGTCTTGGAAGACGGCGAGAGACGCGGCTTCACCCAGATCCCGGTCGCCCATGTGGTCAACCTCTGTGACGGCGGTCTCGGTGTCATAGCTCACCAGGCCATTGCAGGCCTCGTCCCAAGCGTCATTGCTAAACGTCAAGACCCTGAAGGTAAGCCAACGGCCAGTAACCTCGTTAGAGGGGCTAAGTGTCAATTGCAGTTCGATATCGGCCTCGTGATCATCTTCTGGGATCGAAATAGCCTTGATGAACTTGACATCTTTGAACGCGAAGTTCTTGACAGTCTCTGGGGCTCCGGTGGTGATAGTCTTGCTCTTTCGCAGTTGGATCAGCTGCTTGACAGCCTCGACGGTCATGGCCATATACCCAGAAGCCGGAAAGATTATCGAACCGTCGATCACATGGTCCTTCATCCATGGGATGCTATTCATGTTTAGGAAGTGGCGCCAGCGAGGTTCCTGTACGCTGCAGGACGGATCCAGCAGCCCGCACAGGTCGTTCCAGGGGAATTGTCGGAACCTCTGTGCCGAACTGAGACGAGACTCGCGCCAGAAGGACCCCGAATCTTCGGCGAATGGGTACGCTTTGAGGTTGCTAATAATCTTGGGGCTGTGTGACTGGCTTGAAGATACCAGCAACGAAAGCTTCTTTCTGTTGACCGGGACCCCCAGCTCGATCAGCCGGCCGATCATGGTGAGCGTTGTTTGCAGACCATCTGTCTGGCGGACCAGTGGCGACAGGTATGTGTATTTGAAATCCTCAGACGAGGCGAGGGTCTGTTTCGCCGGCCCAGCAAGTGCAGCTGAGGGCCCGATCTCAACAAAGACGTAACCATCTTTACGCCTGTCATTGGTCTCTTTCATCTCGTCACGAACGAGCTGAATGCCTGTGACAAACTCCACGGGGGAGACAAGGTTATCTACCCAGTATTGAGAGTGGAAGTCTTCGTGTTTCCTGCAGCCGTTGACCGTAGAGAAGAAAGACACGCCAGCGCGAGTACGGCCGTGACGCGTCTGCTGGCACGCAGATTGGTACGCGCCTGCAATTCTCTGCATGTGGTGCGAGTGGTATGCCTGGTCAACACGCAGCTTGCGGGCGAAGATGGACTCCATATCCAGAAGCGCCTTGAGCTCGTCGATGGCGCATTCGTCACCCGAGATGGTCGTGCTCTGTGGGCTGTTGACACAGGCGATCGAGATGAGACCGGTGGCCACCTTGGACAAGTAAGGGAGCACACCAGCTCTGCCCAAACCAACTGCAAGCATTGCTCCAGGCGTTCCCTTGCTGCTCTCTCTGCCCCGACTGGAGCAGTAACCACGGTAATATGATCTGCGAGCAAACATTCAAGTCAGCCAACATTTCCTAAAGATGGTTTCATGCCGTGGATTACACAAGTACATTTGACAGGCGCAATGTGTGAAGTGCAAGTGAAAGTGGTGCACTTACAACTCAACAGCAGCGAGATGATCTAGACCACCAGCGGCATAGGCGGCGGCGATCTCGCCAGAACTGTGCCCCACAACGGTTGAGGGATCAACACCAAGGCTTCGCAAGAGGTCGACAAGCGCGATCTGCAGACAAGTGGTGGCAGGCTGCGCGATCTCAGCCTCTCCAAGTCTGGATGGGCGGTCGCTAAAGATCTGCTCCTGTAGAGACCAGCCCCTTGCGGCTGCCCCCAGACCGGCGAGAATGCCCTCCGACTTGAGAATGGACTCCCTGAACGGCTGCAAAGGCATGAGCTCGCGACCCATGCCGGCCCACTGTGCACCCTGACCCGTGAAGACAAAGGCTAGGCGAGGGGCGGTCGAGGCCTTCACCGGCCGAACCGACTCTAGCAACGAACTGAGTTGCTGCACGTCTCCGGCAACAATGCTGGATCGCCAGGGCAAAAGCGTCCGCCGCGCTCCGAGTGTATAGGACAAATCGTGGAGAAGCGCATTTTGTTGGCAGGTATCGTCTGTACTCCCAGCATGCTCCGACAGCCACGCACTGATACTCCGTGCGGACGCCTTGAGGGCTTTCTCTGAGTTGGCGCTCAGGAGGTACAGTTGAGTGCCCGACTCTTGGCCCTCGCTCGATTCAGCGCCGTTCACATAGCCGCCCAAGGGTATGTTGTCATGAATCCCATTGGCTAGGGGCAGACGGTGGCAAGCTCTATATGAATCTAAGCTTTCGAGGATAACGTGACAATTCGTTCCGCCGTATCCAAAGCTGTTGAGGGACACTCGGCTGGGTCCTTTTCCCAGAGGTGTCGGCTGAATTGGTATCTTTTGTGTGTTTACCGTGGTCAGTATGCTTCCAAATACAGTTCTATTTTAAGGCGACTCACAGTGATATTCCTCTCGGCCAACTTCAACGACGACTTTGGCTCTATGAAATTGAGCTGCGGTGGAATGACGCCGGTCTTGAGCACAAGGAGTGACTTGATGAGACCTGCAATTCCAGCAGATGCCTCAAGATGTCCAATATTGGATTTCACGGAACCAACGTATAGATCTTCCGCTCGATTTCGGCCTTCGCAGAAAACTGAGTAAATGGAGCCAACTTCTTCCTTGTCGCCTACGCTCGTGCCCTGTGACAGGTCAGCTCTCTGCAGAGTAATGCGCATGATAATACTAGGGCCCAATTTCAACTATTGAATTTCCATGACTTACGGTTCCATGTGCTTCCACATAGTTAGTCTGCGCGGGATCCAAGCCGACACTCGCGTACACCTCTTCCATGAGGACTCTCTGAGCGTCGCCACTCGGGGACATGATACTGCCTGCGGTGTATCCGTCTTGGTTGACTCCCGAGCCCACGATGACGCCATGGACAGGGTCACCGTCCTCAAGAGCTTTGTCCAGAAGCTTGAGCACGATGGTCGCAACGCCCTCGCCGCGGGCATAGCCGTTGCCACGTGAATCGAAGGCGTAACAATGACCGTCAGGATTTACCATTCTGCAGAGAGTGTGTTATGATCAGCATTGATGCACCTCTGAGGGCTATTCGAAACGGTTTCCGGTGTAGAAATACAACGGAGCGCAGCAGGGAGATAGATTTTGTTCTGGAGACTTTACTGACCCAATGGCGCTCATGGTCGCTGATTGAGAAGGATCTATCAACAATTGTGAACCACCAACAACAGCCATGTCAGACTCGCCAAGACGCAGACTCTGGCACGCTTGATGGAGGCAAACCAGACTTCCGGACTAAATGATGCCAAAGCAACCAGCGTAATTAGCAGACTGTTTTCTTAGCCAGCGTCGGTTTGGGAGGGACTCACGCAACCAGTATCAACCGAAACCGATGGACCTCGTAAGTCAAAGGCATAGGAAATCCTGTTGGACAGCATGGCCATTCCGGTTCCCGCTGTGTGATTCCCACTGACTTGAGCAAGGTCCTTGTACCCCATTCGTTGGTAGTCGTAAACGAAAGAACTGATATATACCGCCGTCTTGCTCCCTCTGATATCCTCCAGGGGCATTCCTGCGTTTTCCAGCGCCTCATACGTGGTCTGGAGCAAGATGCGCTGCTGGGGGTCCATGGCATGTGCCTCCTTGGGCGGCACCCCAAAGAAGCGGGCATCGAACTTCGCTATGTCATCTCGAAGGAAGTAGCCATTCGTGGCCACCAGCGACTCTGGGGTCCCCGTGTGAGAGTTGTGGAAGGAATCACGGTTCCACCTGTCTGCGGGTATAGGACCCCAGCCGGAGCCACCGTTCAGCAGCAGATCTTCGAGTTCCTCGGGGCTGCCGGCGCCGGGAAAGCGACAGCTGACGCCGACAATGGCGACTGGTGGAGGAACAGGCATGTTGGGTGAGGTAACTGACCCTGATAGGTCATGCGGAATGGGGGAGAAGGTTGAGTTGACGAAAAGGAACGAATGCACCCAGGTCTGCTAATGTTTCGCAGAGGGCGAGGGAGGATCTTGTATTCTCACTTGCCGGGACCTAAGGTATTATGAGGCAAGGCAAGGGCGCGCTTGAGGTCGTTTGTCACATGTGCGCACTTTTGGAATGAGAACGGATATTCGCAGGGCAAAAAATACAGGGCCATGTACCCCTAGTGCGCCAACCTAAATTTACACCCCTAATTCGCCATACACAACAACAATACACAGTCATTAACTACATATATCCTTAAGTTCTAATCTTCTCTATTATACCTTTATCCTAGTGGTTTACGTCTTCTTTCCTCGTCTACTAGGGCGATCCTTAACCAATCTAAGCACTATAATCTCTTCCTAGGTCTCCTTCTCATTACCTATAAGGTTGTCGCTGATAAGGCTAGAACTATAGAACATTAATTTAGAAGCTGTTCTGTTTGGTGGGTAAAGGGGGATTGGTAGGTCTGTAGGTAGGGGTTATGAGAAGCACTTGGTGTAGGTGGTGTGTGTGTAAGGAGATGTTGAATGGCGCTCTGATTGGTCGGTGTGTACTTGTTACCATCCGTTTTTTGCCTTCGAATATCCGTTCTCTTTGGAATTCGATCCCGCTGAGGCACTGAACAATCTCAACGAGTCTAGGAATGTGAAACTGGAAACGGACCTTCCCGCGGCTCGCGATCATCCAAGTACCCCCACTGTTCTGCTTCAAAATGTACACTGTCTACACGTCCTGGGGGTCTTCACAAGCTCAACAAACGCGTCTCTCTCTTTCCGGGCCCTGGGCAAGATGCTCCAGATGGAAAGTACTGTCTGCAACATTTTTAGGGGTTTTGTACTACGGTGATTTCTATCAGGCATCATGAACTAATCGTAAACCACCAAGATGACTAGAGGATAGTTTCCATAAGCATAGATAGATAGATTCAAATTTTCCCCGTTAAATAGGATCATGATTATGCATAGTCGACCTGGTGGTTTGAAGACCCGAAAGCTGGACGCGTTTTGCAAGCTCACAACAATGTCGATATCATCACAATGACGAGGGCGAAGCGAATCACTATGCTATCTTGGTGCAAAAGAGATATTCAAGCGGTACTGGTAGTTGGAGACGGTTGACAGGTGGGATAATCCGAGACATGTGTAACATCCCTGAAGATCACCCGTCTGGTATGCAGCCTCCTCCAATGCTCTGATGACGATACGCTATCAAGTTTCAAACTCGTCATTTCTCAGGGTCCTGCCATTAAGTACATTATAATGATCGGAACTGGCCGATAATATTGAATGTAAGTCACATGTGTCTTCCGGACGAGCTGGCCCGGGATGAGCACAATTTAATTTTTCCAAACGATCTTATTCAACGGCAGGCAGTTGATCTGGCACTTCAAAGGGCATTCAAGCTCAATTTCAGGCGAAGGATATATCTACCTACGATTAGGGAGGTCGAGCAGCAGAGATCTGCTCATCCGACCCAACGTTCTGGTCTCGTTCGCCTCCCCCACGTCGCAGATCTCGATCTCATTATGCCTCTTATAACGCGACTGATTACGCGCGACAATGCGCTCGCCTGTCTGCCAAAGGTGTCATCGGATGAGGTTTACCCTTTGCATTTCTTCGACGATCAAAAGGTCTATCACAACTCGCACGGTGTCTGGATGCTGCGATTCGACGATGTCTTGGACCCAATGATAGTCTACTCAGCCTTTGAGCGGCTTTGTTCGCTCCCCGGCTGGCGGAAGTGCGGTGGAAGATTGCGGATGAATGTAAGTTACTCTCTCCTGGAAGCAAGACGCAAACAAAATCTAAGTGCTAATTGATGATAAGGAGCGCAACAAGCTGGAGGTTCATGTGCCTGAGAAGTTCACCTCCGCGAGGCCGGCATCGATGCTCACCCGAGTATCGTACGGGGACATTGGCATCAATGAACACCCAGTGGCGTCGAGCCTACCCAGGGAGACTCCCATCCCGTGCTTGCAGTCCGGACCAACGGAATTCCTGACCCTGTCTATGACCCCTCGGACCCCAGTGTGCCTGGAGGACTACCTGAAGTCAGACATGCCCCTCTTGAACATGCACATCGTCTCATTCAAGGACGCCACCCTCGTCTCAGTGACCTGGCCTCATGTGCTCGGAGACATCATGAGTGCTTCCGCAATATGCGAGGCTTGGAGCCTCGTCATGGCCGGCCGCGAATCCGAGGTGCCCGCCTGCCTGTCAGCCGGACACGACGACGTCCTCGACAAGGCCGGCCACCACCCAAGCTTCAACGACAAGCACATGATGGAGAGACAGCAGCTCAAGGGCCTCTGGTTCATGGTGTGGGTCGCCAGGTATTTCCTCGACATCTTCTGGTGGTTCAGGCAGGAGAGCCGCACCATCTACCTCCCTCCCAAGTCAGTCACCAAGCTCAAGGCCAAGGCAATGATGGAGATCAAGAGCCAGAACCCTGAGGCACGACCATCTGTCCCCTCGCACGCCTCTTCCTTCGTCAGCACCGCGGACGTCGTCTTCGCCTGGTTGATCTGCCTGATGGGCCGCGCTACCTTCTCTAGCCGCTCCAGGCGCTCCGTCATGATCGGGTTCCCCTGCGACGTGCGCGATCGCGCCCCTTCCATCTTCCCCCCTGCGCAGAAGGAGACGGGCGTGTGGGTGCAGAACGCCTCGCCGCCGATCCTGCAGACCGTGCCGGCGCGCGACGTGGTATCGGAGCACGGCGTGGCCAAGGTCGCCCAGTCAATCCGCCACGCGATCACCACGCTGGGCACCGAGGCGCAGATCCACGCGCAGTATGCCCTGGCGAGGGACAGCTACAAGAAGAACGGGCTGCCGCCCATCTTCGGCCGCGTGAACCAGTTCCCCGTCAACGGGACCAACTGGACCAAGGCGAACTTCTTTGAGAAAGTCGACTTTAGCCCTGCTGTTATCCACCGGGTCAATGGTATCAGTGAGAAGGCGGGTGAGAAGACGGTCAAGAAGGCCAGGGATACTCTTGTCAACGGTAATCACGGCCGTAAGTCACCTGTCGGAAAGCCAGTGTATCTTCATGCCAACGAGCTCGCGCCTCCTGGATCCCGGCAGCCGCTTTCCCGGAATCTCGCCTACCTTGTTGGGACTCCAGCGGGCGGCTACTGGATCGTTGGCAAGTTCCACCCCGTTGTCTGGAGGCAGATTGAACGGGCTCTTGCGGCGATGCAATGAAGTTCTTGGGCTTATTCTCATGTATTCAAGGATGCTCTGACAACAATATTTATCCTCATTTACTTCGTGGGAGGGAGAAGAGCGTGTAACTTCAGGCATCGAAGGCGACCAGTCTGTAGATAGCTTCCTATTCTGTCTTTCCTCTGCTAAAACCCCCCCTTGGTCTGTTGCATTGGATATCTTGATTTCGAGTTACCCCAGACTGCTGTGCCGGAGTGACTTGGTCTCGTTCCCAACAGTTTGAACATCAATTAGGCGCACCAAAAAAAAATGATAATCGCAAAAGCCTCGTTGCCGAATTAATCGTATCACGTCATTGACCCCGCTTGTGAATGTACAATGTTGTGAACCCAGAGCGCGGATCTGCCACGCTTCCAAAACCATGGGGTCTGAGGGTCTAGTCACTCGCAGGTTCTGGAGGAACAGATAGTTATCTCGATCTCGGACATGCAAGTCACATCATTCCCTCGCATTTGGTGCTCACTGCGGTATATCCAACCGGAGAACCTTCCGGTAGCTCTTGGAATGACGATACCCCCTCGAATCCAGACGCACAGCGCAAGAAATCTCCTACGACCTGGCTACCACAGGGCTCAAATCAGCATGTGGCAAACTGAGGACTATCAACTTGTGAGAGAATTGATCATCAGGGAATGACCCAGAATGTCACGTGGATCTTTTACATGTCTTAGGCTAAGAATTTGGCTTCCTCTGGAACAGCCAGACAGATCAGCAGGGAGGGCCCGGACACGGCTCGCAGCATACGTAACTTGCACCAACTGTGCCTGCCAAGGCCACCAGCCAAAACAACCTCCTTCCTCACCATCCAGCCGTCGGATAAATCCATGCAGGGACATCTCTCCTGGCCAATCCCAGCTCGAGAATATGAGACCGGGCAATCCACGGCGAGAACTCTCGCGGGCCGCTCACCCCCCCCCCCTCTCGTATCAGGAGCACGACACGGTCTACTGAACAGTGCGGAAGGTGTAGTCGAAGGAGATCATACTCAGGGCACACTATTCCAATTGGGAGTTTCCTGTTGAGTTATTGATTGACCATCAACCAAGGGAATCAAACAAGTTGATGGTGAGCCCTTGGATAAGTAGCACGCTGGATGATCACCAACACAGCCTTGCCCCTTTGCAATTTTCACGGCTATCGAAAGGCCCTTGGAGAAGACGTACTGGTTAATTAGGCGTTGTTCTGAAAGCGTCAACCAATTATAATCTTTTGTGGAGATCCACAATTCTCCTCCCAGATGTCCTTAGGCACTCGTCCCGCTGCCTTGCGATACATAACATCACCGTCTCTCCAAACCCAGAGGACGTTGTAGAAGTCATATCTCTTGTCCTTCCATTCCAGGGGCAGATCGTGCTCGACCAGGTTCTTTGTGCACCCAAAGCCCTTGCGGAAGAAGGGCCCCTGGTCCAGCTCTGCAGACATGGTCTCCATGCTCTTGTAATACTCAGAATCGCTCTCGGGCTCTCCTCTCCCGTAGTCATCGTGAATTATATGTATCGAGCCCGCCGCATTTCTACGAGCCACTGTCTTTCCAGACAAATTCCTACGCCACTGTGTATTGGCTGCACCAGTGTCTCCTGAACCCTCATTCGTGGCTTCTTCAACATCTTCCCGTATCGTAGGGACTCTTCCAGGCAGGCCGAAATGGTAATGATCGCTATTGTAGCTTCCAAATTGGAAGCACGCGACCCGGTCGACCCTTTCTTCATACAGGAGGGCCGCCTTGCTGTAGCTCGTACTACCCCGCGAGACGGCCACGAGGTGTACCCTCTGTCCGGCCTCGACACCCAAGTCGTCGTCCATGCACCTGAAAGCTCCGGCCCAGCGTTGTCGATCATCCTCGAGCGTGATCACAGCGCAGCATTCCTCTAATTCGGGCTGCCTTGTATACAAGAGCGTGTCTAGGACAGACACGTCAAAAAGACCCCCGTAACGCGTTGGGGGCGTTACCCTGACCTGGGGGACGAGGACCCGCCGGACTTTGAATGTGGCTGTGGCCGTCGTGCACGAGAGGAAGGGTGAGTTGTTCTGTCCCTTTGTGAGTGATTCTGAGAGTGCCGTAGGCAACGGATAACGATAGAGCGTCGCCGAATCCGAGCCGTAGAAGTACCACTCGCTGTACCGCTCCTTTTGCTTCAACCTCAGGGCTGGTGGGTCTCCCTCATTTCCTGTAGCCGTGTGTTCTACCGCTTGATAGGTCTCTGGGCATGCTATACAAGACCATCCCGGAAAGTCCCCCACGCCGTCCCGATAGCATCCCAGAAGCTGTTTGCAATGCTCGAGTAGTTCGGGCCCGTGTATGCGCACTTCTTCGCCGTCGGCTGTCAAAGTGAACCAGTCGACGAGCCCCCTGGTCATCAGCAGATCTGGCACAAAGTACTGATGCTTTTTCGAATGGACCTCATAATCAAGGCCGCTCTCCAGGCTCACCCAGTCGATCAGGCATTGCCAGCCGGCCCAAGACCAGGATGGCAATGACGAGTGCGGTGCTACGTTCTCGACCGAACTGACTGCTCTCCTCCTTTTAGCTTTGTAGCGAGGCTGCCAGAGAAGGCTAGCATCGAGGAAGACGGCCGGCAGCCCGCTGACGAAGCCCCCAGGGAAGCCTTGCGTGAAGGAGTCAAGGACGCCTGAGATGGCCGGCAGTGCATCTTGAGCATATGTGAGACTCCGATGATTATAACGACATATTATTTCCATGTAGAGTCTGAAGTTGGGCATGGAGAGGGCGGCAACGTTTTGGGATAGCTGCCTGTCAGCTTCATGGACCCTTGATTCTGTGCCATCCGAAGAGAACACGGAGTTCTCGGAGATAGGTTCGAAGAGCTCTTGTTTTTCAGATTCATGCCCGTCGTCTCCTAAAGTATCGACATCATCGGCGTCTGTCGTCCACGAACCAATGAAGGATTCAGACCACCACACAGCACCCTGACAATCCCAGAATGCCGTTGCGTCAAGGAACACAAGTGACCGCTTGGAGAGCACCTGCTCCTGGAAGGTCCAACCGCGCGTGGCCCAATGCGATGTAAGGAGAGCCCCATGGAGAAGACCGGGGGACACCCGGCCGAACCCATTCGTAACGCGGTCAAACCCACGCCCCGATCCGTACAACCCCGCCGAGTCCGCGGCCGCTATGATCGTGAAGTATGCCCCGGAGTAGACCTCGCGCATGAAGGAGACCTGGATAGCGGTGGTCTCGTCGTGCTGCGCGATACACAAGCAGTCGACCCAGAGGTACCGCACGCCACACAGCCGCACGAGCTCCATCGAGTCCCGGATGACCAGCGGGAGCTTCTCCTCGACGCCATTTCCGGGCGACAGGAAGCCCGGCTGTCTGAACTGGGCCAGGTTGTCCCGCTGGAGCATCAGCCTGTCGGCTCCACCGCCCTTGCCCAGCGCAGAGCTCCAGACATAGCTTAGGGTTGCGTACCTGTCGACCGAGCCGCCCGGCACGATGCAGCCGTCCTGGGTGTCGATGACCCAGTCTGGAACGTGGTTTGGCGATCTGTTGGCTATTGGCGTGGCGTGACACTTGCGGCCGTGGAGCTCGTCGCATTTCTGAAGTGCCTCCTGGAGAAGAGACACAAGATGTGCCGGTGGGCTTGTGAGCGCTGGCATTCTCGCTTAAGGAACGCTATGATTGAGGACCGGTAGGCTGGTAAATGATGTAATGCTGTTCAGCCGAGAAGAGACAAGATGACATACCCAAGGAAGCCGCGATGGTTTGGGCCGTGATCCCCCGTTTGTGTGTGTATGTATCTATTTCATTCAGCGAGCTCGGCGCGGAAGTATTACATATCTCTTGTTGCTCCCGACTCCTATCGCCGTGTTAAAATATGCTGTTGACTCATAGTTGTTGATGAGTCTGCCTGCTTCTTGGCAACATGACACTAGTGAAGCTGAAAATCTCAAGGAGAGCCAAGTGCAAACGTAGCCAATAGCAAATCCCCAAGCTTTAGTATACAGCAGGCAAACTAAGCACTAATAATCTGATAGTAGTATCAGCTGCTGCATGTGGACCGCCACTTGTTTCCCCTCACTCAAGGGGGTTAGACGTCCTGGTTGATTCGGCTCCTTATTCAGCGACATTATGAGCTGGGCAACAAATTTCATCCAGCTGCTTGATTAGGCACTCATTCCCAGCTGGTCAGCTTCAGCCACCCAATACAAAATAGTCGAGTATCTCACTAATAGCAACCTGTACGTGCAAAACATTACTCCTTTACCTATAATCCCCTTGCGCTTAGAGCCCTCCTAAGAACTCTAGCAAACTCTTCTAGATACTCAGTCCCTAACATAGTATATAAATGTGCACCACCGACGCTCTGGATAATCTTGTCTTGACTGTTTTCCGAAACAGGCGCCAAATTCTGCCATATGCTTGGGGTGTTACACAATCACCGTCCGTACCGGGAGTTGCTAGAAGCCCCTAACGACTGACCTACTGTAAAATACAGTGAACCAACGGTTACTTCAGGTTTAACGGAGGGTTAGTGGAAGACCTGGTTGAAAATCCCCAAATTTGTCTAAGGAAGATCGAAAATGATGGTCAAATTAAGCTCACCAAAGAGTACAACAATCACACACCGCCTTACGTTGTGCTGTCGCACACTTGGGGTAACCATGACCATGAGATTAAGTTGTCTGACTTGGTGGATCATACAGCAGCGATTACCTAGGTATATAGGGCTTCAAGAAGGTATATTTCTGCAGAAATCAAGCTAGCACCTAAAGGATAGCCTGCGATATTTTTTGGATTGCCTCTTGTTGAGTATTCAAAAAAGGAGCCTTCCTGAGCTGACCACAGCTATCAACACCTGTTCCGCTGGTACCGCGATGCGGACAAGTGCTATACATACTTGTCCGACGTTCAGCTGAAGCCGATCAGGAAGTCTGACGATTCCGTCACGCGGGAGAAGGAATCCCACAGTGGTTGGTGGTGGTTTACGCGTGGCTGGACGCTCCAGGAAGCGTCATGGTCGCCCAAACTAGCGGGCTGCCACCCTAACGGCAAATACATGCTATTTTGACGGCCGTCCCTTAGCAGGTATTTTATAAATAGGTTAGCTAAGGATTAGGCTGCTCTTTAGATTGCTTAGACAAGTAGAGATCTAATGATATAACCTATGGTTTTTCATGGTTCTTGGCTCAGCTCGTCTAATGGTAAGACTGCTGTGGGCGAGGCTGGAAAACGACACAGAGATTCAGGTTCGAGTCCCGAGCTGAGCAAACTCTCCCTTTTTTTGTGCTTGTGATCATCAGCACGGATTCTTTCTTTATTTTCATATCTGATGGCCAATTTAGCGGTCAATAAGTCCTGCTGCTGATTTTTGGAACGTTGTGGCAGCCGAGATCAGCTCCACTTGCATGACGACTACAGTATGACCTTTTATAAACCGGGGTCATTCTCGATCACAAATATCACCCACCTCATGGTGAAGCCATGAGAGGTCTCCAGACAAGTCGTACTGTCTTCCTAAGTTCATCTTGCAATACCACTTGGTAGCAATATCGTACCATGAATGTTCAAAATAAGAACTCGAACTGGCTCGGATGGCGACTATTCGACGTGATGAGCCCTCAGACGAACAAGATCAAGAAGTTGTGTATCAACAGTGATTGAGCTAGGGTGGTTGGGAGGGTTGGGCGGGGATAGAGTTGGCACGTGGCTTGAAAAGATACATGAGGGCTCCTGCTCAAGCAAGAACCGTGGGCAGCGACGAACTCATCTGCGATATTGCCCGTGAAGAGGACTACCCCGGAACAGGCCAATGTTTCCACTTCTACTTGTCGGGCTTGCTCACAACGGCGTTGCAAAATCAAGGTTCGGAATCTGGCCCACCCCAGGAATCAAGTGGAACCTCACATGGCAGGTCATTCCGCTGCCGGGTCTTTGGTTCTCGAAGATATGGGCCAGTTGTGTTAAGATCAAGGGAAGCACGGAGAATTCTCTATTCGCGTAATCCACCTAGGCTAGAATCGGGTAGAAGATGGGTGAAGATGTAGTGTTTGGAACCTTGGAAGAAGGCATTCTCCCATTTTTGATACTACCAGTAAACAAAGGAAGGAATTGGAACCAAAACGGCAGCTGCTGGGCCCCCACCTTACGTAATGTCCTGCTGGGGAATCTCAACGACCCAGGCCACACACCTTGACCGGTCGCAATTTACGCGCACGCGTCTGTGCATCGCAGCTCAGCGCTAAATACACACCTCGCAGGCCAACTTTTTTGCAGCTGCCATTTCGCGACGCCGGCTGCCTGCCCTCTCGCATGCTGGCCACAACGAAGTCCACGAGCTACCGTCTTGATCATTGACCATAATAGACACCGATCAGTACTGCGCATACACACTGTCCACCCGACCGACTGCGACCTTCCACAATGGCCGCTCTCGACAGCGAGAGGCTGGGCCTTGTGTTTGCGACCCGGCCCGACATCCTCGAGGGCATCAAACAAGCCGCAGGTGCGCCGACGACACTCTGGGCAGCCAAGAGACAAGCCCCTCGTCTGACTGACCTTCCCTCACAGACACCCCCGAACGGATCGCCCTGTTCAACTCCATCGCCATCTTCGTCGCCGAGCAAACCCAGAACACACCCGGCGAGCCCAGCGCAAAACGAAAACGGGTCGACGGAAACGATGGCGCTGAGAACGGCAGCGCAGGCCAGCAGGGCGGCATGCTGCCAACACCCACACAAAAGGCCGGCGGCACACAGCAGACCTCCGTCGTCGGCGCCGGTGCCGACTCGCTGCTCATAGACATGGCCAACGCCGCCGCCAAGGAGGTCATCCTGCTCGAGGTCAAGGAAGTCAGCGTCTCCATCCCCCAGCGGAAGAAGTACGACCTGTGCTTCACCAAGAACTACCTGTATACGAAGCAGGTGGGCACGACCACGCCG
Organism: Diaporthe longicolla; assembly: GCA_000800745.1. Taxonomy (NCBI): domain Eukaryota; kingdom Fungi; phylum Ascomycota; class Sordariomycetes; order Diaporthales; family Diaporthaceae; genus Diaporthe; species Diaporthe longicolla. Next base: position 237,947 of record JUJX01000038.1, read on the forward strand.
GTCCAGGGCATGGTGTACGACTGGAGCCAACTAGGTACGTCTGTCGTCAGCCTGAACTACTGCTACTTCCCGATCCACTCCAAGGGCATACGCCTCAGCTAACACCGTCTCAACAAATAGAATTCGTCCTCTACACCCCCATACCCGAGAAACAACAGCTCAACTACAACTACATCCTCTTCCCGCGCAACACAGCCCTCGCCTCCACAAAGTCCTTCCCGCCCGCAGACTTCGAGCCCCTCGTCTTCAGCGTCCCAGCGACCTCCCCGAAACCCGGCGTCGTCGGCGGCTACGCGGCGCAGACGGCCGCCCAGGTCTCGGACAGCTACAGCTCGCTCATGCACTGGGCCATCAGCAGCCAGCTGCAGTCCGTCGCCAACACCACGGCCTCCATCGTGTCCACGGACCCGCGCGTGTTCGCCAGCGCAGTCAGGCAGCCGCACCGGCCCAAGGAGAAGGCGGTGCACGTGCGCGCGCACAGGGGCAGCAAGGACGGGTACCTGTTCTTCCTGCCCAACGGCATCCTGTGGGGCTTCAAGAAGCCGCTGCTGTTCATCCCGCTCGACCGGATCAATGCCGTCTCGTACGTCAATGTCCTGCAGCGGACCTTCAACATGGTCGTCGAGGTCGACGTGTCGCACGCGCCACATCAGGAGAACCACCACCAGCAGCAGCCCAAGAACGGTGCGCACTGGGAGGACGAGGAGGAGGAGAGGCCGCTGACCGAGGAGATCGAGTTCGCCATGATAGACCAGGAGGACTACAGCACCATCGACGAGAGCTACGTCCGCCGGCACGGCCTGAACAACCGGTCCATGGCCGAGGGGAGGAAGGCGAAGCGGCAGCTGCGGGAGAACGCCAAGGGCGAGGAGGCGGACGGCGCCGCGGGCGCCGCGGGCCACGGCCCCACTGCCAACAACGGGGAGCAGCTCGGCGACGGCATCGGGCAGCTTGCCCTCCTCGGCGACGAGGAGGACGACGAGGAAGATGAGGAAGACTACGACCCCGGCTCCGAAGGGGAGAGCGAGGGCGAAGGATCCTCGAGCGAAGAGGAGGACGACGACGACGACGATGACGACGACGAGGAGGCGGACGGCTATGACGAGGAGGGTGGCGAGGAGGAGGGATACGTGGAGGATCACGAGTGATGGATGCATGGGAACAACGACTCGGTACGGCCCTGATCATGGGCCTGCGTGATGATACTGTCAAAAGTCCGGCGTTTGTGGATTGGATTGGATTCATAGGGGGAACGGGCCGAGGGTTCGGGCAGCTTTGGATATTCGAGTTGTGGATAACAACACCAACAACATGATGGGCATTCTTCATAGAGCCGGGACCAGGGTACAAACACAACACGGTTGAGGGGATACAGAAATACAGTACTCTTCACACACACACACACATACACACAACTGGCCATCCTCAAGCTCAACGGTGGCGATGGTAGGTTGGTAGCGTCCTCTGCAAGGGCCGAACAGGCGACGTGGCAGGTCACGATCGAGATCTCCGCAGTCCCTTGGGAAGGCTCATTGCAGATCCGGTCTCACTGCCACGCAACCGTGCCCGTGTGAGTGAGTATCCCTCCGCCAAATGTCTGCTCCTGGCGTGGATTAGCCAGCCCGGCTGGGGAACCATCTCGGGACAGACACCTACCATGCGCGCGGGTTCGAGCCACCCAAGCAGCCACACACCACGTCCCCCACCCCCTAAACAAAGCCACGAGAGATCGGGAGGTCGTGGGTTCAAGCTCCCGCAAGTCCAAAGACCAAAAAAAAAATTGATTTAGAGGGGTGACAACTCGCGTGTTGACCTTCAGGCTCAACAGGGTGTGCGAAGTGGAAGGGCCGGGGAGCCGCGTTCCAGTCGACCGTGTATATTGCCAATTGAAGTCAACGTCGTAGCCGAATCGACCAGAGTGTCTTGGGCCGTTGGGAGGGGGATGTCGAGGGGGGTTATATACCGTGGTAATGTCTTCATAGACGTGTAGGTACTGGGTCTGGGACGGACGGATGTGGACTGGGGACGCCGGCAAGCCCCGGAGGCAGGCAACGGAGTTTACCCAGTAGGATCTATGATCCGGGGTCAAGTAGAACACGATCTCTTCTTCGATGAATCAGGTTAACACGACAAAACGGCCCATATAAGAAGTTCAAGTGTCAAAATCCCCCCATCCGCGAGACAGCATCCCTCATGATACCAACCCATAGACCCGCCTCCTGAACTGCACTTCGGGCCCCCTTCGCAACGAGATATACGCATCCTCCAGCTGGAACTCCCCCCCATCGCCAGGGCCACACCCCAAACCCGACCCAGGCGCCCGCCGCAAATCCACCCTGTACAGCGTCCGCGCAACGGTGAGCATCATCTCCGCCAGCGCGAGGTTCTTGCCGAGGCACGCCCCCGGGCCAGCCGCAAACGGGTGCAAGTTGGACCGCATCCGCGCCACAGATTCCTTGTTGTTGTCGTCGTCGCCACTAACAATCCACCGCTCAGGCCGGAACCCGCCCGCGTCATCCCCGAACGCCGCCCTGCTCCGCCCGCTCGCCCACGGCACCGTGCCCAGGACCGTCCCAGCCGGGTAGGTCCTCCCGCGCACGCTGGCGCCGCCCGTCAGGACCTCGCGGGGCAGCTCGCAGGGCCCCGAGGGCGTGAGGCGGACGGCCTCGTCTATGACGGCGCGCAGGTACGCGCACCCCGACAGCTTCGGGCCGAGTATAATATCGTCCACACACTCAAACGCGGCTCGGATCTCGCGCACGAGCTTCTCGTATGCCCGTGGGTTGCCCGTCAGGTAGAAGAAAATCCCCGACAGGCTAATGGCTGTGGTGTCGGACCCGGCGATGACGAGGAGGCCTGCCTCGGCGCGGAGCTGGCCCTCGGTGTAGGCCGGGGCGCCGGGCGGGTCGTCGTGCGGGCTGCGGGCCTCGCAGAGGAAGTAGAACATGTCCTGGCGGCGGACCTCCTCGGGGCGGAGGGATTGTTGCTTGTAGAGGGCGATGCGCTGCGTGATGTTGTCGTTTATGAATTGTTTGTACTGTCTTACTGCTGGTGGGGAGAGGAGTTCTAGGAGCTTGTTGAAGCCTCGCGGCTTGAGCCAGAGGAGGGCGTGGAGGAAGGGTGAGCGGCAGAACTTGGGAGGCCGTTAGCGAGTGTAATTTGGGGCCTCTTTGTAGAACGGTGCGGGCTTGTTGATTCTGGGTCATCGATAATGGCGACCCAAAATCAGAGACGCTATTACGAGGAGAGATGTGTTCGTGTGCTTACAGGGTAGTAAAACTTCATGTATGCGGCAATGTTGTGCGGGATGGTCTTGAGTGGGTTCGGGCCCGGCTCTTTGATGTCGAATGACCTGCCGAAGCTGAGATCACCCATACTGATTCCACGAAAGGTCAGCATATTGGATCTGCTTAGCACAACAGGAACAATCCGACTCGGAATTAGAAACCGCCTGGCGGCCAACATGATCTTACATATCAAAGGCCAGCGCATCCAGTCTCTCGGTGAAATCCTCAGGGGCCGACCAATCCCCCGATTCGGGAGTTTCTTCCAGCATGATCTCATTCCAGCGGTCGATATTACCAATGATGAAGCCCGACGCCGCGCGGAGCGACTTCTCCGTGAAGCAGGTACTCAGGAGCTTTCTTCTCGCTGCATGCTCCGCGACGTCGATGGTGTTCAACGTCGTCAGGTCGTTCTCGTTGGTGCGCCATGCTGTATAAAAGTGGCTGCGCCGCACGTTCGACTTCATGCCGTAGATGTCAGAGTAGGCCTCCGGGTCATTGAACAAGACCGTGTTGGGCTCTATCCGGATCGTGTTTCCGTACTTCTGAAACTGCCTCATGAGCCATAGGTGGCGTTTCCCTGTAGAGGCGTGGTACCATGATGGGATACCACTTAGTCGACCCCAGAATGGGCCTGGGATGTCGCTGAGGGGGTGGAAGAACAGGTTGTAGATGGCATAAGCTATGATCTGAGCAGGATATTAGTCGTTGTCAGCCTGAAACTACAGGGCACGAGGGATTCTCACCAGTGAGGCAACAGCAGAGAGCAGTGCGGTTGGACCCGATGGCAACTCCATGATCGGGGGCTCCGTCTTGAGCGTAGAGTTTCCCTGGTCGGTCATAATGAGCCGTCTTGGAGCTGGGTATACCACTGAAAAGTGGGCGACAAATTCTACGTGGGGACCAGGAGGGAGAGAGCTGAGAGGTCTCAGGCGATGAGCGAAGAGAGACGAGAGCCGATTCAGGCCCTCTGCGGCACAGCAGTCGCTTTCCAAAAAGCACGCACGTTTCGAACGAAAAAGTACGCGCCGCATAGCTGCAGCGTCCAGTGACTGGAAAGAGCCGCCGTAAGTCCAATGCAGTTCTACGCAGCATTACTTGGCCCAGCCGATGTGACGTCGTAACTTAGGGCCAACACACCGTAGTCGATGCACCACTTCACCTTGGCTGGTGCGGCGCAGCAGGCTCGTGCAGTACACCTCTCACCAACAGTCGCATATTCGGATAAAGCAAGTCCAATAGGGCGAATTGGAAATGGTCTGATGATCATTAGGGTAGTCCTCGAGGAGCATATTCTGGCTGCCATTCCACAAGGACGGTAGATGTAGGCCGGACACGAAAGACCGGTGTATTGCTGGAAGGGCTGTGGATTCCACAACGACATCATGTCCGATCTCATTCGCTCGGGCGGATAATCTTGCAAAGCATGAGCTACACCGAAACCGAACAATGTCCCAGAAATCGGGCCTCAGTTCTGCTCCAAGCAGATGTTACATCAAGGGAGGTTTGTTGTTCCGCGTATACATCTTGAAAGGCGGCAGGCATGTCCATGGAAAAGCCCAACGCCAAGATTCACCACACAGACAAAATGTCACCAGGCCCTGGAAAGTCTAAGTGGTTGTGGGGGGTGTCGTGCTTCGTCGGGATATATCCGAAGTCGTTCTGATGTGGACGGGGCAGCATTCATCCGCTGGGGGAATTCCTCTGATATCCCACACTCTCTAGTCCGACATGTCGCAGGAGCCGAGGACGCGGTTTGGTTGCAAAATTGGCTGTATGAGATCGACACTTCGGCGTGAAAGATCTCTTAGACGCGAGGTGAATATCTTTAGAGCAGAGCGTATGGACGTGTGGTCAATCATGCGATCATGCGACCGACATTGAGGTAGTACGATTTCTTTGTCCCGTTGTTTCGGCGTAGAGGCTCTGGCCAAATGGTCCAGCTCGACTTCCAATTGGACCTAGCTGTGACCGATGTTGAAAGTATGAAATACTTGCGCATTCAGAATCAAATCTTCGCCGGCTTCTTCTTTTTGTCGAAGAATTTCCGCGAGGCTTCCAGGACAACAATAGACTGCCGCACCGTGGCCACCAATTCCATATCCTCATTGCAGATTGTGATCTCGATTTGCATCCTACCACCAGAGAACATAGTCGCTGCAGTTCGTATGAGAACAAAGCGCAGCCCTTCCTTGGGCAGGGCTCCCTTGTACTCGATATCAATTGTCAAGGTGTTGTTCCAGATGGTAGATTTGACAGCCTGCGTCACCGTCCTTGCGGTTAGCATCGCCCGCGCAGTGACAGGTTCGGCGGGATGTATACCTCGGCAAGAGTATTTTTGGTTAGGCAGGGCTCGCCAGGATGGTCCTGGGCCCACTGCTCAGCCTTCTCTTGAAACTTGTTTACGTCGTAGAGCCCCCCGTTCCGCAGGAGACTATCGGACATCGAGGGGATAAAGTCGGACATCCAAGCCACATAAGTCTCGTCAATCCGCTCGCCCTCCAGGAAGCCGTGCCAGGATTCTACGATTCCTGGGGCCACGAATCCACCGCGCGGGTATAAAGCCAAGATCCGGCCCGTCATTGGGATGACTTCGCCCTTGAGAAGACATGGAACCCAGTTCTCGTCAGGCTTGTTTGCCAGGACCAGGTCAAAGTCTGGCTTGGGCTTTGGAGGGGGGATAAGTCCCGCCCAGACTTTTGGGACTGAGGGGCCGAGGGGCTGGTCGAAGTTGGTGCATGTGGCCAGGGCGACCACTCTCATCTTTTCTTTCTGGCTGTGGTACAAATTAGGAAGTGGGCGCAAGCGAGAGCCAGGGAGGGCCGCCCAGATGTGCTCACAATAGCTGAAGCTGCAGAGTGCTGACAGATGCGCCGATCTTCAGGGGAAGCACGGTGACAGTGCTTTCACACCTCTCGCACGCATTGAGTAGTTCAATATGCAAATTGAGTAGGTGCTTCTGGTTGCGGAAGCGGCGTGTCTCTGTCCTGAGGTGCGTTGCTGCGGCAAGCTGGATGATGGCGGCGATGCCACCTCCGTGAAGAGCTGGTCCGTCGAGGTCATCGTCAGCTGGGGTAGGCCTTGAAAGTGTAAAGCGGCGGGCTCTGGATAAGAATACCTGGGCCGACCGTCCAGTCTTCATGCCAGTAGGCAGTGTAATTATCAGTCCCCTCGATGCGTTGCAGATTGATCTGCTTCTCAAGAATCGTCGTCATTTTCGCCAGTGCCCATGCACTGTTCACCAATGTTTTCGCTTAGATAGATATGCTGGAAAACAAGCAAAGGATGACGTGCCGAGGGTGAATTTGCAGAAGGGTGAGAATAATGCTAGATATGCTTAGAGGACTGCGGATGGCAGTTGATGGGGGTACGTGGACTGGAGCTTTTGCCTGGTTGGCTTGGTTACATCGGAGCAATTACTGTTGGTGTTGGACCAAGATGAGGGGTGCTGACATTCCAGGGATGCGTGCGCCAACAGATGCCAGAATCCAAAGGTCATGGGTGTAGATGTACGTTGCCCAAGTGTGCCATTTGACTTGGCGGCACAGCTGCTCACCTTGACTGTTTGGGCTAGCTAACTGGTGCTGTGTCAACTGCCATGTTCGGCACCTTACTCACCTTCCGTGAAATTAAACAAGCGGTAACTATCCGGACAGGGCAAAGTTTAGGAAGTGCCGACATCAGCGGTGTTCGGAAATGCCATCATCTCCGTCATCACAACCGTCGACTTGTGGTGAAATACATGGCGATAGGGTTCGCGGCTGTCGGACTCGGACTTGCTCTTGGGCCCCCTAATCGGGACTGTCTTGGCCGAGACCGACTGAGGTTGGACTTTTGAGTTTCGCTGTTTGGCAGTCAGCCCCAGGAATCATGCAACCCTACAATTGGTACGCCAGCTTCGACAAGCTTCTACTTTATATTGTCACAAGTAGCTTGGCCTAACTCAGGCAGACTTTCAGCGATATGGACTAGATAGGCAACTCCATCAATCTCAATCGGAAGTCAAGTCAGCGTCGTGTTCCCTCTGACTTGGGCTGTCGAGATGCCCTGACATGTTGGAAGAATCGTCGTTCCATCTCTAGTTGAATTCGTAGGTTTAGGCGCTTTCTATATTTACCAAGCAAGACGTTCCTAGGAATAGCCCACAACCCCCCCTCCTCTTGTCCGGAATCGGTCCGCAGCAAAACCTTTTACTCTTTTCTGTGTTTCCTCCATAGGTTTTCTGTTCAACTGGAGAAAGACTTACGTTCTTGTTTACTTCGAGGATGTGCTGCTAAAGCCTGCCGCACGAGTAGGCGTTTTCCTGCTCTCCGCCATTCTCATCCATGTACGCACGCAAAGATGCATTGCCTTGCCCTTCTAAAGGAACTTACTGTTCTTCCGGCTTAATAGAGGAACTCAAAGAATACACATAGTCCATGTACGCACGCCATAGCAGTACTACATGCTTTCCAGTACAGAACGGCCGCGGCGAGAGCCTTCATATCGTAAAACTCATCAGAACCATTCTGCGAGAGGACTGTACATTTGCTTAAATCAACGTGGTCAGTAGTACACATAATATTGCCGTGTACGGTGTCTGGTCGGTGACCATCAGCGTCCTCCGAGATCTCCAATCCTATAGTACGTAGATCGTTACCCTAGGGTACCTTCGTTGTGCGTTGTGACACGTAATGCGCATCGAGGTCTACCGCTATGCTCAAAAAGAAATATCTGGTACGTCTGTCTCGACTTCAGTGTTGTTGGACTGGCCTTGAATTTCTTCAAGAAGGACATTGCGATGAGCAACGCACGATAAACAGAGGTGGAAAATGCTGGGACCAAACCGCCGTCCAGAATCAGTGCGTAACAGCTTGTGGGCTACTAGCGGGTGGAACTGGGATTTGTCAGGCAAATTTGATTGGAAGCTGACGTATAAGAAGAGTTGCCAGTGCGCTTACTCACGGAAAGGCAGAGATCGAATCGCACATGGGCCTTTGGAAAATAGACGAAGTAGGCCTGGAGCCCCGGAGGGCGTTGACTCCGGGGATGCCCCATTTCTCCAGCCACCCAGTCGGCCAACAGCTCGCTCTCGCGACCCATATTCACTCCACCGAGCGTCTGACCACTTTTTCAGTCTGGAGACGCGGATGGAGTCTCAGGCGGGTTCTGTGTGACTGCCATGCCCTCCATCCCCATCCCCCACCATTCGCGACTGGCCGGGTCCCCATTTTCCCGCGCGAGAATTTGTTCACTGCTACCGTTTTGTTCGTCGCCTATTTTTAACCTTATTTGCCTGTCCCGTAAGCGAGAAAAGACCAGACGAAGGTCTTTTAATCGAGATGGCTTCGTCCTGTCAATGTTTCGGTCACTGATAAGGGACGCCTCGTCTTTGCCGTCTGATGTGTGAGACTGATGCAAGTGGTCTTGGCCGGACATTTGCATGGTACAAATCGGTCATGGTCACATAAAATCCATTCACTGCAGTGAACGCAGAGTTCTACAACTTGTGTATAGTTCGCACGTGTCGTGTGGTGCAAAAGAGCAGCCCCTGACTTGTGGCCGGGCCTTGACGACGTCAATTAATGATCGGCAGTGGCCTGTCGGGACTTGGGCCTCTTTCGGGTCCAGCGAACCGAAGCCGATCTGCACGGAAAAGGGCCCCCAAAATGGGCTGGCCTCAGGGTCGTATTATGGCAGTCAGGCAGCCGGGCAGCTCATGAATCGTCCGACCTTCGACACTCTGTCGTGTCGGCCCGCTTTTCGCCCTCCCTGCCATGCCCGGCCAATACATCCGGCGCACCCTCGATTTGATTGCGCCGTGTTTGACGGAGAGTGCAGGTGGGCATCCGAGAGAGTGACGTTTGAATCATGGCCAGGGCGGCTCCCTCCAAATTCACATGCAGACCGTGTGCATGGTAAACAGACAAGACAGGACAAGACACGGACAGAGCTTTCTGTGACATCAAACATCACAACACATCTTGGGATCCGCGGATGGGTCAAACACGCAGCCACAGCAGGAGACGCTGATAGTCAGGGGGGCCACAAAAATTCGCCAGTAGGACGTCAACTTGTTGGTTGATGCAGGTTGATGGTGGGCGGCTCGCCGGTTGTCTGGGCCTATCTGTCGGTCTCAGCAAACCTTCTGCGACGAACCTCCTGTCCCGGGCCCTGGGCGCCCAGGCACTCCCGAGCTTCGGCTACCGACGATCGCTCTTGGCCGCCCGGGGGGTGCCCCTGCAGCGCTGGCTGGTTCTGTCCAGTCTGCGTGCAAAACGCTGGATTGTTTGCAGGTTGAGGCTGAATAGGTCCTCAACCCCAAACCCACATTTCCTGACGCAGGCTGTTGACTGGCCCGACTGGATATGCAGTCTGGGCAGTCAGGACCGCACACTCCCATGCTCGAGACAACGGAGAGGACTGAGAGGACAAAAACAAGATAAGCTATGCTGATCGTTGCTATAACAGTCTGGCCCACCCCGGGATGCCGTGCCTGGACACCGGGTTGAGGGTTGGTGATCGATGAGATCTTCAGACAACTGCCGTCGAGGGAAATCCCCGACATGGCACGCCTTGCTGGAGGGATGGAGAGAAGAGACGAGAGACATTGATCTGGAGGGATACGGCCGGGACGAGACGGGCATGGCCCACGATGCAGCGCCTATCACTTGCATCCTCGAGCGAGCATGCATGCGAGGTCTGCCATCATAAATACCCGTCATCACCATCGAACTGCCGCTACACCCTTCTCGTGGTTGTCATCGACCAGTTTCCTGTGATATTCCCAACTTTTCCTTACACTATCCTATCCTTCAAACCACGGTCTGGCTACCGACTCTTCCACTCACTCTTCCTCTCCTTCATTTCTATACCACAATCACTGCAAGCAGTCTCCCACTCCACCCGCCAATATGCGTTTCTCATATGCCATCGTCGCCCTCATTGGCGCAGCCCACGCCATGGTAAGATACCCACCTACCCACCCCTTCTATATCCACTGACCACATGTCCTTACCCAACACCAATAATATCATCCCCGCTAACACAACCCCCAAGCCCAAAGTAGGCAGTCTCGTGACCGGCCGCAGCGTGTGCAACGACGCCTCAGCAGACTGCAAGAGCGTCGCCCGCGCCGTGGTAGCCGACCAGGCCGCCCTCGACGCGCGCCAGAAGTCCCGCCAGGCCAAGGCGCGCCAGGCGAACGCCACCGCCGCCGCCGGCGATGACGACGATGAGGAAGAAGGCGCAGAGGGCGCAGGCGAGACCAACGACAAGCGGTCCAAGAACCTGTTCCGGGCCAAGGCCCGCCAGGCGAACGCAACAGCCGGAGCCGGGGATGACGACGACGAAGAAGAAGGCGCAGAAGGCGCAGGCGAGACCAACGACAAGCGTTCCAAGAACCTGTTCCAGACTGAGGCCGCTAGTATCAAGACACGCGATGGAAAGGAGGTCCGCGCCGTCACTGACAGCGCTGCCATTGACGACCGCATGAAGAGCCGGGAGGCCAAGAGTGCAGCTGCCAATGCCACTGCTGATGCTGTTGCCGAGTCCCGCAAATCGCGCAAGTCTCGCAAGTTCCGCAAGTCTCGTCGGTCCCACCAGCTCTGGTAAATGGGCCTACATGAATGGTGTTCTACAGGGTTTGCCGGTTTCGGCCGTGGGGCGAGCCCTAGTGTACAGATACAGGCTGCCGTCTAGTATTGAGGGTGATCAAGATGGGAATTTTCAGGTTGTTGGCGAGGCAAGGTTCAGCAGCCACCACTTAAGGAGGAGCCATGATTACGGGTGGCTGCGGGACCTTCACGCATGCGAGCTGGTATTCGGGTCTGATGGCCGATGATCAATGACTTTTCATTTGTTTAATCGATATGTTAATAGACTCGTGGCTCCGTCGGTGTGTTGAATACCCACGGCATGAGAGTCGGTTCAAGGACATCACCATCTCAATCGCATCTTTCCTCGCTGTGATTTTTCCGAAGTATTCCCAGAGCAAGCAAGGCCGAGAGGCTCTGCAACGGCTACTCAGTGTGCCTAATACGGGGTGTTGGGTATAGTGAGCACAGGCCGATCATTCCTCGAAACAACCACGAACGCTTGTTTTGAAACCCGCAGCCTGGGCGCGGTCCACAATTCTGGTTGGTCCTGCCACACGTGGTAAAAAAGGGCTGAATCGTTTTGGATCTCTGACATGACTGACGACAATCTTTGCCAACGACATGCAGTGGGCTCCACGTCATTCCTGCCATCAGGAAAATTGCAACTCGGGAGGCGGCGTTCCCGGTCAGAGGCAGCCTTGCATCCCATATTTTGTTCCTTGGATTTTATGAGATGTCAATCGGTGACCGGGAAGCAGTGACCGATCATCTTAATTGTTTGGGCGATTGATCAAGACAGGAAGTTGAGAATTGAGCGCTGCAGCACGACCAGAAAATTAAATTGAAGACAACAGAGACCGCATTGAAATATAAAACTCAAGTCTGTCTTATGATAATGCCTGCAAAATGGTGCGGAACCACAATACTGGCAGATACTATTATCACCCGGCCACCAAACGTTGTCAGCATGATAACCTCGCAGGAGATGTACTCGGAGATATCTCGCCCCGTCATTGGGATGAAATTTTAGACTGGGTCTCCAGTAACAGAAGCGATGCTAACTAGTCGGCAGTGAAGTAATTGGTATCATCGGTCGTGACACTGCCATCCTCAGCTGCATTGACGAGACTGCGCAGTAGTTGCGAGTCACCTTTTGTGTTCATAGGTGGTCACCTTTGTGGTATTTCAATAATAGACCGAGACTCTGCACACACTTCAAGGAATGGCTTGACCTCTGCCGGAAGTCCGGGCTGCAGGTTACAGGCTGCAGAGCTGATTATGATTAGCAGCCACCTGGGCCACGGTGAGGAGAATGATTGCGACAAGCACTGCGAATGTTTCTGGGTGGTGTGGTGGCACTACGAGAGTGAAGATATTGATGGGTGGGAATTTCAAGACATTGGTTAGTATGGGTCTTGGTAGATAGGATCAAATGGTGTATAAATGCAGAGTACGGATAAGAACCAAGACTTCTGATCAACAGATTGCGATCCGGTTTCGCGCGGCGACGGCTGCCTCGCATTTCAACACGCATTAGTCCGTGGGTTGGACCTCATTTGGAGGGGGGAACTGCAAATTTCTGCCCCCTAATCATCCCTTCCCATGGATCTGGCTAAGCCCGGGCCCATGCACATGAAGTATCGTAGATGGTGACATTCTTCAAATGTGGACAGGCCAATATGAAAAGACACATGGCACTTACCGCGGCCCTTAGTATTTCTGGGGTCATATTTGCAATGCGCTGGACCGCCTCACGCTCCTCGTGCTCCTCCTGCCCCTCGTGCTCCTCGTGATCCTCGTGATCCTCGTGATCCTCGTGATCCTCGTGATCCTCGTGATCCTCGTGCTCCTCGTGCTCCTCGTGCTCCTCGTGCTCCTCGTGCTCCTCGTGCTCCTCGTGCTCCTCGTGCTCCTCGTGCTCCTCGTGCTCCTCTTGCACCTCGGCTTGAGCGAGCCTTTTCGTCAGGATATCTTCAAGTCGCGTCGCTGCCTCATCGCATGCGGCCCGGACGGCGACCTCGTCTGTCCAGTCCATGGTAGGGATACCGACCGCCACGATCTCAGAAGGATCGCTTTCAGCACTGGGATGATGTTCGAGGGGTTCCAAAGGTGCAGCACTAAAGTCAACTTCAATATGAACTTCGCTGTCTCGCGCCGCACCCTTGGCTAAGAAATCCAACATAATGAAGTCAAGATGTCGCAATGAGCTCTGGGCGCTGGACAAGCCCAGGGGACCGCCAGTGAACGCATCCAGGGCCTTCTTGACATATCCAACCCAGTCGGTCCATGACTCTGTTTCGACCAAGAAGACCGAAAGCGTCCTGTAATAGCGTGGAAGGGTTTCGGCTCGGGTCTGTCTGTTGACCCGTGTGATAGGAGGCTGCCCATGACGAAGATCTCGTTCACTTGGCACATCTTCATCGTCGTGAACGGCCAAAAGATGGCCGTAAATCGTGTTCCTGATCTCAGCTGGCAACTTGAGGAAAGGAAATGCTTTCTGGGCACGTCTTGTTGGCTTCATTGGACACACAGGAGAGGGTATGTACATCGTGGCTTACCTCGGCTTGGTTCTGTATTTCTGCCTCTTCCGGCTCATCGTTCGACGAGCGACTTTGGACTTCCCGTTCCTTAGGGCCCTCAATTGTGTCTGTAGTATCCATCATGGGTGGGCTGTGGTTCTTCACAAGCTGTGTAGTCATTGGTGCAGCGCGCACATGAGGTCAACTATCCGTGGCTCATGCGGATTTGGACCGCGTTTTGCAGGACGCGTGCATGCGGGCGTTGTTACGCGAGGCGTGATTTGGCATAGAAGGCGGTATCAGGGTCTAACCCTGAGCTTCCTATTCTCATATTCCAATGCTCAAATAAAACGAAGCAACTGCCTCGTCGAATTAAAAACTAAGTACTTATATTTCAAATTAAGTTGCTTTTGGGCACTGAATCATATCTTCGAGACCATATTTCATGAGAGAATTAACCAAAGGGCCATCAAACAAGCGACCATTCCTTGGTGCTTTCCCAGCAGGATATCTTTCACGTTACTGGTCGCTCCGGACTCCCCTTGCGCGCTTTGTGTGGCCTCCCCTTGTCCATCTTGACCAGCCTCACCGGTGGAGCTTGCGGTCTCGGAAGCCGTAGCGGTCGCCGGTGACGCAGTGGTCAGAGCAGTTGTCGCAGCTGTGAGTGGGTTGGAACCGAGCGGGCACCATCCGTAGCCGTAGCATTCAGACGTCGTCCCGGCGGCCTCGTAGACATATCTGAGGACGGCTTCTGGGTAGGCATAAATGAAATCCCGCTCGAAGTCCCATGCCGCTTCAGTGGTGATGAGAGGTGATGATGAGACCGTGAGGGTCACCGTCTGGTCGGAAAGCTGTGTGACGGCGGTGGCGCGACAGAAGAATGTGCTGTACCAGTCTTCGCCGGTGGGTGGCACCTTGCCAAAGTTTGTTGCAAATTCAAAAGCTCTGATAAATTGATCAGCCATCCAAGCTTTGAGCGGGAGAACGAGGTCGGAAGAATAAGCTACTTACGAAGGACAACAATATGTCCCTATTTCTTTGATCCCGTCGCCCCTATCAGTCGTTAATTCCAGCGCTGATGTCCTACCCACGGGACACTCGTTGAACCCTTCCAAGTCATAATTTGAGTCTCGAGGCACGTAGCAAGCTTCGTCCTCCAAGTCTGGTGGGCCCAGCATTGTCACGGTGCACATGGGAGGATTCGGTGCATGCGTTGTGTCTGCTCTGAAAGCCGATGTGTCGCTGGGTGACCACTCTTCGCCGCATGGCAGAGTGGTGAGCCATAGGTTTGAGGGCATAAAACACGTGGGTTGTGGCTCGAAAGCCGTGATTGTACCGTCGGTATGAATTCCAGCCATCGCGATGAGTCGAGTGCTCCCAATTTTTACCGGAGAGAGACACCGATTTGAAAATTCGATATCAATTGATGAGTGGACTTGTCACAAGTTACAGCGTGGGGCAGACTGTTTTCAATGTAGATTGAGCACTCTTAAAATAATCACGGAGTGCGAAATTCTCAGATTTTATGGCCTCATGATAAACAGCCAAGACCAAATCCCGGCCCTCAGCAACATATTGGCAGGGTGCAGTACTGTTAACCCAGAGCTTACTGGATATAAGCCTATGAGAATGGATACGGCATGAAGGCAGCAGACATTGCTAGCCGGTCCAGAACAGTTATACCCAATCCTCACCTTCCGTTCTCAGCCCACTGTGGACACCTTAACCTCTTGGCTCGCTTGGGTAACGATCCTTCAGGAACAAGTCCCCACCAGATCACGGGTATGCGGCAAATTTTCCGCGCTAGCGAGCGTGTGCTGGCGGTAAGGCTATGTGGCTCACCTTACAAAAAGGCTGATGTCTCTAATAACTATTTTATTCCTGCCTGTCAGTCGAAAGTGTCGTAATGCTCTACTCTGTGTGAATACCCTTATAGAGTTTCACATGGGTTATACAGTGAAAAACGTTGCAAGACGACAGTGACTTTCAAAGTTATAAAACTTTTGGTTACTCTTATGTGCGTTGTGAACGTCGTGCCTCAGAAAACACATGGGTGCAGCTAGACATGTAGTCATGGAGTTCATATAGCTGGAAAATGTCTTCCTATTTAGCTCATATACGATTCTGCCAGTGGTTGTATCTCCGACCCTCCTCACGGAGTTTGGCAAGGGCTGCCTCAAGTGTGGCACGAGGGTCCAATTCCTGCATCTTGTCCCTCCTTCTCTTGTTTGCTTCCTCATCTGGGTCCCACACGCCTTCCTGTGCCTCGCTCATATGCAGTGGTCCCCCATTTGCCCGCCGGCGGATTGCGTTGTCAGATGAGGCCATGTCGGCTTCCCGTTCGGCTAGCCATGGCGGGGCTCGGACAGATCGAACACTTCCGACACAGTCCATGTTGTAGTTTGTGCGAGCATTCCTTGAACAATTACCTGAGATTGAATACCTCTCTCAGTAGGTAGCGCTATTGTTGCAAAACCCCTCTGCCTGGGGCTCGGACAGATCGAACACTTCCGACACGGTCCATGTCGTAGTTTGTGCGAGCATTCCTTGGAAGAATTACCTGGGATTCAATAACTCTCTCAGGGGGTAGCGCCATTGTTGCAAAACCCCCCCTGCCTGGTTCCCGGGACGAGCTCATGCCAAGCACAGTGGGAACGATTGTTTCGAGCGCCAGATTCGTTCTGTCAGGCTCTGGCAACATGCTCCGAACTCCCAGCAAGCATGCTAGAAGGCGCTTCCAATCCCGTGCAGTGAGATGGTCCATTCCCTCGTCCTGGAAAGTACTGACGATCTTGTCAATAACATCCATTCTTTTCTCGACGCTGCCCGATTCCCCGTTGAAGTTTAACTGTACCGTCGAGAAAGACAGTTTTAGCAGACCGATAAGCTTGTCCTCTGGATAGGTGCTCCGGGAGAACAAGAACTGGTTGATCAAGTTCTCGAGCGGCACTTTCATAGAAGAAAAGAGGAAGGCTGTCCTTGCCTGGATGATTTTGACAGCGGGTGTGGCCGCCCACTGTGGGTAGCGTTTTCGAAATTCGTGGTCGCTGTCGAGCTGGCTGACCAAGACTGCCGCCTTGTAGCAGGGAACTGCTCTGTTTCCACAGAGGATAGTCGTGCCTCGGGCCAGTAGAAATTCCTGTATAACCCAGATCCGTTGCCAGTACGGTCTATTAAATAGATAGTAGAGTGACCAGTACTGGTCTTCCGAATGAGACTGTGTCCACCACTGACTGCTCGGCACAGGCTCCTGAGGACTCGTTGAAGGAGTGAAATGCAACATGAAGTCCATGGCTAAACTCGACCTGTCGTATGATGTCCCTAGCCAAGCGTATACATGTTGTGCGGCTTTGTAGATCTCGTGCATATTACTTGTTTGCTGCTGTTTTATCTCTGAATTATTGTTCTGATTAATGCAGATTGCATCCAACCAAAAGTATTCTCCATTCTGTAAACGCTTCTGAATTTCGGGGGAGACCTGAAGTGTCTGGAGAAGATGATATACGGTGTCTTGGACATAGAACTTTTGCCCGTTGATGAGTATATCCATGTATCCATCCAAATCACTCCGGTGATGGCTTAGATAGTTGTTGCAGAGCGCCTTGTTGTTGGTCCAGGGTGCGTTGCCATGTTTGGCTCTCGCACAGCGAACGCTGCCATTCGACTTGAAGACGGGTTTGCAAACGGGGTTGTTCCATGCATAAGAGATCGTAAAGAAATTGTGATATTGTTCCGCGTCGACTAGTGATAAGGACAAGGTCGTGCTCGATTCCGAGGGATGGAAGTTGAGCAGTCGTAGAGGTCCCGTTCCCCGAGGCGATGGAGCTGAATATTCGAAGTTTTCGTCGTCCCGTGGTATCGCAGACATTTATGATTTCTCTTTGGGATCATGGACTTTAAAAGCGTGTGCGAGATCAATAACTTACAGACAAAATCATCAGGGTGGGGGGGGNGGGCACAGCTTGATAAGTGGTAGGCGCAAGGGGTTAGAAGTGAGATGGACACGCTGCCCACTGCCGGCTGCAAACAGATCGGCACGGTGACCACACTAATAATAAGTAGTCAAGTCGGCTGCCTCATTTTACAGCCCAATGGAATGTTTACACGGTATCAGGGTGGGTGTGGAGAGAAACCATGAAGCAGCCAGACGAGCCCCGCCAAGCCTCTGCTGCAGGTGGAGGGTCACACAAGCTCATTGTGCACAGCCCCGGTAACAGCTCACTGGCACTTGGTGTAAAGCAGTGGAAAAATGAGCGCCCAGATTTGTCGCTTCCAACCTGATTGTAGCACGTACTGACACCGCATTTCCATAGGCGCTAAATACCAACCTTTGCTGCGACTGTACTATTATTAGTGTCATCGTCAAAGACGAAGGTAGGCAGCATAATTCTGGTCCTTTCTGTACCTTGGATGCTGTGTGAAAATCGAGTGGTTTAGAAACGGTTCGCTGTCAGATATTATGCATGCAGCGTCGGCTTTCCCGCATCGGCTTCGCCACTGACCATTAAGCTGCCAAATCGCTTCCGAAACACAGCATCTATCAAAATCTCACCTATTCACGGCTTCTGCGAAATTCTTGCGCATTTGGTGCGGATTTCTGGACCATAGCTGACCTCATGTTCTTCGGTACCAGAGTTACAGACCACTTCTAAAGAAAGGACGAAGACTCAACCATAATTAACAAGTAATTCTGCTTGATTCACACCAGAATTTCCCAGCGTCAGCTTGAATCAAAAGAAAAGGATTGTAACGGCAAGTTATCTCATTACCTGCACATGACAACACAGAGAGATCCTGATTCTCGGAGCAAGTAATACTGGAAAATTGAACACAAGTGGTTTGTGGCAATGCATCGGGCGCAGTAGCGTGACAGTCTGCGGATGCCTTGAGACTATTCATTCGAACTTTGAGACTTAGGGAGTGATCACGGAGGGAAGTCAGTATAGTGTGGTAAACAGACAGGGCACGCTATACCTCTTTCGGAATTCTTTTTTAAACACAGAGGGCATTTTTTATTTATATATACTTAGACTAAGACTTAGTATATACCTCTTACCCTACTACAATTTCCACCCTATACTATACCTTTTCTAGTAAAGATCTATATACTTTTAAACGCCTATACTAAGATTTTCTTAGTATATACACTAACTAATAGAGGTTAGTGGGTATACTGATACTAACCTTAGTAGACTACCCTTATAAGTAACTTCTCGCTTCTATATATAGCGGGCTTAGTATAGAAGTTACTTTATAGGTATAATTACCACACTAACTTCCCTCCGTGATTACTCCCTTAGGGCTAGATACTTAATAAAGTTAGTTTAGCTAAAGCTAGTCTAAAGTAACTTCCGTGCTAAGCTTATTATATATATAAGTAAGAAGTTACTTATAAGGGTCTAGTATAAGGTTAGTTTTAAGGTTAGTCTCTAGACTAGCTTTTACTAAATTAGCTTTTAAACTCTAGTCTAGAAAAGTTAGTCTAAGACCTAAAAAGTATATAGATCTTTACTAGAAAATATTTAAAGTAGTATAGAAATTATAGTAAGGTAAGAGGTATATACTAAGTCTTAGTATATATATATTTAAATATAAAATGCTTTCTATATTTAAAAAATAATTCTAAAAAGGGTATAGTGTGCCCTGTTTCTTTACTAAACTAGGTTTAGCTAGACTAGGAATTATTAAGTATCTAGCCCTTACTATTTAGATTAGGGGCGATTATCCGGAGTTGTAAGCCGGCGCTTTAGTACCTACTTTAAGGGGGGGGGTTATAGGTAACTAGTTCTATTTCTATTCTATATATAACCTAAGCTATATATATAAGTTTTATACTTTTATATAATTATAAATACTTAAGACTTAATATTTAAAAAAGAAAAAAAGTTTTTATTAAATAAGCTTATATAATATAAAAAGTAATTAATATATAAACTTTATTTTAAAAAAAGATTAAGATTATAAATATAATTATTATATAATATAAAGTTATATTATAATATTTAAAAGGTTTAAAATATATATAAGAAAGAAAAAAAGTAAATAAAGAAGTAATATATATTATTTTTTAAAAATAATTATTAGTTCTATAACTTTTTAATAATAAAAAATAAATTTATAACTAAAAGTTTCTATTAAAAATATTAAATACTTATATAGCTATAAAAGTAGTACTAAAGTATAGTTTAGATTTTTATAATTTTAATAATATTATTTATAGTTTTATTAAACTTTTATTAATTAAAATATAAAAAATATAAGTTTTAACTTTAAAATATATTACTTTTTTTAAAGAATAAGTAAAGGGATACTTTTAATTTAAAATAAACTTTCTTATTTTAAACCTTTTAATTAACTAAAATTACCTCCTTTAATTCCTTATATAAGGGCTTATAAAGCTTTAAATCTCTAGTTTTAAATTAGTCTAAAAGCTTTAAGCTTTAAATCTCTAGCTTTTAATTAATTTAAAAGGCTACTTTTTAGCTAAAAGTAAGTAAGTAAGAGTAAAGTAGTTTTAATATAAAACTTTTAAAGCTTTAAGTTTAATTCTTTTTTAAACTATATATTTAAACTTCTTTTAAAACCTTTTATTTAGTTATAAAAAAAGGCTTTATAAACTTTAAAGAAGCTATTTATATAATATATATTTTATATTAAAAACTTAAATTAATTAATTAAATTAAAGAACTTTTAAATATAAAGTTAATACTAAAAAGTAATACTTATTTTCTTTATTCTTTTATTTAATTATATTAATAATATAGTACACTACCTAGTAGGATAGATTACTTAGTAGGATATTTTTTACTAGTTTATTAACTTCTATTAACTCTAGTACCTACTTAGTATAGTTAATTTAATAAAAGTTAACACTAATTAGTATTAACTACTTTAAATTACTTATTTTTAATTAGTTTAGTTAATTTAAAGTAGTAATAAAGTTATAGTATAGGTTTAAAAACTTAAGGTTTTAGTAGGTAAGTTTATATTTAATAGAGATTATATCCCTATTTTTTATATTAGTCTTATATTACTCTATCTATTTAATTATTTAATATACTAGAAATTAATCTCTATTATATTAATTTACTTAAAAGAATATAGAATTATTCTAACTTTTTAAATAATTAAGAAATCTAAAATAAACTATAAAAAACTTATAAATATATATAAAACTATATAAATCTTTTCTATCCCCTATAGTATATTATTAGCTAGAATAAATAATTAACTCTATTATAAGAAAATATATATTAATAACTATAAACTTAAGCTAATTAAAGAATAAATATTTATTTAATATATTATTAACTAAGATATATAAAGTTTTCTAATATATCTCTTTAATATAAAAGATATAGCTAACTTTATACTATTATTATATAATAGTAGGCTTATTAATAAGTACTAGACTTAATACTTTATAAATATATAACCTAGTTTAAAAACCTAGTTTAATTATCTCTATAACTATTAAAAGGTACTTTATAAAGATCTAGAAATTATTAGGAACTAGTTTAGGCTTCTTTATAATATAATAGCTAAGTATAGGATTATAAATAATAATCTATATAACTTTAATAAAACTAGCTTTATAATAGGTATATTAGCTATATTAATAGTTATTATATATATTAATAGATATAAAAAGGCTAAATTAGTATAGCTTAGAAACTAGGAATAAGTAATAGTTATTAAATATATTAATATAAAAAGCTAGTATATTCTACTATTTATAATTATCTAAGGAGCTTACTATCTTATAAGCTAAGCTATAAAGTTAGGTTTTCTAAAGAATTAAGTTATTAAGCTTACTTTAAATAAATAAATAAATAATTAAACTAGTCTAAAATAAATTTAATATTTTAAAAAGTATATAAGATAATAAATAAAAGGTAAATATTAGATATTTATTCTAGATAAATATAAAAGCTATATATTAATAGATTTTAAGAATTACTATAAGATAAATAATATTATTACTATTAGTATACTATTATATTTATTTTATTTACTTTAGCTATTAGATATTATATTATATTTACCTTTAAAGTATATATATAGTAATTAAATTAACCTTTTTATTTATATATTTATTAATTATATTATTAAATCTAAGTTTTTTCTTACCTTTAAAGTAGCCTATAATAAAACTTTTATAAAGGTAAATATTAAATCTATATTTAAAAAAGCTAGAATTACTCTTTAAAACCTAAATTTTATTATTTCTAAGTTTAATATTTACCTATAAATATTAAACTAATCTTTTCCTAACTTTCTTTAGAAATAAAAGTTATAAATACTATCTAATATTTAATAAACTATCTAGTAATTAAGTTTTATTAAAAATAGAATCTTAGTATATTAAGGAAGCTCCTTTATACTAATTATTTTAACTATTAACTAGCTATTAAAGAGTTTATAAATAATAGTATATAAAATTATAATTTTAGAGAATTAGGTTTATATACTTAAGAATACTAATATAGTACTTATTAAGTATAAGAGGGCTAAGAAGAGTTAATTATAGTTTAAAAAGATACTTACTATTAAGGATTCCTAAGTAATAATTAAAGAAAAATAAAAGAGAAAATAGTTAGCTAATAAAATAAGTAATAGAATAGAGGAGGTAGTTTATAGTAGACTAAGTAAATAATACTATAGGAACTATAGTAAGACTAGGTATAATATAAAAATATATAAGAAAAAGGAAGAAAGGTTTAATAAATTAGATTCTAACTATATTATAGTAAATTTAGTCTAGTTAGTATTAATTAGTATAAATATATTTATTTTAATAGTCTATAATAAACTATATTTTTAATAATATAATTAATACTATTTAATATAAAGTATATATTTCCTACTAAAAGTAACCTAGTTTAAACCTATACTATACTTATACTAATATAGTAGACGTATAGGGGACTATAAATTAGTTAGCTATATTATATACTTAGACTTTATTTATAGACCTCTATAGCTTAATAAACTATATAACTATACTACTACTTAACTATACCCTAGAGTAATACTTATAAGTAGTAGCTATAATACTATACTATAAAGAGAGTATTATAATTAATATATAATTACTTTATAAGGATAATTTCGACTTAGCTAATATCCTTAAAGCCTTAGAAATATACTTTATTAGGAGAAGCTTTATTATAATACCTCTATTACTTTATAACTACTATACTAACTACTTATAATTACTATTAATAGCCTAACCTCTATACTATAAAGGAGATATACCTATCTAGAACTTCTTTAATAATAGCTTAACTAACTACTATACCTACCTAGGAAAGTATAATATTATAGTACTACTAACTATTATACTTAGCTAAGAAGGTATAAAGTATAACTAACTATTACTACCCTATACTTCTAAGTTATTAGATAAATAGCTTTATAAATAAATAACTTTAAACTAAATAACTTTAAGCTAAGCTAAGTATAAATTTTTCTTTATAGATAAGTAACCCTAGTAGTTACTTCCTATAATACTACTCTAATCTTAGGTAATTTATTACTATAGATACTATAAGTTTCCCTAGCTACTTTATACCTACTTAGGAAGTTAAAGCTATTTCCTTTCCTTACTTTACTATATTCTATACTTACTAGCTATAATTTATAGTTTATTTATTTAATTTCCTTATATTACTATATATAAAAATTAAAAATATCCTAGCCTAAGCTTAGCCTATTAATAAGATTAACCTACTAATTAAGGGATAATATTAATACTCTTACTAAATCCTTAATAGAGAGTCTTAACTAACTAGTAGGTAATCTAACTAGTTAAAACCTTAAGAATATTCCTAGTAGCTTTAGTAATAATAACTTTTAATTACTTATCTTTAATAATAAGAATACCTTTTAGTCTATATATTTACCTACTAATAGTATATTAAAAGTAAACCTAGGAAACCTATATATTAATATAACTATTAAGCTTAAGCCTAAGCTACCTAGTAGCCTACTAAAGCTAGCCTACTTCTTTAATAATAATATCTTTAAAAATTATATTTATTATATTAAGACTATAGCTAATTAGTTATAAGCTAATAGTACTAAAGTTTTATATACTATATTAAATACTAACTTAAAAGTAGATAATATAACTAGTATAATAAAAATACTAATTAATAACTTAAATATAAATAATACTACTACTAAGAACTCTATTAATTTATACTTTTAGCTTAGAAAGAAAGAGCTTTATAATAAGCTTTTAAAGTACCCTTTAAGACTACCTTTAGTAAACTTATTTACTACTAGCTAAGGTAGCTTAAATAAAAATAGCTTTAAGTTTCTTAGTAATAATAGAGGTTTTTATCTACCTTCTTATAACCCTAAGGATAATATTAATCCTACTAGTTATAGGCCTTCTAAAGACCTATAAGCTAAATATTATATTACTCCTTTCTTAACCTATACTAGTATAACTTCCTTCTCTTAAAGTAAACTTTAAAGAAAGAAGGTAGGTATCTTTAATTCTAAGTATAAGGATCTAAATAATATTAATATAGTTACTATTAGTAAAAACCTTATCTTTATAAATATCTAAAGCTTCCTTAATTAACTAGATTCCTTTTAAAATAAGGATAATACTAGTATTATTAAAGCTAAAATTATAAGAATACTCCTAACCTTACTATAGAGAGTAGTAGTATATTAGTAGAATAGTAAGCTTATTAGCTAAGCTTACTAAGAGCTTTAAAGTAAGGGTTATACTAAGGTTACTAGTAATTTAACTAAGTATTTTATAATAGAACTAAGTTATATAACTTATAAGTTTAATAAGTCTTACCTTACTCTATATAATATTACTAAAGATAAATTTATTCTTTATAAGTTTATTTAGAAAAACCTTTAATATACTTAAATAATAGGTATTATTAATTATAAGAATATTAATTAAAAGGGAGTAATTAATAAGATTTAAAATAAGATAGATAAGTAAATTTAAACTTATTTTAAACTACCTTATAAGTATAAATTATTTAATAAATATATAGAAGATATAGAAGTAGCTAAGAGTATCTTAGTTAATATAGTTAATAAATACTATCCCTCCTACTTTTATTAAGGTAATAACTAATAAACTAATTACTTACTAGTATATAAGTATAATTTATAAAGATCTACCTATAATAAGTAATCCTATTACTACTATAATAATTAGAAGGATTAAGGTTATTATAATAACTACTATAATTAAAACTATTACTTATTTTAGTATAACTCCTCTTACCCTTTATATTATAACTCTTCTTAACCTACCTTTTACTCTAATAATTATAAGATCGGAAATTCGCATAGTAAAAAACGGAAGGTATATAAGTATAAGTACACCCCCTATACGCTAACTTTAATTTACACTACTAATTCACTATATAAAACAACAAGACACAGTTATTAATAACATATATCTATTACTATATATATACTACTATCGTCGCTTCTACTTACCCCTATTATTTCTTCTACCCTAGTATTTTACTACTTCTTACCTTATCGCATTCCTTAACTAATCTAAGTACCGTGATCTCCTTCTAGGTCTTCTTCTTATTATCGCTAATAATTAATTATAAGAAGAATTTTATATATATTATATATTATAGGTGGTTAGTGAGGGAGTGTTGCTTACTAGGTGTAGAGGGATTAGTAGGTCTATAGGTTAGGGGTATAGAAGTACTTGGTGTAGGTGGTGTGTGTGTGAGGTGATGTTGAATAGAGCGCTCTGATTAGCTGTAGCGTAGGTGTAATTAACGTACCTGTGTACCTTCTGTTTTTTACTGTGCGAATTTCCGATCTTATAATTATAATAGATTATAAGATAACTATAATTATTATTTTAATAACTATAATTATAATAATTAAGACTATTATCTTTATAAGCTATATTAGAATAATAAGAAGGAGGAATATAAAGGCTTTAAGTATAAATAGAATTACCTATTAAGCCCTAATAATAAAAAATATACTTATTATATAACTTCTAATACTAAAGTATCTAATATTAATAAGTACTATACTCCTTTACTACCTAAATCTCCTAAGTAGGTATACTAAATTAACTCTCCTACTAATTATTCTAAGTCCCTTTAGTTACTATACTCTAAATCTAATAATAGCTATATTTATATTATCTTTAATAAGCCTAATACTTAATACTATATTTATAAGTATATATTTACCTTCTATAATAAGTTATTTTAATATCTTAAAGAATATTTATACTATTTTAAATATAAGATAAAAGAGAAGTTTATACTATAACTTAAAGCTATCTACTATATTTTATCTATTTAGGTAGAGTACCTTAAGAATAATATTATAGATAAGGTTCTATCTAAGGATATAGACTCTACTATAATAGATAGATATACTTACCTATAAGTTATTATATAAGCTAGTAAAGATAGTTTAAATATAAAACTATACCTTAACTTTAAAGCTTTATATAAGCTAGTAGACTATAAATTCTTTAAAAACTTTAATAATATTATAATTATTAAGTTTAAGTTTTATATTATTAGAGGTATTAGCTTAAACCCTATTATTATCTTAAAACTTACTAAGTAATCTTTCTTAGCTTTTAATAAGTAAGCTAATAGAACTCCTAGTATACTATAGTAGACTACTAAAGTATAAGTAGTAAATAACCTTTTTACTAATATACTACTTAGTAATACCTAGATTTATCCCTATTAAACTCTAATTAACTATAGTAATTATATAGTTACTTATCTAATAAACTATAACTTTAAAATACCTTTTATAGTTATTAAAAAGGTACTTAACCTAGTTATATATAAAGTTATAATAAATTATAAATATACTTTAGCCTCTAGTAAGACTATATATATTACTATATATTACTTAGATCTACCTAAAAGTTATTCCTTTATATTTACCTCTACTTATTCTTTAGCTATAAATACCTTAATAGACTCTAAAAGCCTATATATTATAGTCCTTTATAATATAACTAATTAGCTTATTAAAATTAACTACTATCTTTATATTAATACTATTTATAAATATAAAGATTATACTTACTTTACTATATTCTTTTTAAAAACTATTAAGGTATTAAGAATAGTAATAGTAATTAGTACTACTATACTTATAGCTCTATTAATAACTAATCTAGCTACTAGTAGTACTAAACTTAACCTAACTTTATAGGTAATCTTACTAAAGGACTAAATAGTAATAAACTATAAGTTTAAGCTAATACTAGACTTAATTAAAGTTTCTAAAGGTAAGAACCTTAATACTTAACTACTAAATACCTACTTTAATTTAAATTCTTTTAATATATCTTTTATAAATATAGTTTACTATACTATTAATAGTAAAATAATAGTAATAGACTTTAATCTAAGTTAACTTCTACTTAAATTAGATTAAGTTAATATTAGTTATATAATACCTCTTTATAAATTAATAAGCCTTAAAGCTCTAAGTAATATCCTTAGTATTATAATAGAGAATAGAATTTATATTTATATTATTAACTCTAAGAAGGTATAATACTTATAGGAAGTAATATTTAAGTTTTTAAATATATAGAAATATAAAGCTTCTATTAATATACTTAAAGACTAAATAATAAAGGTTCCCTTACTAGATAGCTAGTAATATACTAAGCTAAATTAGCCTTACTATTTAGTAGCCTATAAAAATAAAAAGTTTATTAACTAAGTTTATAATAACCTTTAGATAGAAGGATAAATAAACTTTACTAATAATATATACTCTTTTATAATTCTAATCTTTATAATATAATAAAATATTTATAAAGTAGAAAAGGGATATATAGTAGTAGATCTTTAACTACTAAATAAGTAGGTAGTTCTTAATAACTATCTACTATTCTTATAAAAAGATATTATTAATTCTCTTTATAATAAGTAGTATATTATAATTATTAATACTATTACTTTCTTCTTCTAATTCTTAGTTTACCCTACTTATTAAGATTAATTTATAATTATAAGCTATTATAGTCTTAAGCGATCTTAAGTTATATTAATAGGTTTTTAGAATTTACTAGTATATATATAATACTTTATAGATTACTTATTATATAAATTCTATAACTTCTACTAAGCCTTTATTAATAACTTAATTATTTTCTCTAATATCTTTAAAGAGTATATTTAGTACCTTAAATAGATACTAGCTCTATTTAACTAGTATAGAGTCTCTCTTTCCTTAACTAAGTCTTATATTAAATACCCCTCTATAGAGCTACTTAAATTCTATATTAATACCCTTAGTTAGACTATAACTAAGGAGTATACTAAAGCCTTTTATAAGATAAAGTTTCCTACCCTACTTAAAAACTTTAAGATTTATCTTAGTACTATAGGTTTCCTTTATATAATAATCCTATATTATACTTAGCTATCTAAAATACTATAATACTATAAGGTTATACTACTAGCTAAAAGCTATAAGACTAGCTAGCTTATTAATAGTAATAAAGGTAAGTATTAAACCTTTATATATTATATATACTATAACCCTATACTAGAAGAGATTAAAAGCTTTAAGGATCTTTAAAGGTATATTTATAAAGAGCTATAAATCTACTATATAGATCCTTATAAGTAGCTTTTCCTTTAAATAAATAGCTACCTTTAATATAGATTTAGTATAATAGTATTTTAGCTTAAACCTAATTTTACTTAGAAACCTAGTAAATATATTCCTTCCTATACTATTCTACTTATTATATTTCTTAGTTAATACTTTACTAAAGCTAAGGCTAACTATAGCTCTTCTAAGTAGGAAGTTACTTACTTTATCTAGGTAATAAAGTACTTATAAGTACTTATCCTTTCTAACTATTATAAGCCTATAATTATCCTTACTAATTATAATACTATATAGAGTATTTTAAATAGTATATACTTTAGTACTTTATTTATAAATTATATTAATTAATAGCTAATTAATATATTAATATATCTTATAGAGTATTAGTTTAATATTTATTATCTTACTAGTTACTTTAATTTTATATTAAATACTCTATCCTAGTTAGCTACTAATAGTAATAATACTATTTATTAGTAGGAAAGTCTTAGTACTTTAAATATAACCTTAAATAATCTTTAAGAGTACCTTTATAAAAATATAGATAATAATAATCTAGTCTTATATCTTTCTAAAATAATTATATTAAGTACTATATATACCTACTTTACTTAGGGGTATAAGGAGGATACTATCTATATTAAGATTATTAAGTCTCTAGTTACACTTAATTTAGCTAGTTATAAACCTACTACTTATTAGTATAATAAAAATATTATCTCTACTTCTAAACCTAGCTACTCTTTTATCTTATATAACTAGCTTTTATATAATATTAATTAGGAGGGTACTAAGAGATTAGTTATACTACACCTACTAATAATAGAATTTCTACACAATACTTATAATAATAAATACTACTTTAATAGAGATTAAATAATATATACTTTAGATAGAGTATACTAATAAAGAAAGTATTATTTAATAATTACCTACTTATACTATTATTATTAGTATAGTACTTAAAAGAAGGATAATTAATAACTAATTAATAATCTTTAACTAATTTAAGCTCTAAAGAAACTAATATATATAATATTACTAGATTTTATTATAAAGCTTTCTAAAATACTATTAGTTAGTATACTATAGTAGTTAAAAGACTTTAATACCTTTAACTCCCTTATACTAGTTATATATAAAACTTCTAAATATATACTACTAATCTTTAATTATATAACCTACTTAGCTAAATAATAAGGTACTATACTAAGTTAGTAGCTATTATTAAATAACTAGTCCTACTTTAAATTAATTATCTTAAACTAAGATATTAAGTTTACTTCTTACTTTTAAATAAATTTATAAAAAAGCTTTAAAACTTAATTACTTATAACTATAGCTTACTACTTATAATCTAATAGTACTTCTAAATAAAAAAACTAAGATATAAAGATAGTAATTTACTATTATACTACTAAATACCTAGATAAACTATAGATAGATATTTTACCTACTTTATAGTAGAACTTAAATAAAGCTTATTAATACTTAATTAATACTAGTCTTTATAAGTTTCTATTTAGATTTAAGATCCCTTCCCTATCTAAGCACCTAATTAATATTACTTAAAAGCTATTAAAGATCTAATTTATATAAGAATATATTTAGTAAGATATATAACTAGCTATAGATATTATAGCTTTAGAATCTAAGAGACTTTATAATACTAAATATTAATAGAAAGAATTTAAAATTAGTAATATAGTTTAGCTTTATATAGGTAAAGCCTATAAGCCTCTATTTTACTAAAATACTAAAACCTAACCTCTATATAAAAAACCTTTTATAATAGTATAGAAGGTCTCTATACTAGCCTATAAGCTAGATTTTAAGATTAGTAATTATAATACTAATATATAAGTCTATCCTATAGTTAGTATTTAATACCTAAGTAGATATACTACTTATAATAACCTATTTAAGTAAGCCTTACTTAAACCTAATCTAATATACTATAAAAAGTTAGATAATTCTACTAAAGGTAACTTATATAAAATAGAATATATTCTTAATAAGAAGATTAAATAATATAGTAGAAGTAACTCTCTATAGTATCTAGTTTATTAAAAAAGTTAGTCTACTTAGTATAATTAATAGAAAATATTAGCTAAGCTAGCTAACTATATAAAATTAGTAGAAGTATATAAAGCTACTTATCCTAAGCTAACTATAGGAACTACTAATAAAAAAGTTTTAATCCCTAAGAAGTAAGGTAGGCTATAGAGAGATTCCCTACCTATATTATCACTACTTTAACTATTACTAAGAACTTATTAATTATAATAACTTAGTAATAAATAGTAATAAGAATATTATAATACTTTCTATACCCTAGTACTTATAGTAGATATATAGGGGACTATAGATTAGTTAGCTATATTATATACTTAAACCTTATTTATAGACCTCTATAGCTTAATAAACTATATAACTATACTATTACTTAACTACACCCTAGAGTAACACCTATAACTAACTACTCTAAATTAACTAAATTAATTAGAAATAAGTAATTTAAAATAGTTAGTATTAATTAGTATTAACTTTTATTAAATTAACTATACTAAGTAGGTACTAGGGTTAATAGAAGTTAGTAAACTAGTAAAAAGTATCCTACTAGGTAATCTATCCCGCTAGGTAGTGCACCACGTTATACGGTATTTAAGATTATTAGGTAATCCCACGTTATTTATATTATTCTATTATTAGGAAGTCTAGATATGTGGCTAATCCCTGAGTGAGCCTAGTATACTTCACTCTAGTTAATCAATGCCGCTATTAGGAGTGGTCTCTCCCTAGCCTTATCTATGTGTTACAAGGCTGAGGCCACGTGCCTACAGACTTATTATATTTACCCACTGCTATCGATATTGTATGTTTTTTTTAAACGTTGGGTCTTGAGCATTTACGACTGTATAAAGGCGCTATGTATGGCCTAGGCTGTAAAGGGAATAGAAACAAAACTAGATACTTGATGTAAGATCGGTATTGTGGAAAGGATCAGGGTAGAAGAAGATTACTATCAATGTCTTAAGAACTCGCTCACTTTTTTCCTAGCACTACTTTGCTTTTCGTGTCCCATCGGAGCTCACAGTTTCGTTACGTACCCAGACTTTTTAGCAATCAATTCCGCTGCCTGTTCAGCAAGGGCAAACATGGCTGCTTGAGTATGTCCACCCAGTGGACAAGGTAATACACTTGCATCGCCAACCCTAAGTTTTTCAACTCCCATGACCTTGAGATCCGCATCAACCACTTTGCCCATTGCTGCAGTGCCACCAAAGTGGTACCATGTGCTCGACGCAGCTTTCACCCGTTCGTCAATCTCGTCATCTGTTGAGTCTGACCTCAAGGGGTGGAACGGATCGGCGACCAGCTCGCCATCTAAGATTCCATCTTCGAAGCTATCAAGGACCTTCAAAAGGTTGCGGACCCCAGCGCGTAGTATTGCTCGGTCGGTAGCAGTGGCATAATAGTTGGGATCAATGCTGGGCGATGTGCCGGCGGACGAAGATGTTAGGCCAATCGATCCACGAGAAGTCGGAAGGAGGTTGAGCACCGCAGCTGTGATAATGGATCCATCCAATGGGGTCCGGAGACCCGGAATTCCGGTACCGACAGGACCGTAAACAACCACCATTTCAGTATGTGGTCGAGAAGGTGCGAGGAGGGGATGACTTTCACCATGCCCGTCTTGTGTTAGTGATTGTCTAATCACCCTCGGGTCAACACTGCTGATTGCGAGCCAATCTACTGGACTCCCCATCCCGAACTCCGGCTTGTTGAAATTAGGGCTCCCTATCGCATACCCTTTGGCTGGACCGTCCTTCAGCTTGTAAAATAAAGAGAGTGAAAGTTGATCGTGCAAGTTCTGCCCAACTGCTGGATTCTCGAGCACCACAGGGACATTGATCGACTCGAGTTGACCTCTGCCGCCTATTCCGGAGAGCATGAGAAGCTGGGGGCTTCTCAAAGCGCCACAGCAAACGATGACTTCTTTCCGCGCGAGGATGACCCTTCCATCAATAGACTCCACTCCTCTCGCTGCGGCTCCCTCGGACTCGTCACCAGGAGTGGTGTCATCCAGAATAATTCTGCTCGCGACGAAACCCGTGTGAATGCGTACATGTTGCAGTCCATAGGCTGACCCGCTTGGCTGGCGTTTGCCTTGGTGCCAATTCTCCGTCCATTCGCTCAAGCCGATGGGGTCACCAGCCTGGGCATCTTTGTTGACTTCCAAACCAATGCCGGCGCTCAGGAACGCGGTTTTGACTTGCTCTCGGAGCGGATACGAACGAGTTTCAGAGGCCGGGTGGACTTTGATGGGGCCACTGAATCCATGCTGTTCAGGATTGCCGGTAGAGTCAGGCCACGTTTCCGACCGTTTGAAGTAGGGCAGTTGGGAAGCATAGCCCCAGCGTTCTCCGCCGGGAACCATCGAGGCCCAATTGTCATAATCTGTTGCTGAGCAACGAGTCCAACATCCAGCGTTTACTGCACTGCTTCCGGACAATGTTCTCCCAGTAGTAGCTGAGATGTGGCGGTGATTCAAGTGGGATTGTTCAACAGAAAGGGCCTTCCAGACATGATTGCTTTCACGCAAAGCATGTGCCTGCGCCGGCGAAAGGATCATCGGATTAGAATGCTCGTCAGTGCCGGCTTCGACGAGAGTGATGTCACATCCCGGGAGATATTCAGCCAGGCGAGAAGCAATAACGGTGCCAGTAAGTCCCCCGCCGATAATCAGGTAATCGGTTTCGGTAACAGGCGATTTCGTCGTTGCAGAGCTCATTATGAACGGATCATAGGCCTCGCACCGACCCAATGGGAACTTGTGAGGCAAAGATAATACTGTTGAAGCTGGGACTCCTTGATGGAGTGCCAAGATTCAAGAGCACTTGAGCAGAAAACATACGTAAGTATGTCAGGATGGGAACAGCTGACTAGGTCCTTATAAGGGACGCAACTTTCCCCCGCACCTTCATTTTGCGGAAAAGAGCTAGGTAAGACGGGTCAGCATCTTCCTATGCCCGATCCGTGTCTGTGTTTGAGGAAAAGGAAAGTCTGACGTGAGAAATAGAGGTTCGACGGGAGACTCGGAGTGGCAGGGGGAAGGGTTGGGGTGGGGCAACCGAGAGACTCCAATAGCTTGTTAGAACGTTGACAGTCAACCAAGAGGGAAAATGGATACACCCACGTCCTTAAGGTATAGGTTGGCTTCGGCCACACTGTATTCATCCTTTCAACTGTATAACTGTCTATCTATCTACTCAGTCACTCATTTCTTCCCCCCAGACCTCACACACAAAGCATTCAACAGCTTCATACATATCCCAATAGTTATCTCGCAAAGGCACCTCAAATTATCCCTTCCTCCCTTTACTTTAATTATACTTATTCACTAGCTTAAAAAGGCCTTTATCTTTAGTTATAAAACTATAGATATAAAGGAGAACTAGACTATTATACTTTCCCTTTATTATCTTATAAACTATTTCCCTTTCCTTCTCTAAAGATTTTAAAGCTACCTCTTAAAAGTCTTAGGTATAGGCTATTTTAAAGAGATCGGAAATTCGCACAGTAAAAAACGGAAGGTACACAGGTATATTGTTTACACCTACGCTACAGCTAATCAGAGCGCTCTATTCAACGTCACCTTATATATACACCACCTACACTAAGTACTTCTAATACCCCTAACCTATAGACCTACTAATCCCCCTATACCTAGTAAATAACACTCTTTTACTAACTACCTATAATATATAATATATATAAAATTCTTCTTATAATCGATCGTTTAGCTATTAAAAATACATCTTTATTAGTTAGAATTAAATTTTCTAGTGTTATAGTAATAGTATAGACCCTTAAAATACTAGGGTAGAAGAAACGATTGTGTATTGTTGTTTTGTATAGCGAATGGGTGGTGTAAAAAAACGTTGATGTATAGGGTGTGTACTTGTACCTGTGTACCTTCCGTTTTTTACTGTGCGAATTTCCGATCTTATTTTAAATCCTTTCTTTATCTTAACTTCTTTTAAAGTTAGCTATATACTAAGATAGGGGTTATTATATAAGCTTACCTAGCAAGGGTCTTCTTTATATATATATATATATTAGTGGTAGAGGAATAAGTTTTTAGCTAGAATTTCCTTTATAGGACTATGAGCTTATATAGGGACTATCTTAAGACTATTCTCGCCTTGCTATATAATTGCTTCGCTGTTACTTTAGTCAATAGCGCTATTAGGAGCGGTTCTCCCTAGCCTTATCTATATATTATAAGGCTAAGGCTATATACCTACTTATTATATCTAACTACTGTTATTAGTAATATATGTTTTTTTAAATACTAGGTCTTAAGCGTTTATAACTATATAAAGGCGCTGTATATAGCTATAGCTGTATACGGAATAGAAACGGAACTAGTTAAGGTATAGGTTACTGCTTACACTGATAGGACCGAGCTAGGGTTTCCAACCCTCCCCCCGGATTCGTAGAGCCGGAAATAAATAAAGGAACACTAGCTAGGCCTCTTAGTACCTACTTAGGTTTTCTTCTTTACTATTACTATTAATTTTCTGTTTTTCTATCCTTCCTTTTTACTCTAACCTAGGTTTAAACCTAGGAGTGTCTTAGGATAAAGCTCCTTTATTAAATAGCTTAAAGAATAATTATCTAGGCTTATAACTAGTTAACTAAGAGGTAAAATAAATGCACCTATGCCCTTAAGGCGTAGGTTACTGCTTATACCGATAGGACCAAGCTAGGGTTTCTAACTCCGACCGGCTTACCGCCCCATGCATAGACAGCATTGTGACAGCCGCACAGACGAGGCCAGCGAGACCGTCTCCAGCGGCGCCACACACTACAACCGTCAACATCAGTAGTCTAAGACTAATCTGCCCCGCCACACACAGGGGCCGATACTATACCATAGGATATGAGAATCTGACGCGTAAAGCTCGCGTGAGAACAAAGCTAGAACGCCTAGAAGGGCACTGGTGACGAACGGCCTCATCCGCTTGTGAACTCGTGGCAACGGGCAAGCTGTTCATTTTGCTATATTATCTTCCAAGGTTGCATTCGTAGAAGCATTCTTCGGTTCCTGTCTCCAAACTCTTCTCCTGCAGTATTAGAACCAGTCCGGCCCTCAAATATCTCAGCCGTGGGTTGAGATTTCCACAAAATGGATAAGCCAGCTCTCGGGGCAAGCATTGCCGACCTTTCTCG
This sequence comes from Diaporthe longicolla, assembly GCA_000800745.1. NCBI lineage: Eukaryota > Fungi > Ascomycota > Sordariomycetes > Diaporthales > Diaporthaceae > Diaporthe > Diaporthe longicolla. Next base: position 273,191 of record JUJX01000038.1, read on the forward strand.
TAACGAGATGGCAAAGGCTCTCAAGGATGTTGCGGATCGGCTTCCTCGTGACAAATTAGATGGTTGTCTTGTGAGTCTTGCGGCTGATCTCAAAATCAGAGAAGACGTTGCGACAGCGGTAGAGCAGTCTCAGGTGAGCCAAAGTGCAGCGTCAAAATCTTGAACACAAGGGCTAACAGGTTTTAAGTTGTCTCCTCAGTCTCTCGCATCGGATGAACCACGGCTCCCACGGCATTCATTCTTGGGCCGTGTTTTGGAAACAATTCGACGGAAGCCGAGGCCGGACTCATCGATCGAGACGAGCACAATTAGCTCGAGGACATCAACACTTGTCCCAGACCGGGAGTCTGTGGCTGGTGATGTCCAAGTATGCGACAATTGCCACAAGCTTTTCCTGTTCCCAATGCGAGAGAAACGGTACAGTAAATGGAGCTGTATCGGCCATCCAGGTATGTAAGCCTACCACATGTTGAATCAGCCTAAGCGCTGCAAGCCGACACACTCTAATCATGTACTCGATCTTTACACAGGAACATTGGAAGAGATCCAACATCTATTTCCGGATGCTCGAGGCCTTGCCCAAATGAAGCATAAATGCGCTACCTACGGTCGCACACTCCCACAGAAATGCTGGACCTGCTGTCTCAGCTCTGAATTCGAAAGCGGCTGCAGTCAGCTCGAATGGCACATCTGCTCTAATCCTCAGCCCGCAGCCTCATCGTTATCAGAGCAAGAAACACCCATGTAGCTTGAATGGGCACTTTGCCTCAAACTTGGGACTATTCAAGTTGTGCTTTTAAGTGTGCTTCCAGGTACCACTGTTGACGTGGCCAGTCTTACCGAAGGTCTGAGTCTTCGGACATCCTGAAGTATTCGAAGCTGTTCCAATGTAGGAGGAGAACCTGTGTGCTACAGCGTCCGCAACAGTTCATGTGGGACAGAGGAGCGGGCAACAAGGGCCGGCTATCATCGTCGGCCTTTGATTATTCATCACACCAATCAGTCGAATATTTGAAGCCGGACTAATCTCTGGTAAGATCTGCCCCCGCCGAAGCCACGCGAACCTTTTACTGACCAAAGAATTTGAAGTTTTCCCTTACAATTCTTAGGACGGATCAGTCCGGCAAGAATTGCGCTCTGCCCAAACGGTAAAAGCCTCGCAGAAGTCAACTCACACTGCTGCTTGAAACCGTTTTCGATGCCGGAACCTTCATCGCGGAATACTTCGCTGGAGAGTATGATAGTGCAACATTGTGCAGGAGAGTTCCTAAAATCCAAACGTTCATTAGGAACAGCTCGACCGAGTCTTTCATCCATCCATCTCCAGACTGTAATCTCGTCTTCAGGCTCAGACACGACTCGGATGAGATGGATACTTTAATCGGCCTCGAGCACATCGCTGGCGCGCCTCTCTTCGATCAGCTAGACAGCATGATCATCTCACTGACTTCATTGTCTGACATGAAAATGAGCGACTGGCATTTTTGCCTTTCGAGAGTCGACACCGCTTTTTGCAATAACTACTTGAAGCAATCGTGTGCCCAGGTGGCACAGTGCTTCCTCCATCAGCGCTAGTAATGCTAGGTGCAGCCACACCAGCTAACATCTACCTACACACCTTTTACGTCCACCTACCCATCTATTTTCAGCAACCTACCTAGTACCTACTTTACTAAGCAACTTCCTTACATTCTAAAGTACCTTTTACTCTATATTAAATTTCCTCCTAACTTAGCTTAATATCTAAAATTTGAATACTTTAAGTATAAAGCCCTTTCTAACTTCTACTAAAACTCCTTTTAGTATACTTTCTAATATACTTTAATCTATATATATTTAATTATAAACTAAATATTAAATTACTAATTAATTATAGCTTTTTAACTTTCTAAAAATTAAAAGTATATATTTAGATTATAATTAAATATATATAAGTTAAAATATATTAAAAAGTATATTAAAAGGTATTTAAAAGGGTTAGAAAGGGCTTTATATTTTAAGTATTTTAAGTATTTAAATTTTAAAGAAATTTAGAGAATCTTTATTAGGTATATACTTTTATATAGGCCCTATATATAAAATATTATACTAGGTAGGTTATTGAAAACAGATAGGTAGGTGGATGCAAAAGGTGCGTAGGTAGACGTTGGCTGCAGCCACACGGATGTACTTCATGCAGACCATTATCTCTCGATCCTTCACCTCTCCAAACCTGAACCGGGAGTCCCAACTTGCATGTTTCCAACATTGAAGGTTGTCGTTCTGCCATACCCTAAGTAATGACAGAAGTCGGGACATTTTACAAGTGGCACCGCACACCTCTGATAATCACGATGAGAACAACTTGTCTTCATAGTTCTGTGTCATAATCTGTCTCGAGATTGAAATATGATACCATGTGAATAGAAAAATGTCTTGATCAGTACAACTTCGCGCCCCTGGGTATCTCCTTTCGTGTCGTGATACTGTACATATGATACAATCTACCTGCAAATTCTCCAACGCTGGAAAGAAACGCAACCCATGAGATTCATCAGAACTTCATTTTCTTCCGCCGCCGGCACCAGGCTTTCCAGCAGCAACCTTGCCCTTCGCATTCTGCGCCGCACCGGTGACCTTGCTGCTCACCGGGTTGACAATCAAGTTCGCCAGCACAATCTCGACAAACTGCCTCGCGTAGATGGTCCCGATCATCCCCTTGGGCTTGAAATTCGTCTTCTTGACAACAAAGTCCATGATAGCCGCCGCCGCGCCGACAGTGATGGTCCTCGGGATGCGCTGCTTCCACGGCACCTGCGTGCCCACCGCGATCTTGATGGCCGCCACCGCGGCAGCATCGAGACCGACCTTCCCCACGGACTTCATGTCGACGCCCTTGGTGATCTTGTCCAGGAAGGACTTGGCCGCCTCGCCGTCCGGGTCGATGTAGCGCGCCGACGCGTCGCGGTTCTTGCTGCTGCTTTTCTCATCGGGGTTGCTCGCCTTCCTCGAGCCTGCCTCGGAGCGGGCGCGGGTCGACCGGCTTGTGGCTCGCCGGCGGGGTGACTTTTCCAGGGCCTCGTCTGATGAGTCCCATGAGTCGGATGGGATGGGGGATAAGGAGCGGTAGTTTGAGTCGTGGCGGGAGTGGGACGCTGTTGACGCGTCTGAGCGACGGCGCAGTTGCTTCTGGTCCCGGCTTTCTGAGCGGGTGCTCGACGTGTCCGAGTGCCTGGAGGAAGAGTGGCGCCTGCCAGTGTTGCTGCGCCTCTCGCTCGAGTCGCTGCCGTCGGATGTCAATGACTGCCGTCGCGCGATTGCGGAATTGTGTCGCTCGCGATCGCGGTCGCGATCCCGGTCCCGGTCCCGATTCCTGTCGCGGTCGCTCCGTCTCGACGAGTTGGATGCATCACTTTCGCGCCTGTCACGCCTTTCCCTCCTGTCCCGTTCTGATGCACTGCTCCGCCTCCGTTCACTTCTGTGCCCGTCGGAAGCGTCTGATCTCCGTCGGTCGTCTTTCCTGTCCCTATCTGAGACATGGCGTTCTCGCTCATCCTTGGCTGGGTCGACTGAGGCCGAAGTCATGTTGTTGTACTCGTCGTCGTCAACTTTAAGGTAGTACTTATCCCTGGGGTCGTAGTCCGAGTCGCTGTCAAAATCCCTCTCCTCTCTTTCTGACTTCGAATCTGCCGCCTTGGACTCATCAGACCGACTTGACCGTCTGCCTGACTCCGCGTGATGTTTAGCCGATTCGGCGTGATAGTCTCTTAACGCATCTTTCTGCACGTCGTGTGTGTCCTTGGGGGAGTTTGCTGCAGAGCCCCCATAGCCGCTGTCGACCGAGGAGGCGTCATCGCGATCCCGATCCCGCCGGCTGCGGTGTGAGTGCCGGGATCGACTACTGTCCTGGGTGTGTCGTTCGGGTGCCATAGCTGTTGAAAGCAGAGTTGAAGAGAGATGGCTGATGTGGTATAATTTGGAAGTGTTCTTGTCTATATGCTCATTTTCACAGCATTCGTTCAGTACATGCACTCTACTAGTAGGATTGTTGGTGTGAGACGGCGAAGACAACAAAGAGTAAGGTGAGAATCTGGGGTCGGGCGCCAGAAAATGCCCAGATGGATGAGACGGTGGTATTAACCCCAACGGGCAAGGGGGCAGCTTGTTCCAAGGTTTTCGCCACACCATCTCGGTCCCATCCGCCAGCCCGTCGATGACGTCCCCCAGGTCCCCTGCCAGCCTCCCCGCGTCATCCTTCACACACCCGGGAATAAGGTTGCACAGTTGCAGGTAGCCTGCATCTGCTCCTCCTCCCAGGCCTCCCTCCTCCCCCCCTTTTCCCCAAATAACACCCTGCTGTTCTGGCTCGTGTGGCCCGTTGACTTGTCAATGTTTCATTCAAAGAGCTATCATCCTGGCCATTGCCACGCTGCCGATACATCGCTCGTGCACCCGACAGACTGGGCAAACGGGCAGGTGTCTCGGTTGCCAATGACGGGACGAGAATATGCTAGAATTACGGCCGATGGGAAAGGAGGGCTTGCGACAAGTCTCGTCGACTCCCAGTGGTCCATGTCTCTGCCGTTGTGGTGTGTAGTGACGCACGTTGACGGCCACCAGTCTTAAATGCTCTTCTATGACTCTGGTCCCCAACCTTCGTTGGCTCCCTTATTCCCGCTTCGTCATGAAGATAGGTTCAAGAAGATGCTTCAGGGATGTGCCGCCGTGAACTCCCGGGGTTCGGAGAGTCTGTGCCCTGCACCCATGGAGATCATGCCCTACTAGGGCCTGTTTAATCATGGCAGCTTGACAACCCCAAAATAGTATCGTCTCTATCAACAACAAGAATGCGCGTCTCCACTTCTATTCTCATCGTGGCTTTCAGCTGGTATGTTGACGCACGCATAGCTAATGGCGCATAGATATTTTGGGAGAGAACAGACGAGTTCCGCGTTGATAGCAGTGACCGTCTATCTGGTACCATCTGATTAATCGTGAACCGACCATTCTCCACCATGTCGCAGTTCGGTGCGTTACCCAGGTCTGTGAATGGCCTCCTTGGTGTATCTCGTCATGGGCCAAGCTTCGCGATAGGTCGTTCTGTCACCAAGCCGAGTCGCTGGGGTTTAGAGTGTCAATTCATCATCCTTCTCTAGGTAAACGCGGCTACTAGTAGATTCTATCGTAACAGGTGTGTCGCACTGCGTATAGTTGTAGCACGGACTCAGTAGGCCTCCTTGAGATCGTCATTATCACGTGGTGGAAATTGGATTCATATGACAAACCTCAGACATGATCTTGAAGTCGAGATTGATCTATCATGCTATCAATCTCCACAACGTTTATTATAGCATGATGTATAAGCCATGAATGAGGTAGCCCCTTTTTACTCAGTGAAAGGTCAGAATGACGGTACATCCACGTCTTGAAACTAAGCATCTTTCATTAGATGCATGTGTCACACATGACGGTCGGCACGTTACCGATGATTCTATGAGTTCAAAATCGGTAGTACGGTCTCACATGGATGACTATGGGCCGTCCTCGCTTCTTTGCACTCCTCCAGAGTCGGATCTGACAGGTGTGATTCTTAAGTCACTCGAGGATGGCTTGCGGGTATCACAAGAATCTCAATCTCGGCCGAACGCCCATCACTTTTGCGTCACAGGAAGAGGAAGAAGCCCTTCCTTCCGTGTGACCATACTCTGTCAGGTGTGCATTCCGGTCTCTAATCACTGGCAAGAAGACAAGGGCAATACATTCGGGAACTGCAAGAGACTTGGGAACGAAACAACCAGGCCCCTTCACCCAATCGCCCTGAGAACATCCAGCAGACTCTCCCAGATCATGATGCCCTCTTCCCACGGCGCCGCATGCCTCCCCGTGCATCTACGTCCCCTCTGCACCCGCAGCCCACCCACCTCGCGCAGCCGTGCCTCCAGCCTCTCGGTCTGGGCCATCGGCACAAGCTGGTCCTCGCCGCTCTGGTCGAGCACCACCAGGCGCGGCAGCCGTCCCTCCGCCATCCGCGCCCGCAACGCCGCGACCTCGAACCGCCTGGTGGTCCGCCGCCCCAAAGGTACGGCCGAGCAGATCCACATAGACATCCCGCAGCTGCGCGTGCGAGGGGCCCAGGCCGTCGACCAGGTCCGGCAGGTCGTAGAGCCCGTTCATGGCGACGTGTGCCGCCGGGGTGGGAGGCTCCCCCTCCGGGTCGATGTTGTTCTCGTCGTCATGGCTTGAGGACGACGAGGTTGCGAGGCGCCAGTAGCGCGGGGCCTGGTAGATGGCCTGGAACGAGAGGCACGCGCCCGCGCTGTGGCCGGTGAGGATGTACGAGCCGTCCGTGAGCCCGAGCGACTTGAGCAGGGCGAGGCCGCGGAGGACGTCCCGGACGTGTTGCGGGTGGACGGCCGAGCGGGAAGGGTCCGCGTGGTGGTCCCTGGCGGCGTCGTAGGGCAGCGTCGGGTGCGTCGGGAAGTCGGTCAGGGTGTAGTTGAGGGAGGCGATGCCGGAGATGAGCCCCGGTTGGACGCCGTTGAACGCTGGCGTGAGCCACCGCCGCCTCGATAGAGGCCGCGGTGAGTTGCGGGTCTCGCCAGGCGCCTCCGTGGAAGTGGACCTGCCAGCGCGGGGGTGTCGCTGGAGAGGAAAGGATCAATCTAGGAAGAGAGTCAACAGGCTGTCCGACCAGGCTATCGTTCTCTGATGATCGAGGCAAATACACGTTGAGGGTCTGGAAACGGTGTCCGTTCTGAACGTAGGGGATGTCTTTCGCAGCTACCACTGGAACAGGCTGGGCTATGTGCGGACTCTTGACCTCGGTCTGCTGCCATAGGACGGCTTGCCTCGAGGATGCCATGGTGACTGGAGAGATTTCTGGTTCAAAAGGTGTGAGGGTTTTCAGCAGGTGCGGTCGTCAACGAGCAGGCCTTCGGTACGGTTGGGTAGAGTGATGCTATTAAGTAACCGAGACCTCTAGGGATCGTCAGACGCAAAGTCTAGCATTGCACGGCTTCAGCTACACTATATTTTCTTCTTAACTATCTATCTATCTACTATCTCCTTAGCTATTAAACTCTTCCCCCTAGAGCCTATATATAAAGTATTTAAGTTCTTAGTACTTCTACTTATATTAATCTTCTATAAGTACCTAGAATCTCCCCCTTCTTTCTTTATTTCTTAAGTATCTTATAATTCTCTTAAAAGAATTCTTATTATTAATAATAAAAGTATAAATATAGAATAATATAAATTTATTATAATATTCTTTTATATTCTTATAAATACTCTTTATTATTTATTTAAAGCTTTTTAAATATTTTTATAAATATTTTTTATATATTTATTCTTAAAGTAGTTTATTTTAATTTTTAATTTTCATTAACTATATATTTAAATAAATATTTTAATTATATAAGCTTATTTAATAAAAGTTTTTTTATATTTTTAAATTATATTTTAAAGGTTTTTAAAATTATATATATATATTAATAGTAGAAGATTATATTTTTAGTTAGAATTTCTTTTATTAAATTATAAGTTTATATAAAGATTATTTTAAAAGATTCTTCTTAGTTTTATTATATAATTACTTTATTATTTATTAACTATTAAATTATATATTAGTAAGTAAGTTTAATTTATAATATTATTAAAAATAATACTTTTTAACTTTATTTATATAGTATAAAGTTAAAATTATATATTTATAAAGAATTTTATATTATTATTAATATTATATTTTATTAATATTAAGTTTTTAAGTATTTACTACTATATAAAGGGACTATATACTTTTAAAATATATATAGATTAAAAGTAAAGCCTCCTCTTAGTATTATATTTAAGAGTAGCTTTTTAAATAGTATATAGTATAAGTAGTTTATCTCTTTTAATAAAAAAATAGATATAGAAGAGTAGTAACTAGTAGCTAGTATACTTATTAGTATTTACTAGGACTACTTCTTATATCTACTTTAATCTCTATCTTAGTAGTTTAATAGCTTTTAAATATATTTAATACTTATCTTTAAATCCTTTCTATAAGTATATATATAATCTATATAAAGATAACTATTAATATATAAAGTTTATTAAAGACTTTACTACTTTTATATAACTTTTAGTAGGATTTTAAGGATACTTTTTATCTAATAGTATAATAGTAGAAGTATAGCCTTAGTCCTTATATTTATTTAAGAAAATAATTAGCTTCTTATTAACCTTATTAATATCTATCTAACTTTTCTTAATAAGACTATGTAATATAATATAGAATATATTAAACTAAATAAAGCTTAGAAATATATAGATATATTTAGTATATTATAATTAATAATAAAGGTTAGTAATAAACTAAAAGTAAATAAAAGTTAATAAACTACTATTAAAAGTACTTTTAAAGTTTAGTTTAAACTTACTTTTATAACTTTTAGTTTAAAACTTACTATTTTCTCTCTACTATTCTTCTTTAAAATTTTAAAGTAAGTATTAGTAGAAACGTTATACTATCTAGAGTTAATAGATTCTCTAGTATTTATAAAGCTTAATACTAAGTCCTAGCCTCTAAGTAACTAGGTAATAAAGTCTAAGTAGATACCTCTAAGGGCCTAAACATCGTCAGATCTACCATTAGCCCCCTCTAAGTTATATTTAGGTGGACGAAATTGGTTCCGTTTCTATTCCGTATACAGCCGTAGCCATACACAGCGCCTTTATACAGTCGTAAACGCTCAAGACCCAGTGTTTAAAAAACCTATATATTGCTGATAATAGTGGTTAGATACGATAAATAGGCACTTGGCCTTAGCCTTGTGACGTACAGATAAGGCTAGGTGGACGAGAGCTTGAGTTGATCGGTCCGGGTTCCCCTGCTTTGCTAAAGGTAGTATGACTTGCTTTAAACTCGGTGAGGCCAAAGTCCCGAGGTCTGTGATCTTGAGTGTTCCCTGGTTGACATCCCCAATCTGATCCCGGAATAACAGTACGTTGTGCGGCTTAATGTCTTCATGATGCCCAGTCACGGTCTTTAAAAACGCCTCGCGCAGAGCTTTGGCTCCTCCGGCGGTTTTGGGATGTTGTACGACGAGATAATCCGGGCATTCTACGCCGCAGTATGCTTTGGCACAGAGCTTCCGACTGCGAGACTATGAAGAAGATCAATTTCCAAGGAGCTGCCCCACCGACATGGTTTTGAATGTCATACGAAGGCCAGATTGAATATCTTGACCTACCATTCAACCAGGTATCTTGGGAGGAAGATTTCAACCCGCCGTGGACAGACAGCAAGACAGCGACATGGTATAGCATTGATGATTCTCCGAAGTCGATGGCTTGGACGTGCTCATCCGGGATCTACAACCGTCATCTTCCTTGGCGACAGAGGAGAGCAAGATCACCATAGATGTTGTCGGGCGGACGAAAGAACACAAAGCCTCGAAATGCGTGGTGCTTGAATGGTCCGGGGGAGGGGTTCATCACGACAGGGAGGACGCATTGGCGGTAATGCTGCAGTATTGCTAGTCGCCGGTGACACAGTCGAGCGCATGTCGGAAAATCCGGTCTTTAGTCGTGTAGGAGTCGCTTCTGTACCAGATAGCTGGATTGATTTGTCGACCAGCGGAGAAGAAGGGTTGTTGATCTAGCTGAGTTTACTCGTTCGTCGCACGGCAGACCAGATGGCGGACAGGGCGTTCAAGTTTTGGATCCAGTGTCAGTCTTTTTGGTTTTTCGTTTCTTAATCTTTTCTTTCACTGCCTTATATGACAAGTCTACCAGAAATACCCTCTTGAGCCATATATATCTCCACTCGGCAGCGTCACTGTAGGATGCTGCAAAGCAACTTGTTCATCGGCCGAAGGAGCGCACGTGCCCTAAGGCCAATGATCAACACAAACACTATTGATTCAATCTAGCCGAATTGTGGCTGAATTTATTCATCTGCCTGCTTGGCTTACCTTTTCTGCAGGAGCTGACGTGCAGTGCGGGCTCGTATCACTTCCAAGGTTGCTCAACTAGCTCCACGAAGCCCGTCGGGATTTCGATCATCCGTCTTACTCTCATCGGACTCTAGCCGGTTGTCCCCTCGAAACCAAGCAACGATAGCAAAATCAGTCCCTCGAGTAATCTAGATTGTTTCCAATGTGAACAATCTTGTTGCCTACCGGTGCCATTGCTTTAAGTGTTAGATCGCTCGGCCCTGGGTCATGGAGTTTCCACACAGCAGCGCACAGCATCCAATTTTCCAGTACAATTCCAAGATGGATACTTACAATCCCGATCGATGGTACGTTCCCTTGCGATCTTGGGTCTTCTTCTCATAGGACCACTGTCAAATAAATGCTGACCCTAATTCTAGCCCAGTCTACGCGGTTCGTCGTCCTCAGACGTCTGCCATTGGGAGCCGCCTGTGTTTAACCTAACCAAAGACGCTGACGATGGGTTGTGCAGTCCTTCTTCGGCGCAATAGGCTGTGCCATGGCCACCATACTTTGCTGTCTCGGCGCCTCGTACGGGACGGCCAAGTCATCAGGCGCTGTATTCAGCGCAGCTATAATCAGGCCCGACAGCTGGACGCGCAACATGTGAGTCCCTTTCGTGCCCTGTGTGTTGATGTTTTATGTTTTGCTTTCTTTTGCAGTTGGTTTTATGATGCAACGCTGACGATCCGCGATTATGGCAGGCTTTGTGCAGTGATGGCCCAGATCCTGTCGATCTATGGTCTGGTCACGAGCGTCATCATCAGTAATGATCTGGGTGAGAAGATGGCGCTTTACACAGGTTTCATCCAGCTAGGCTCAGGCCTGGCTGTCGGACTGTGCGGGATGGCTGCAGGTTTTGCGATTGGCATTGTTGGTGATGCTGGCGGTGAGACATCCTCGGCTACACATTCTGATATTGAGAAGTAAACACGGCCGTGCTTTGAAGATTACTGACATCATTGCAGTGAGAGCAAACGTTCAGCAGCCACGCCTGTACACAGCCATGGTGCTCATCTTGATCTTCTCTGAAGTGTTGGGGTTGTACGGACTGATTGTGTCGATCCTCATGCTGTCAAGGTCTACTACTGGAGTCACACAATGTGTTTACTAGTTGAAGATTTGCCGCACGAACAGCTGAAGGACCATGCAGTGAGTACGGTCTTAGGGTCAGGAAGCAGCCAACGCATTTCCTACACCCAATTTAAATCTCATGAGCTTTGCCGTCTGGAAAAAGGAAAGCAGTCTAGCTATGTCACCACGCCTAGTATTTATCATGATTTTACGAGATCATTCCACCCGGCCAGGATCGTCGTGACCGCTGAGTACGATGCCTTAACAGCTAAGGCTGGCCCAATCGAGAATAGGAGATGAAGTAATTATATATGATAGAGTTTTCGAGACTCAACGAGACAGGCATAACCATTCTCAAAGGATGAAAAGTAACACCGAGCTTAGATCAAGGGTGACACTGCTCACAGCTGCTTTAATCTTTCTCCCAGGAGCTATTAAGTATCCCATGTTCCGTCACATGCGCAGGTTCCCACCTTCCTCAAGTGTATTGCCTGCACCTGTCTTCATCTGAACAATATTTATACTGGTCCATTCGCCATAGACACAGCCCTTTCTCCGTGCTCATCGTTGGGATCCCAGCACAAGTCTTTCCAGGGTGAAAATACCTTATCAGGCGATTGGGGCTGATATCCAGGGGAGCAGGCATCAGCTATGCGGAGGCGTGACTCTATGCGGGCCAAACCGAGCCAACAGGGATCGAGACGTTCCCAGTAGTATCTCTCCAGAGCCTGCAGATACACGACGTCGTTAGTGCAGTATCTCACGGTAGTAGGAGCTAGCGGTCGGCTGGAAAATATGTCACGGGACATGAGGCAGCGGACCTCCTTCTTTGTTCTCAGCCAGCCTTCCCGATCCCCGGATCCCACTTTTAGATCGCGCCTGATCGCGTTGTCGAGCCCACTGAGCCTGCTCCTGTCCACCCCCTCTGGACGGGACGCATTCTCGAGAAGCTGCACGTCCATAACGCCAGCGAGCTTAACACGGAAGTGGGCCCACAGAGCATCAGCGTCGTTCCTCACGTCCCAGAAATATTTCGGCATTTCGAGGTCCTTAAGTGTAGACCTAAGGGTTCTTCCATTCTTGGCCCTGGTGCTGAATGCGGCTTCCCCGAGGCGCAGCACGTCGATCACACCCAACACATTTTCCGGTTGGATTAGTACCGTCACGATAGTGAGAGTTCCATGACGGCCCAGGTCTTTGCCTTCTAAATCCAGGTAGAGTGAGCTGCTAGGTTTGATGACAGCGAGAAAGGTCTGGAGCTGCGGGCTGGTGGAAATGACACTTGAGCGTGGCGCAGACATAGTGTTGAATCGCTGCGGTTCGTTGATCAGAATCAGGCTGTGGATTTGACGTGAAACAAGAGTTCTGGTGTGGATATCAAGTCGTTTTTCGGTCGAAAGCGTTAAGATCAAGTTACAGAGGGGACGAAAGCTCTCGCTCTGTTAATGGGCGAATGTTATCCGTTCTTTTGTCGCTTTTAAACGCCTCTAAAATATTAGCTCTTTTGCGACTTGTGTCGACGGTTCTAGTCGACAGCACCGTCGGAAGCCATCGTCGCTAGCCTTGTCTGTGCGGCTTAGGTCATATGCCACTATTGTTATTCAACGCTGGGTCGTTAACTATATGAAGTAACCGTCCATGCCTTTGGATATCTTGTACGAATGAATCCCGAAACCACTGCCAGTGGATGGCTTCCTACGCAACCTTGTATGCACACCCAGTGGACCCCAGCGAAAGTCGTGTATTGTTCCAAAGAAACCCATGTCATAAAAATGTTCCCTCATGTGCCACACCAACCATGACCGATTTATCTTTATTCTCGCAAGAACTGTTAAGAGTCGTGTGGCCAGGAGTGTGACAATGTGGATTCTGTCCAATCCTAACCACCTTTTCATTACAGTCCTCTAGTGAAAATTCAGGGTCGAGCGAGAAGGGAAAATGCTAGCAATGTTATAACTTTAGCGATGAGAAAATCGACCCCCAAATACGAATATTACAAATTGTACTAGCGTATTTGTTTCAGGTTTGTTCACGAATCCTGAAGAGTGCAATATAAGACAGTTGGGTCCGGATCATCGTCACTGGGCGCCTTCGGAGCCCGAGCCCGGGGTTGCATTTGGTAGAAGATGGTCGGCCTTTCCCAGCTGTCAGTGTCAGCTCTGGGTGCTTTAACATGGACTAATCGAATAATTCTGCGTCCCGGGGATGCTCTGATGCCCTTGTCTGTCAGCCCTTGGAGCTCCGCCTTCGAAAGGTAGAGCCTCCTGCCGTAACGATATCCCTGGGGTCTCCTTGGTGGCTTCTCAAAGATGCCATACGGTGGTATGCGGATAGCCCTGACCCTCGGCAGCCATGGGCCTTGGCCCTCTCGGTCTCCAAGCTGCGGGTAGTTGTCGTCCGCGGCTACGTAAGCACCCGGTGGCGCACCAAAGGGGTTAACGTCCCGGTAAAAGATGTTTGGTGGCGGGCCCCGGTCTGGGTCAACCGGGTCTATCCTGATTGTGAACATGCCCACAGGTATGACCTGCCCGATCACTGGGGAACTGGGCATTGCTCGGCCGTACTGGTATCCTCCTCTCGGAGGGGCTGGGGGCCTTCCAGGGGAAAACGCCGCGATGGGGACCACATGGCGTATGTACCCTCCCGGTGCGACAGGGGCGACGAGCCCCTCTTGGATTCCCGACGGCTGCCCAAAGGCATCGTTTCCTGTCGGGTCTCGAGTGACCATGTAGATATCCGGGATGACTTCATCTTCCGGGGAGATGGTGGACCACCTGCTGCCACTGCCGCGGTCGCTAAGGAACGTGTTTGATATCGCGCCAGGCGATGGAGCCCGGTCTCCGTTCAGCTGGCCCAACAGAGTGCCAAATGAAGCTGGATTCGCCGTGCTATTCGCCGCGCCATTTTGAATGGCCGCTCCATTGGGGCCAGCCGCCCGTCGTGCAGGCGTTACAGGAGGCGTCAGAGGTAACCGATTCGCTCCCCTTTCGCCGGCAGCCTGTGCTGGATCCGGGTCTGCATCTGGAGGTGGGGCAAAAACCGGGAGGCCTTGTGCATTCAGATGTAGCGTGTCCCCGTTTGAATTAAACAGCCATGCGGAAGTGTCAGGCGGCTCCTGATTGCGCCGTACTGGTTGTGGCTCTTTTGCGGTTGACCAGACACCGGAAATGGCCTGAAGACCTGCGCCAGCAGCATTCATCAGCCGGGAGATCATTGACCCATCACCCTGTGGGCCACCTTGAGCTCCTTGAGCTCCTTGAGCTGCTTGGCTTGCTTGAGGTGCTTGGCGTGCCCGCCGTCTACGAGGCCAAGGGTTCGTACGCAGAATACTCGATACAAATGCCAGGCGGGAAGGCGAGCGGTTGTTCCTACGGTTGGATGGTCGAAGGCCCGGATCGATAGCAGACGTCATCGGTAGATCGAGAATAGGGTCGACCATGTCAACAGCCTGAATGGAAACAGTCAACAAACATTGAACGACAGAATGCCAGGTGTGCAAGAAATTGGGAATAACATGGCACGTACGTCAGGAGCCTCGTTGACCAACTCTTCGAACCACTCTCGATCGTCCGGGTCATCATTCCAAGAGAGAATCTTGTCAGCCCTGGTCAAGTATGCTTCCAACTCTATCAAAGTAGGTCGATGAGCCGGCTGGTCTGCCAAACATCGGATGAGGAGCCCCTTGAGTTGATTGTCGTTGATATCCGCGTCTCGAAGCCAGCTTCCGTGGGTGTAGAACTGGTCAACCGCGTTACCATTGACATCACGGAATGTTTGAATCCCATCCGGCATCAAAGTGGCATCCGGACCATTTAGTGGACCGAAGGCAGCTGGAGGATCTGGCGGCAAGTTCTGTGTGATCATGTCATGTAGGACCTTTAAGTGGCTGTTAGCTTCCATCCTCGACCTGATTTACTGGGTCCCACTTACCATGCCGATGCCCCAGATATTGCTGGCTGCACCAAATCTCCCTGCGACCTTAGGTGCAGGGAATTCCTCTTGGGGGAGGTTCCGCACGTATTCCCATTCTTTGTGGAATTGTTCCTACAGACCAGTCAACAAGACTCTTTCTCGAATGGGTAGTTGGAATTCTAAAATGTATTCCTTACCGGCATGAAGTGGCGCCTATTACCCGCTCTTCGGGAGGCCCAAAGGTCTTCACTGTGTAAGAAATTCGTTTTAGAAAGATCTCAAGCTTGCCTCATTGCTAGCTGGGGCCAGTATAGCACTTACCGGTTGGCAACACTTACTATCCGAGGGAACGCTGCAATGGCGACATCGCTGAGCTGCGACATTGTTAGTGACTTGCTGCTGTCCGAATCCTGCAAAGTGAGAACAGGTTTGCCTTTTACCTTGAAAACCGGCACCGCTGGATGCTTTGCATCGTTTCCACCAATCAACACTAGTAGAAAAATATCAGGGGTCAATGGTTGTCGCATTACCAGGAGAAATACGGACAGTAAATGAGGCCTCGCACCATTGTATGGATCTAAGTCGAAGTGGACCATGCCAGATCCAACGCTTCGATAGTGCTCGTTGCCGGGAACTCTCTCTATTCCATCTTCTCCTGTCAGATCATCCCAGATTTCCTGCCCATCTTCTGTTATGAACAGCCTAGGCGGATACTCCATAGCAAGGCAGGCGCGTACAACTGGTTGGCGAAATAAGATAAGAGAGTTAGGAACATTTCATACTCTGCCAGAAGCACAAATATACTTACGGCAAAAGAAAACCTTCCACAGTACGCCGTTAGGGAACGCGGCCCCTGCGGCCACCGCTTTCCCTATCAAATTTCCCAAATTTCCGCCCTTCATAAACTCGAGGGATGCCAAGCCCTGGCGGTTGTCCATTTCTAGACAAAACAACTTCGAATTCTCCGTGAGCGGGGCACCGGCAAAGATGTCATGCTCCCACAGTAGAATTTGTAAAATGTGCGGTGCGCGTTTGAGAGCCTATGCGCAGGATTACCAAAAGTCAGCACCGTGCTGCAGAAGAGTATGCAAGCGATCACCGTTGTGCAGGAGAATGTACCAGGAAAGGCTCCAGGGTTCCAAGATATACGTACCCCCAGAAGAGTCTTTTCACGGTCTAAACTATCAATTTCCCTGGATGATT
The DNA here is from genome assembly GCA_000800745.1 of Diaporthe longicolla. NCBI lineage: Eukaryota > Fungi > Ascomycota > Sordariomycetes > Diaporthales > Diaporthaceae > Diaporthe > Diaporthe longicolla. The sequence continues at coordinate 289,339 of JUJX01000038.1, forward strand.
TGATGACGAACCTTTTGCGCACGCCCATCCTACTTGAGCGTACCTCAAAGAGAGTGGCTAAACTCGTACTGCCGGCTCCCAAATGCCGCAGCGATCTGATATCGAGACCCCGGGCTCGGAGATTGTTGCGGAGGTTTATCACAAATGTATCTTCCGAGCAGTCAGCATCACTTCCAGTACTGTACGACTCTGCCTGGGACAATTGGCTTGATCCGTATAGATCGCGCCATACCTGGCCTGGTGAAACAGCGTGGGGTTTAAAAACTTGTTGTGCCTATCATCCAAATCACTCCTCGGTCGAACAAAACCCGGGTCGGGAGGCCTGAACGGCAGCATGTTCGCCGCCTGCTGAGCACGATAGGTTTCATCGTCGAATCCAAAGGGGTTGTAGAGATCTGTCCAATTTTGTGGACGCTGTGGCGGGTTATAAGGGGCGATGGCCTTCGGCGGGTCCAAGAGCGCGTCATCCCATGGCGTCTCTCCTAAAGCTTCGTGTTCTCTCACCAGCCCTCGGCGAAGATATGCGAAGTAGTTATTCATTCGAAATCTTAGGTCCCGGAACTGCCTACTCCGCTGGACAACTGCGGCTTGCTGTTCCATTTGCAAATCTGCTTGCCATTGCCGCTGCACTGCAGGTGGTACTCCCACCGCAGCGGGTGCATCTGCTGGTGTCGCCAGGTCCACTGCGATGCTCACCCTCCGTGGAGGGACCACAGTCGGCGGGACTCCGAGGCCCCTAGGGGACCCCGGTAGAGAGTTCGATGTCATCTTCGATTCGAGTGATAGTTTTAGGCAATCTTCGTCTTTTCGGTTTGCCCGGGTGTGCACTGCGAAGGCTTTTCAGTCAGGCTCAAGTACTCATAATTGATTAAGATAAAATTATAGTACTGCGGGGTGCTTCTTTCAAAACAAATTAGATGTCTAAATGCTCCACTGATTTGAACTCAATATTTTGTGGGCGAGAGCATATTTGCGGAATCTGGCACTTTTCGAATGGTTTTGAACCGTCACCAAAACAAACAAAGGACGAAATTGTGATGAGATGTCTGCAAACGGCAGCAGCCGCCCTTTGTAATGAATGCATGACTTCAAGTTTTGGCCCATACGGTATCATCGACCCCTGTTTCTGGGCATAACAATTATCGAAATCTCGCGCATTGTTCGAAAACAATCTGTTCGATGATATATACTACACATGAGAATCAGAAAGGTCTTCAAGGCTCAACTTGTGAGTTTATAGTCGGCCACGCGCCAGCAATTTTCTTCATTTTTCCTGATCTTCTGGCCTGACCAGGTCACGGTGTGCTAGGAGCCTGATATATGGCTAGCCGACGGGCAACAGTGATTGACTAATCATGGTGTTGCATAAAGACCTGCTGACAACATTGCTGGTGACGAGCATCTCAACTCCTACTTTCGCGGGGGCTCTGGCATTGGGAGGGCATGGACTCAAGGGAGACACGGTGCTAGCTGCAGTTGCTGCCTACGCCGCTGTCCTCGTGGTCTTTATCGGGGCCAGCTCGTGATAGTGTTTTCATGGCTTCAGGGACTCAAGGGGTTGGGGCAATACCTTGTTGGCCCAGACCATAACATTAGTTGGACAAAATAACCGGTAAATCTATCCGTCTCATCACGTACCGTCGACATAAGCATTATGGTGCGTCTCAAAAGACGTAATAATCTATTCTCCATTGGAGATGAAGAGGCGGCTCAGTTATCTATTCAACACAGTCTAACATGTTCAGCCCTGCCCAAGATTCTTTTTTATGCAGCAGAAGCACAAGGCGTTCCACTGCCTATTCTCGTTGGCTGATCTCCGGCGCGAATAATCGGCTTCCCACTCAGGTCCCGGACCATGAGCTTGTCCTTGTCCTCGGCATGCACGCTCTTCCACATCTCGACTTCTCCGCCGCCCCTTATGACACCAACCCGCATGGTGCTCAGAAGGTTATGAGCTGCGTTGGAGTGGAGGTACACTCCGCCATTGAAGGTCGCCGTGGCATCCTTGCCGATGGCCGACGAAATCAGTGCCTTACCGCCAGGGTGCTCCTTAACAAAGTCCGTGACATCGTGGACCACGCCAGCGATCGTGACGAGCGCCCTCTTCTCACAGCCCTCTCCCTTCGACTGAGCCACGAAGTCGTCCCACTCGATTATGGGCAGCTGATCAAGAGGGATACCCCAGTTCAGCTTGGATCGCTTCTGGTCGAGCTTCTTCTGCAGCTGCTGCAACCTCCCCTTCTCGATCTCGTTTGCCCGGAACTGCTTCAGGTCATAGGCCAGGCCGACCTTCTTCCACAGCCAGATCATCCACTTGGTGGGGTCGTACTGGTACCACTCGATGGCGTTGCGGTAGTCCGAGGGAAATTCGTGGTGGAAGTTGTGGTAGCCCTCGCCAAGCGTCACCAGCGCCGTGATCCAGTTGTCGCGTGGGGAGTTGCGGTCGTCGAAGGGCTGGTCGCCGAGCCAGTGCGCGAGGGAGTTGATGCAGAATGTTGCCTGTTGTACAAATGTGGCGCGGAGCACACCGGCATAGATGAAACCGCCAACTTGAGGAGGATGTCAGCAGGACTAAGGTTGTATCACTGTCCGGGGAATGCACTTACACCAATCACCCCAACCGAAGCCGCAGACCAGGGTGGGAAAGATCAAGGCCATGAAGATCACACATTTCTAGGTTACCAGCATTAGCAAGAGAACGCAAGCATACAGGAATAATACTTACCAGGTAGTTGACATGCTGCCAGACAACAATGGGGTCCTCGTTCAGGTCGGTGATATCCGAGCGACCAATACGCTTCGGGTTCTGCTTCATGACGATCCACCCGATATGCGCATAGAGGAAGCCCTTGCGGACAGAATAAGGGTCCTTGACAGTGTCTGTGTACCTGTGGTGCGCGCGGTGACCCTTTGACCACCACCTGATGGATCCCTCAGCTGCACCAACTCCGACTGCCGCCAGGTAAAGCTTCAGAGGTAATGTCGCCTTGTATGAGGTGTGGGCCCAGAGACGGTGATATCCTGCAATGGCCACCACATTAGCTTATGCCCGCACACAGAAAAAGTAAAAGGATCTAGGGTCACGCATACCAGCTGTGATACCAAGACCGGTGTTGAAGTAGTAGATGATGCTGAAGAGAAGCGTCCAGCGGTTCAGTGGGTGGAAATACGCTGCCGCGAAGCCAATCGCTGGCACGCCGAATATGAAGAAGCTATTGAGCCAGTTGACATGGTGATACCAATTTGACCAGGTAATAGGGGTCTCTGTGATGTGGGGTTTCTTGAGGTCATATTGTCTCGACCTCAGTGGTTGGTAGTCTTTTGTGCCGTCGTTGACTGTGTCACCTTGAACCGTGCCTTTTGTGTTGGACTCCTGCATCTGGGATGCCGTGGTCTGGCGGGCTGTCGATGAGGCCATCGTTGAGGCCGCCTTGAATGATTCTAGTGCAACAAAACAGCACTCAGAAAAACCGATATCAATACGGCGGAAAGTTGAACTAAAAGGCTGGCTGTTATTAGCCTCTTCTTGCACAAACTAGACGGCAAGCGTGGATGTTATCTATTATCTCCACCGATTCGGTTGACTGGCTGCCGAGGTCAACAATACCAAGTGCATCTCCTGACAGCCATAGGTTGGGACTGGAATCACGTGGTACCCCAGGTCTGTTATAGTGTACGCTGTTGGGGGGGCGTCATAATTATTTTTGTTGAGATATCTAGGTTTACCTGCCTAACCCGATATTTGCGGGTGGATCATACGATCTAGCGCCCGAATCTGCCAAAAATCAGCTGTTTCAGCAGATCCAGGCTGCATGGACCACTTGCAAACTGGCACTTCGATCGAATGATTACCCATCCCATCTTCGCCTCTCAAATTGGTCGAATCCTGACCCGGGCAAGCGGATCACGGAAAGACCGACTATGAAAGTCCTTGAGGCGGAGCAACACCCGTTGCAGCCAGCCAGATTCAACCGGAAGTAATCGAAGCACTACGCTGCACAAAGGTCCAGTCCTTTGCCACGGTCCATAAATCTGCATTTGAGCATATCGTTGATTGGCTTTGCAAAAAGAAACAGTGCGAAATGTCGTTCCGACGACTTCCACTCATAAACTATCAGCGTGTCCCAACAGAGTAGAGCTGCAGCTGATATCCCACTTGCTGCATCAGCTGCCAGTCAACGACATCCTCTGACGTGACAAACGAGCGGTTGGCGATTGGCTTTGTTGAACCCAGTTTCGATTATGATCCACTCATTGCAATAGACAAAGTGAATGAGTAGGGGTACTTGATATTGTAGCAAACCATTGGGTTTCCTCCCTTCTGGAATAATCACAGGCGGATATTCAAGCATCAACTTATTTCTCTATTTCGAGACCCTCCTCTCTTTTCAATCGGGAGCAAGCATACGATGACTTCGGCAATACCTCCCCTCCCCCCTGCAATCTCAATGTCTTCATCACAACATACCCACTCTACATACACAAGAGTGCCGCGTACAACACAATCAGCCAATCAGCTTGAGAATCACAGGCAGTGCACACGTTGCGCCGCGAGACCAGAGACATTGATTCGTTAAATGAATTGAATTAAGATATACAGTGAAAAGCGGTACGTTCTACCTATGTAATTTTCCCAATGTGAGATCAGTAGACTTCCTCTTAAGCCAAGCCAGTCGACTTGCGAGCAGCATCAACAATGATATTGTTGTAATCTCCACCAGCCTCCCAGACAGCAAAGCCCTTAAGTCCAGTGTTCACAATGTACTCGCCCTTGGCCGTGATAGCCTGGGCATCGTCGTAGGACACATAGATCTGGCTGGTAGCGTTGTAGAGGAATGGCGTCTGGCTGCAAGTATCAAAGGTGGACTCAATACCAGGGAGCGGCTTGGCAGTCTCGTCCAGGAAGCCAGCCTCGGTGATCAGGCTCCAGAGCGGGTAGGTGCCCGACGGGGGCTGGGCGTTGCCGCAGTCGTCGATTGGCGGGTCGTCGTCCCAGCTGCTGCCCTGGAAGCGGTCGCTCGAGTTCTGGGCCGGGTAGAGGTTCAGGGTGCCGTTGGCGCTCATGGCGGAGGTCTCGTTGACGCGGAAGCCGTGGCCGTAGGCGGCGAGGCCGAGGACGAGCTTGTCGGCGGGGACGCCGGCGTCGAGCCACGCCTGCACGCCCATCTTGCCTGAGCCCATGATGTTGCGGGCGTCGCAGGCCGAGTCGAGGGGCGCGTTGGGACCCGCGGTCGAGGCCCAGGCGCCGTAGATATCGTAGTTCATGATCATCATGTAGTCGAGCACGTCGGCGAAGCCGCTCAGGTCGGTTGAGCGGTTGCCGGTGGCGTCGTTCCAGGGGAAGAGGGAGGTGGCGGCCGTGAAGGTGAGGTTGGGGGCCTGCTGGCGCAGCTCCTGGAGGAATGTGAGGAAGTTGGCGGTGTCATTCTCGTTGATGGCGTTGCAGCCGAGACCCTGCTTGTTGGGGTATTCCCAGTCGAAGTCAAGGCCGTCAAGTTGGTACTGGCTGACGAGGTCCAGGGCGTTCTTGATGAAGGTCGTCCTGTTCTCGGCAGAGCCGACATTTGATGAAAACCACCTGCTACCTGTCCAGCCACCGACGGATATGAGAGCCTTCACGTTCTATTCATTTTATGTCAGTGGGTGCCAAGTGAGAATCTGTCTGGTGGGAAGGACAAACATTTTTCTTGGCGTCTGACACGAAAACGGGAATTTGGTCAGGGGCAGACTTGGTCAGATTCAAGCTGTGGTCCTCGCTGGTTTCACTGCGCAGATTATTAGTCGATGCCGCCTACAAACAGTGTGCGGGCTCATTTGGACTTACGCAAAGGCATATTTGATCTCAGTGTACTTGTCCCATGGAATCGAAGACACTGGAAAGCCTCTGTTTGCGTGGTAACCGGCGAAATAAGTCGCGGCGACGAGACCACTCGAGTTTGTGGCCCGCTTGCTGCAACCCTTTGGTGCAGCACTGACGAATGGGACTGACGCTCCCAGAATGAGCGCAGTCAGAGACGTTGACAAAACCATAGTGAACAAAAATGCTAGTGTAAAAGAGTGTAAGAAACTAGTTGTGTTACAGGATAGCCTGTCAGTTCCACAGAATGACGAGGTGGAAACGCAGCAGGTAATAAACGTTTTTCGGACTCGAGCCAAGTCCGCAGCATAGCCTTGTGTGGGGTCCCAAATAAAGCATTGCATCCATAATTAATCTCGGGAGTCGCCAAGACTAGGGGGTTGACGAACCTTATTCCATGGGTGATGAATCACGCACGCACCCATCGCGGCAAGATCGGTCGCCTACGGCCAGGCACAGCCGCCCGTGTGGCCAGTGCGGCTTTGCTCGACGCAGGGAAGCAAGTAAAGTAACCAAGAAAAATAACTCTGGGCTATTTTACTTCTGGGCGCAGCTTGCTCGTTGCGACTACCACATCATGGCCTTTTTCGGTTGTCATCTGCCACCAGACGAACCTAACTTTGTCTGATCCGATCACGCGAACCAACCATTTCAACCGTCTGGTGGCCAACTATAATTCCCCAAGGGGAAACGATGTTTCGCCCAGGGTCGAGGAGGCTCAGTTCCGAGGATACGATTCGTGGGCCATGCGAGCTGGACCAGAACCTTCTTGCCGGGTAAAAAGGGTTCTCAAATGTTATCCATTCTACACGTGTTGCGCGTACGACGACGCACTGGCAGTCCTGGCGCGGCATTGTCGGTGCTCTCGGCGCGCCCTGCATTGCCTTTGAAGATCGCCACATGGACCTCCGCCCCGTGGGCCCCTTTTTTTATTCCCGCGCGTCAGGCTGGGTGGTCCATGCCCTGAGCAAGTTTGGCACAGGAACACGCCGTTTGTTGGTTCCCTCCTGGTGAAACTTCATGCCACCCACACGGTAGTGGCAAGAATAGAGCCTAAGTGCCGCCCGTGCCGGACTAACGTCCCTGCCGGGATGATTGGAGGAGCCGCCGAATCACAAGAACCTTCCAAGCTTTTACCCCTTGACCCTTAGAGATGGCAGGCCAATCAGCTTTATCACCAGTGCGAACTACTCGGCAGCAACGCGCTACTAGGAGATCGACTGCGAAATGGATTTGTTCTCAGATAGGGTGGGTCTCCTGCCAACACACTGCCGTCGGGTGTATATCCACTGCTTTCTTCGAATCGGGCCTTGTATATGGTTGTTGTTCGAGCGTGAGGAAATCCTGCTGGAAAGCCTGAGTCGCAAGCCGACAGCTTACTTTTCAGTTGGGCTAAAGACGAATACGCTGCGAGCTATCGACGCAAGACCTACAATATGCTCTTCGGGGCAAGTTCTTTCGATGATCTGATCCCAATACTGAACAGTATTAATAAGGGCATGCACCGTCTGTCCGTGGCTCTCAACGATACCGCTGAGGCTCACAGGCTCGAGGCCTTTAATAATCAACTGATAAAGAGGAGCCCACGGGCTTTCAAAGAGATTGCCGAGAACGTTTCGCTCCTACAAATGGTTGTGCGAGAGGAGGGACTGGATCCGATCTCCCTTCATTCAATCGTAGCCACCAGCTTCTTCATGAAATCGCTGGCCCAGGATGCGCGACGATGTTTCAACTGCAAGACTGAATTCCAGGAGTTCCCTGATGCCATATGGAGACCGTACAGAAAACATGTCCATTGCACAATATGTTGGCGCAGGATTTCTAAATTATCACCAGATAGCCCTTGTAACCCTTGGGGTTACAAGTGCGGACCCAAGTTGGTATATGGTTAATATATCGAAGTTTTGAGGTGCGTTCCTCGGCTTCGAATTGCTGTCAATTGACGAGGTCAATGGTAGAGACGAGGTACTACGACAACCTCCTGGTGCATTCAGAGCTCGAGGCAGCTGCAAACAAGAATTAGGCGTCTCTGTCATATTGCAATGGGAAACGGGGGAGCCTAGCTGCCAGGCTCTTGTGTCCAAAGCTCATCATGACAACCCTGCTCATTTTGATGGACCCCAGGATCTTCCGGTACGCTGGGCACGTGAGTCCCTCAAAGTCTGCAAGACCAAGCTTTCCCCCGTCGCCTGACCGCCGCAAAGAGCCAGCTCAGATAGAGCCACCAGGACTTACGATGCGTCTTGTATTAATACTTGTTCAGATCGCCAATTCTGGTCTCTTTGCGTGGAAAACAGCTCCTCGCAGGCATCTTAGTCAACCTCACCAAAGCGTACAAGGGAGATCAGCACAAATACGGCGAACAGCCCGCTCAACCACAGCCCTGAAATGAGTTTCTAAAGCGGCATCGAGAAGCAAATTGACATATAGGCCTATTTACAGTTCTCGCGTCAGGCCAATATCAGGGATATTCTGGCTTCCAATCTGCTCGTTCCGTCCAGCTCTGACTTCATCGAGCCTGTGCCGATCGAGCGGATATCTATGTCCAGGTCCGCCGCGTCGAATTTGTCCTGGGGCGTGATTTTGAGGAACCTCCTACATGTGATTTTCATACCCGGCTCTTCCATCCCGTTCTCCAAACACATTTCATTCAGCTTTCTCTCGTTAAATGACAAGGGCTTCCAACGTCAGAGAAATATGGATGAATTAAGTCAGTAAAAGTATACGTGTTTGTATTGCTCAAGATAAATTCACTGATATAAAATGACCCTAAACTGTTCGAAGCAATGAACTGTGGCAGTCTTCCCGATCATACCGCAAGACATCTGAGATGCACTCTGAGCGACATTTGTAGCCTCGAAATGTCAACAGAATGGGGACCTTTGAGGGATTCACCAATCTTCTCAGGTCATACGGTCCGCAGAAGTTTCAGCCCCGCCTCTCTTTCACACCTTTGCGCGTGCTCTTCAGCCCAACCCCCGTCAGGAATGACAGCCTCACAGCAATTATAGCAACGATGAAGACCAAGTTACCCCAGTCCGCAGACCTCCACACCGCCGGGTCCAGGCGAGACTGCTTTCCCAGGAAATGCCAGGTCGAGTACAAGATCTCAAAGTCATAAAGGACGATCCCGGACTGGACGATCCTCCAAACGCCGAGGTCGCTCGTGTAGCGCAGCAGGACCGCGCTCATGATGGAGATGGTCATGAAGCTGCCGGCGAGGTGGAAGAAGAGCATGTCGTGGTCTGGGTTGCGCACAGACATGGACTTGGGGATATAGGCGTCCAGGATGAAGTCCGGGGCTGTGAAGTGCGCCCATATCGACGGGATGCTGATAGCGGGGTCGATCCACGTGAAGAAGACACGATAGAATAGTGGTATGCGGGATTGCTTGAGTGAAGGCATGTTGGCGGTGAAAGGAGGTCAGGTCCGTTGGCGTGGAGTACAAGGTGTTTCGGACGGTGAGTATTGCTGTGTCACGGAGATATGCAGTGTTGGTGTTTTGAACGTGCCCAGCCCTGTCAGCAGCTGGCACCATTCGAGGCGTGAGGGGTTCTGTGCCTGTTGGTTCCTTCGTCTACGTTGGTACACCCCAGGAATCAATCGGGTTAGCGCTCTTCCTTTGAATCTCCCAGGTTTCAGGTGTTCGAGGGAACGAGAGTGCCCCAAAGTACATCCCGTTGCAAAATCAGAGGCTCAATTATAACCCATGTCTCCTTATTCTCTGATACACGATCCTCGAAACGCCTCCAGTGCACTTGAAATCTGGCGGAACAAGAGTGTGGTGTCGTGGGACCGGTAGCAGCACCATGCCGATTTTATAGACTCTACCACAATGCTTCTACCGTGATATTCCTAGTGGATGATTCACTGCCAAACTTTTGTCCGAGTCCTTGTCATGACCTCGCTTTCCATGGAGTGTTGTATCCTTGTACCTCGAGTGGCTCGGAGTATGCTGAAAAAGGTCCCTGGTCAAACAACTCAGCTGACTGAGTCTTGCACTTCGACCGAGACCTCGAAACTTACACTCTTTGAGACGCTGCCATACCGCTCTCGATTATCTTGCCACTCATCGCCAGACTTCTCGTATACCTCCTTGATGAGCTCGACAAACTTGCGCTCTGTCTGTACCCGCATGACATTGCCCTTTAATGTTCGGATGAGGCTGCCGACTGGCAGAATCAAAATGTGCGAATATGCGACCCTCCCGTGCACAGGGACGGACGAGTTTGCACCTTCGATGCAGGAGGACCAAAGCTTGCGTTTCTCCTCGTCGCTGTCGAAATCGCCTTCCTTCGCGTGGAGCTCGACCATGAGCACCGGCTGACGGTGACCTCTTCCCATAATCAAGGCCTCCGAAACAGCGTCCTCACTCTTAATCATTTTCTCCATCGGTCCCGGGTGGTAGTTTACACCGGAGGTGAATGTGATGATATCATCTGCTCTTCCGATGAATTTCCAGGCATACTGAGACTTGGCGGGGTCAGGGTGAGGAGTCCAGATGTCGCCTATCCTCAGCTCCGGATTACTTCCATCTGCCTTCCCCGACGCTTTTCCCTTGCTCGATGCGATTGCCTTGATGTCAACTCCAGAGTTTGCGTGCCAACTCGCCACGCGCGCCATCTTAGGGGTAACCGTGAAAACCATTTCGTACAGTGGGATCTCGCTTCCATCATCGGCGGTGTATGTAGTCTCAACATCACGAAACTCGATGCCCGAATATATTGGGTCAAAAAAGACGTATTCGTGGTCCCCAACGTCCACGAAAAGTTGAGGTGGTGCAAGCGTTTCTGTCGCGCCCCAGGCCGATTGGAAGGTAGTCCACTGAGCCCAGATGCGCGCAGTAGTGCCCGAAATGTTGGCTCCACAGTACATGGCTAGGTCAAAGCGTTCGATGTAGGACTTAGCATTTGGCTGTCTAGCGATGTGATCCATAATCCAGGGCGTGAAAAGGGCAAGCGTCACGTTTGCCTGATCAAGTATCTCACATATCTCTTCGGGACGGGTAGCGCGGTGGGCGAAGCCTAGTCATTATAGAGTATTAGCCATTAGGCATTTCGCAACAACACCATAGAAGAAGCGCAGACTTGCCTGGCACAAAGACGCCTCCACCAAAGACGGACATTATCATCGCGAAACCCGCAGATAAGGCGTGAAAGGGCAAGGTGACCATTATAAAGCGAACACCTTTCCCTGGTTTGTGAAGCGCCTCGAGACGTTTCCTATCGCAGACGTCCGGGAGCAGCTCTTGAGCATCTTGGGTCGAAATCATAGCATGAGTATACCTTTGAGTAGTGTCAGCACATGACCTGATAAGTGCAGGGAATAATCTATCCCCGTAACCTACACAATAGGCTTGGGGTCTCCCGTGGAGCCACTCGTGTGAAGCACCATGTCTTCGTACGCCAGGTCAGTACTGCTCGATTTAAAGAATGAGAGTACAAATACTTCGGTCACATACATGGATCGTGGGACGCTTCTTCAAATGTCTTGGTGTACGGATAAAGAGGAACTTTGTCCTCCAGATCTATAAGGTCATCCAGCTCAGGGACAACAAATGCGCCCATGGGGCGATCTTTTAGTATGTCCGTGACGTTGACGCCAATTGCAGAGAACAAGTGCTTGCAATCAGTCTTCTCCATGAGTGAAAGGTGGACCCCGAGGCTGTTGAGCTGGGATGAATAGAGCACTTTGTGGCCAGTCTTGCATGCTGCCATTTGCATCTGTCCGATTCTTCAGCGTCGAATTGGTTGGAATGCTTACAGTATGTGCGAAAAGAAAAAGGGTCTGGAAAGCTGGATCACATCTTGCTGTGGAGATGACTTCCATCACAGACTGGACGAGTCCTGCGCTCTCGTAACACCGCCGACTTACCATGTGATACCGCACGTCGGGTGTTCCCAGGTACGCTATTGTCTCAAAAGAATGAGAACGTCCGATAGACTTCTCCACCATCCATGCCAGCTTGTTGATTGCATTCGCGAGAGCGGAGTAGGATATATCTGCATAACCCTGAGAAAGATCGTAGTCATCCCGCGGGATAGAGCCCCACGGTCGGTCGGGGTCTTCGCGAGCGAGCTGGTCGATAATGACTGGAAGCAGTCGCTTACCACATTCCCCTGGCGAGATAGATTTGGCCATCTTGGTTGGTCCAGGTACTGGTTGGTTCAGATGTGCTGTCGACCCTGAGTCTGGGAACGCGTCGAGAACGGAGATCAGATCTTACCTCTCCCCGCTTCGCAGACCCTCTTCAACGTGGGACACGGCTTTATACAAAAGTACCAGTTCGGCCCGCCAGGATTGATTCGGTATGAGCTGCTGCGCCCCCAACCTACATACAAGTTGAGATGTGACCATATTCAATACGTGGGGCCGCGTATTACACCCCTGTTATCCCCGAAGAACTTCTTTTCCAGTTGAAGACTAGGGCATGCAGGAGTCGTCTCAGCGAGCCCATCAAAAAATGCATATAAACGCTTGATTTCGGCCTTGTGCCGAGGTAGAATCCGACCGGTCGCCAAAGCACGGTCAACATTCCAACTCCTGTGTTTCAATGATGGCATTCATCTGTGGCAATCCAGACCAGGCAACTCTGGATGGCGAGTCACACGCATTTGAGTGGGCACCAACCTGCATTACCCTAGGGTATGTTCCCACCATGCAGTCATAAATCCATTTATTATCGGGCGCCCCTGCAGCACTTGATAGACCGGAGAATGTCCCCAGTAGACGAGGAGATATATTATTCTAGTGTAGAAACAGCCAGCCTCGGGAGGACCCGTATGATTAACGATATCCCTGTTAGAGCAAACAAAGGGGACATGAGGGAATCAGTCGGCAACACTAGAAAGTGTTGAGTGCGCAATAGGATAATCAAATTCTAAGGTTCTATCCAAATTATACATGGACTGCTGAGGTAGAGGAGCATCGAGTGAGCAGAACTTGAATTGATATGTCTGCAAGGCATAATTGTGCAAGAATATCCATTGAAGAAAATCGCATTCCCTGATTTCATACCTACGGACGCTGCTGTGCTGGAATCACCACAACATATGTGAGCATTCTACTTCGAAATTTCTATACACTCGTCATCAGCCTTTTACAGTCAGCAGGCTGCATGTCTTAGTTGAAGGTACTACAGGGTAGAGATTAGCTGCCCACTATGTTACTATCTATTGTTCCCATTCGTGTTGGCGCGAGATGCTAATTTCTGGAGTTCTATGCCGACGTATTGGAAAGACACAGTTCGAGTTGCGCATTGGCGAGATTGCTATTTATTGCATAGACGGATATGTGCGGGCTGACATGCAAGGCTCCCGAGGTCCCGGCCAGGCTCAACGTGGCACAAGAGCTGAAACAGTAAGGACACCATTTCCCGAGGTCCCCATGCCGCGATATATAGACAATGTGACCCGGACAGCCTTGACCTGGCACATGTGCCAGTGAAGGGTGGAACAGATGAGAAGTAACAGCTTTACTCCAATTATGGACTCGGTGTAACATTCAAGCCGCTCATTTGTCAAATACGATAGCGATTGCAGAGGCAGATGGGAGGCTATTGACGGCGTATCTTGATAAGGTAACACGAGCGACTCTCAAAAACACTTGAAACTATCAGTAAACAAAACAATAATTTCTTGGATAAGACAGTCGGCACAAGTCATCCACGCAGGTCATTTTGGTAGCGAGCCTCGCCTGCACATATCAATATGGACCCTCTGTGGTGTTTTGGCCCGACATGCCGTAGCACCTTTCACGTACTACCTCGGTTGTTCGAGCTGTTACCGACATCCAACATTCCTAATTAGGAACCTGCCAGCTTCATAGAGGGCGTCAACCCGCCACGTTGTGGTTGGTGTGGCTTTTCATGCTGAACATGCAGCCGCTGGATGAATGCATATCCGCCCTGGCGCATTACAGTCGTATCGCTATTTCACAATTGCAACTCCTCCTCTTACTTCTGTAGCTTTTCACACAAGGATGATTGTTTTACCCCTAGACCTTCCCAATTAGTCCTTTTCCTACCAATTTGATTACGCGTATCCTTAGAGTCCAATTCCCCAGGTTTCATTGAAATGGACCCACTGATCTTCACGTGGATCTGGACCACTGTTGGTATTGTGTCAAAAATCAGAATGTCTATATAAACGCGGATGTGTAGCTTGGCCAATATTGATGAAGATGGGAGTCGTGTGTCAGTTCAGTCCCATTAGCAAAAGCACAGCACAATATCAGCGACCATGGTTCCTGTCTCAATGCCTAGCATCTCCTTGGGACTCTGCTTCCTAGCGGGTGTCCAGGGAGCTCTTGTCCAGGTCACCGACTTCGGCAGCAACCCATCAGCACTCGAGATGTACATTGACTTGCCTGACAATGTCACGGCAAACGCTCCCGTCATCCTTGCGGTAAGCATGTCTCTCAGCCCTTCGAAGACTGTGTTGTAATTTGATCACCTCTTAGCTCCACGGATGTGGCGGTTCTGCCCAGCGATATTACGGGCAGAATAACCTCGCGGCCGTGGGCAAGTCCAGAGGCGCCATCATGATCTACCCGTCCGCCACGGACAGCACGCACTGCTGGGACGCCGGCACGCCGAAGAGCCTGACCCGTGATGGTGGAGGCGACACCCAGAGCCTTGTGCAGATGGTAAATACGTCTTGCGCAGATCCCGAAATTGGCCTACATGTTTGCCGTACTGACACATATATCTCCGCAGGTCCAGTATATTCTGAGCGAGTACAACGCAGACGCAGCAAAGGTCTTTGCCGTGGGCAGATCCTCAGGTGCCATGATGAGCAACGCTCTCGCCGCTGTCTACCCGGACGTCTTCGCCGCAACATCAGTCTACTCAGGTGTCGCTGCTGGCTGCATGGCAGTACTGGAGGGCGTCCCCGCCAACCCAATGGAGACGTGCGCCAAAGGCAACATCACCAAGACCGCTCAACAGTGGAGTGATATTGTCCGCTCGTACAACCCCGGCTACACAGGGCCTTACCCGCGCATGCAGATCTGGCATGGAACATCCGATGTCGTGGTTGTGTATCACAACTTTGTGGAAGAGCTCAAGGAGTGGTCTGCCGTCCATGGTGTTCCTTTCACCCGCAATGTCACCAGCACTCCTGAGGCCAACTACACGCAGATGATCTATGGAGATGGGTCCCGGTTGGTCGGATACAGTGCGCTGGGCGTCGGTCATGTGGTACCGGAGCATGAGACTGATGCGATGGCGTGGTTTGGGATCTGACCGTAGGACTAGGACACGAAAGCTTCACAAGAATATCGATGTTGAGAAGCGTCGTTCTCTCATTTGTGATTACATCGTCACCTCACCCAGGGTGTACCAAGGGCTTTGGCTAGGATTTGGATTTGCTTAGGATCACTGGATAGCTTCCGTTGTTCAAAGTATCAATGCACAAGTACTTCCCTCCTGAAACCACTGCTCGTGATGCCAACTTTCTGCCTTCACGACTTTTGCGAGACAACGGCTTACCTGACCTGCCCATAAAGAGACTCGGTGCTCAACATCACCGCCAGGTACAGTTAGTAGCCAAGAACACAATTGAAGCCAGGATTCGGCATATTCAAGCCCAGTCTATTCCACTTCACAGCATCATCGAGCATATTCGCAAGACTCTTAGTAGCACCTTGCATGCAGAGATAAGGCTCTGCAAGTGATGAACAGAGCCTACGGCGTTACACATGAGGCAGAAAGATAAAATTATACGAATGCAGCATAGTATTTCACGCGTAGTATCAATCTTTTCGTGGTCAAGACTATTCTGGCAAGCTCGAGGGTCGTCACAAATATGACTGAGCCGGCACGGTGTCTGTTTCCATCTACATGCCGCTCTGGCAGACTGACGAGGTTATCCTTCATAGAAACCCTTTTCGAATAGACTAGATTACAGGAGTGACGGACGTTCCACGGAGTTCTACAAACTGCTAGCATGTGTTCTGGGAGACCCTCTATCAGTCTCGAGCGATCGTACTTCACAACTGTCAAACGGTTTCTTCAATAGGGGAGAGCACCAGCTGTTTCAAGTCACATGTTTAAAGCACCTTTTGGACCACGACCATTTCTTCCTCATCGTTGTACAAGAGATGAGCCATTCATCCCACTACACACCCGAACACTAAGTCAGGCACACTTCAGCACTACGAACAAATTGAGAGATAAATTGCTCTGCCCAGTTTCACCGGGAGTTCAAGCACCCGCGCCGCCTGGAGGAGTTCGCGGCGCCAAGAGCCAGCCTTCGGACCTCCTGGCTGTAAATCTTGATAATGGTCTTCGCCACAAACCTGTTCAACCCCTACCGTGTGCTCACCTAGCTGTAAAAGAGGATGTACACAGATACAGTGGATCTTTTTGCGATGAACAATATAACTATCTTTAGACACTACGCATGTCTATCTGATACCGCGACACCGGGGAGGCTTAATAATTCGCCACCTGCTACGCGAGCATTCACCGAACATATCGGGATGATCCTCAGCACAGCCACACCGTCAAGGTCAAGAGCGTAAGCCTTGACCGGCGGCCGGAAATAACGGCACCTCCGAATTCGTTCCTGGACATATCGTTCAGCCAGCCAGTCAACGACCGCCTTTGCCCCGGACTTATCAGATGGCGCGCGCGGAGAGAGGAGAGCAAATGCATGCAGTCTCCCTGGCATCTCGGAGGTTAGGATATAGGTGTGATGGATAGGGTATATGCGACCAAGATCCTGTAAAGTACGTGCGAGAGAGGTCGCACACAGGTTGCCATCGGCCTTGCCCTTCCCAGCATGTCCGTCCTCCGCTACAGGCCATTGATGCCGGCCATATTCCAGAGAATTATTATTATGTGCACTACGTACATATGTGACTGATCGACGCGCAGACACACACACACACACACACACACACACATACACACACACACACAAACACGGCGGCGTGGCTGCTACTCCACCTGGCCAACACCTCGGGTTGGATCTATCACCCTGTCTGTAAGTCGTATGGGGGCCAGTCGGAGACGTTCCTGCGGCGCGGGAACGTCGTACAGGAGCAAACGGGAGCGATCAGACGCAACCGGGGTTTGCCTCGGACCTGTTTTTACACCAGGTTGGTGCTCACCTCTGGGCGCAAGTGTAGAGGGCCAAGAGAAAGATTTCATGGGTGGCCTGTCAGGCAGACGGTAGTTCGCATGCTCCTTCTGCGTACCCTCCCTGCCTCGTCTTGTATCATTCAGGTGTGATGTATCGGTACATGGGCTTCAACGTCCCGAACTGTTGCAGCCTAGCCCATGGCGGGCCGAGGACTGTCATCGTTAGTCAGACGGGAAATATCTCGCTAGCCTGCCCTTTGAACCTTACCTGTCCAAGTATTACCTGTTTACTACGAAGGAGGGGCTGATTGACCTGATTGATTGAATTTTGGGGGCGAAGGATGAGCGGGCAGATCGTTGCATGCGAGATGGATATAGCCTGAGTCGCACGGGAAGCAAACGTGGGAAGCATCTGAGTCGATCACGTCGTGCGGCGAGATCGCAGCTCCTCAGCCCCTCAGCTTCTCTCTCTGTAGAACAGAAGGAATGGGGGCGATGGATTTGGCGCAATGGAACCCGTGGGTCAGTCAAGTGCTGACCAACGCAACAAGTGTGTGTGTGCCCCTCGGCACATGGGGGCTAGGGTGTGCATTCGCGCCATCAAGTCAATCATGTCATGTTTCGCTGGTAGGCTCCAGCGGGTTTTGAATCCTTCGGGCGGTTTGGGGTGCGGGTCGGGCGCGAGCCTCATTGCCTATGGCCGTTGGATTTCTGGAGACGGCCCTGCGTCTGAGCCGTGTCAGATGATTGCGGGATTTCGTGCCCGCCCAGCCTGACCTCTTGAAGCGGTGAAGTTTCTACTTTTGACATCCTGGTCAGAGTATCTGTTGGCTCAAACACTTGGCCTCACTTGCAGTATATTGCGACCGCATGTCGATGTAGTGGAACAATCCTTCCGGTCTCATCATTCTGGCCCTCGCTGAAGAACCCCAGCAGCACCTATGTGATTTTATTCTTCGATCTATAGTATAATAGGTCCCAGAGACGAAATATCGATACGCGCCGCTACCCTATATGTTGCTACAGCAGCCTGCCGTGGAGTGGGTTTCGTGCGACTGGTACTCCACAGCAAACAAAAGAACCCTGAGAAGGATTCAAGCCCATGTTGCCATGTCAGTCAGCAGGGTTAGGTGAGAGAAGCAGCATCAACGAGATAAAAATCCCCTGTGGCGCGAAGGATCCGATTGTGGGTGCTGGGCCAGTCAGACTGTGTGGATTGAATATGTCACCACATTTTCAAGGCTGGAAGGGAGGGGGGCCAGGAAACCAAGTAAGCAGCCTCATTTGCCAGAAGGGGTTTCAAGTTCCGAACACAAGTATGCTGAAAAATAGCAACAAACCTGTCACTGAAGGTGGTGACCAGATCGTCTATTATTGACGTATGCACTGCAATACAGTAGCGACTTTTGCCTGACAATTGGTTGTGACTCAGAAGATATCTTGATCATGTGTGAGCCTCCATAGTCTTGCTCCTTTTGTGGCAGATGAGCACCTGGGCACGCCTTTCCATATGATCGTACCTAGGTAGCAACAACTGAGATCACGCGATGAGAAACTTCCGAGCAAAGCTGGAAGCGAAACTAGTAGAGGTCCAACGTTGCCTTTCTAGGTACCCTGGTATCTATGTGGATGACTTGGTTCTGAAAGCTGCCTGTTACCTATCCTATCACTCATATTGCAGATCATTCAACGTAGTCATAATTGACTGCGAAAATAAGATTGAAAGCTTGCCAGTCAATAGGACCCAAACTATAGACTCTGTATCATGATGAACTGAACCTTTGCCGAAATGAGTCCAGGCGAGACACAAAAGTACATTGCTTGAGCCTTGCCAACGCGCATATCAAGACCAGCCACCACTTTTCCATATCCCCTATATCCGAGAACACAACTCAGATATCATATCTCTACGCTCTGCTAAACGCCAACATTGTGCTGTAGGCCCAACGCCAAATGCACAGACATATAATAACATTCCTCAAGTACACAGTATAATGTTTCAGACCAGGCTTGCGTCCAAAGACCAGCCAGCCCCAGCCTCGTCCAGAATACTACGTCCAACATCGTCACCGAGAACCCAAAAACGGAAAGAGAAAGAGGGTCCAAAGGATTCCCCGACCCCACACGCAAACCCGCATCGTGACCGTTTATTACCAAGCGACCGTTTTCGCTCTGAAGCCAGCCCCCGGGGGATCCACCCACAACATAGGCTTTTCAAACCAAACCACAAAGAGGGCTAGAGGAGGAAGGAATCAGCCCTGCTGCTGCTCGATCAAGCCTACGGGGCCCGGGCCAGCATCGGAGGGGTTCGTTCGAGTCACGGCTGTACATTGCGTGACATGGCATGCCGTAGCGCGGACGCGAGAGCGCGGCGCAGCAAGAGGGAGGATCAAGAGGCATCGACATCGACATCAACAAAGCTAGCTAGCTAGCTAGCTAGCTCTACGTGCGTCCTCCAGGGATAAAATGTCAGCTAGTGCCAACCAACCCGGCAGCCTTTCCCCCTGTGCAATTAGTGTGGTCTGGTATGTACAGAAGCAGTGCAGTACGAAAAACGTCAGAAGTGCCTCGCAGGGCTGGCTCGCGATCCACCCGCGATGGCAACCTAGAGAACAACAAGCCAGGGGGGTGGGTAGGCCGACTGACCTGCCTGTTGGCCCCAGGCCCCACCAACTAACCTACCTCTTGTGCTCTGTGTATGTATCGGTACCAGCCCCGCATGTAGACTACATCCATTCACCACCACAGGGGTAGAGACAAGGAAGGGAAAAAAGAAAAAAAAAACCGTTGGCGGACTGGAAAGCCAGGAAACTACTGCAGGTGTGCGGCGAGGCCGTTCCCCATCCATCCGCCGATGATCAGATCACCACCAAACCAACACCGACAGGTCGCAAGGACAGGGGGGCAGGGGTTGAGCTCCCCCGCTTTTTCTATCTTCTTTCTCTTTTTTTCCCCCTGCTTGTTTCGGGATATGAAAAAAAAAATGTATCTATCTGTTTGTTCGCTCTCGGGGCAAGTCAGATTCGAGATTCGAAGCTTGGCAGCGCCGGTGATAAAACATACCCAGTCATCACCGTCATTGAGTCTGTCTGTCTCGCCCTCGCAATTACGACAAGTCACCAACACCAACAACAGCAGCACATCGGGGTCCGACAATACGGAGCAGCATAATAAGCCGGCGGGCGGGGATTGGCCGGCTCGCCATAAGGTTGAAACCACCAGAACCAACAGCCACATTTGGTTGTTGTTTTTCTGACTAACTAGAGAGCCCACCACCACCAACCAGCTCGGCAACGAGGAAAGTTCCGCATCTGAGGAGGAGGGCGGGGGTGAACTTTTACCCACAATCCGGCCATCATGATACAGTGCATGTCTTCTAGTTACCCTAGGCCAACTGTGACTAGGTAGGTCGCCATAGCCCAGACAAGACCCCCCGGGCGTCCCGTCACCCCCGTGGCCCAATGCTACATACATCCACCTCGGCATCGTGCCATCTGGCTCGGACTGCCAAAACAACACACCCAAGACCGACCCCAGGCGGGAGCCCGCCCCGGCCGGTGGGGGGGGGGGGTAGCATCACAAACCAACAGGTACATACAAGGTAGGAGGACCACAAAAGCCCGACCCGGCCTTGCTGGCAGGCCATGCGAGGATGCGGCGCGGCATGTACTAACTACCAGGCGGTAGGTAATAAATCCACATACACCAACAACACCACTCTACTCTACTCTAGTGCCGTTTGTGCAGTTTTAATGTGCAATTAGTCTACGCTGCCAACCTGCCCGCATGCATCCATTTCCCATGCACCACATCTCCACCGACCTGCCTTGCCTGCCCTGGGCCGCACAGCAGCATATCGTGGGTCCGGCGGCTCATCCCACCCACCCACGCATGTCCATCCAGTCATGTACACAACTCCAGGCATCATGACTCTCTCTGCTTTCTCTGCTTGCTTGCTTGCTCGGCTCGCATGCGTGTTCCTCTCCCCCACTCTATCACGTACATCACCATGCAGCCGACACCATGCCCGCCCACCCGCCCGCCCAAACGCATGCATGCAGATAGATGCAGATGCAAGGCGGCCGCCGGGGCGGGCAAAAAGGCCCCATCCCAAAAAAGACCACCACGTTCGTTTCTTGGCACCACACACACACACATGACCCCACACGTCGTCGGTGTCTTTGTTTGTGTCCCCATCCAAGGAAGGAGGAATTCGTCGAGACCAACAGGTAGGCAAGGCACTTTTGTCCTTGTTGGTTGTCTCGTAATGTTTGAGCCAGTTGGTTGGTAACAGTAGTGCGACACAGCCTCTTAGGAACTAGAGCCTAGTCGTGCGGCACATGCTCCGACCACCCACGACAGAACCTGCCATCGCATCTCGGGTGACAAGAAATACGATGGCTAGGAGCGGCCAGTTGGTGGGTCCCCGTGTCAAGAGCCCGACGGAAGCTGTGCCTCACAGGGCTGGGACTGGCCGAGCAAGGCCCCATCTGGGCAGTTCCGGTCTGCCTGGGCTTTTGGTTCAGGTTGGTGAGCGAGCCTGGGGCCAAGCCGGCCGTATGCCTTCCTTTAACGTAATGTTCGCGATCTGCCCCACGACACGTAGTCCGATTTCTACCGCCAGAGGACCCGATCTCTAGAGGTTGTTCAGCCTCCTCCCAGGCGGCATCCGGATCCCCAGCGCCGCAGCCCGAGCAGCAGCAGGGTCCCCGCCACTGTCATCACCCCCTTGTTGTTGCTGGTGCGCCTGCCCCTTCGGCACCCTGACCTCATCGACCTTGCTCGCCTGGAGCGAGAACGCGGGACATACCCACTCGCCGCAGCTGCACTTGAACCCCTGCCAGGCGTACCGGCCGACGTTGGCTCCGCACCGGGAAGCTGCCCCGGAGCCCCCATTGTTCCCGGGGCACATCAGCCGGCCGTCCAGCAGGCCCTCCTCGAGCACGTCGCGCATCCACGACAGCGGCTCGATGAAGTGGTGCGGGCACGGGTTGTTGGGCTTTCCACCACTCTTTGCGGATGACGACTGCTGTTGGTGCGGGATGATGAAGCGCGAGTTGGCGAGGACGCGCCTGCACTTCTTACAGCGGAGTTCGCTTATTGTTGTCCTCGACCTGTCTTCGTCGTCGTCATCGACGTCCTTATCGGCAGCCTTCGGCAGCTTCTCCTCGTCGGCGTGGTCGTCCTCGAAGCGGATCCACTCAGGCGCCTTGCCAATCTTCGCGCTCTCCTCGACCTCGCGCTCCCAGACCCACCGCTGGTAGGCCGGGTGCTTCTCGACAGCCCCGTCCCCTCCCGCCGTGGGCATCTTCATCATGACCCACATCTCGAGCTGCTGCATGAACCCCCGGTTCGGCTCGGCGATCTCGCGCGTCTTGCGCACCCAGTCCAGCGAGGCCTGCACGGCCTTCCGCGCCGTCTCGGCGTCGGGCCCTCCACGGCTATTCAGGGCCAGCATCGAGGGCGTCAGGCCGTACCGGTGCGGGTATTTCCAGAGTAGGTAGGCTAGCACGGCGGTCACGGAGCGCGACTTGCCCATTGCGCAGTGGACGAAGACGGCGCCTGGTTTTGAGGGGTCTGTGGGCGCGGGAGCGTGCTCTTGTAGTGAGAGGTTTCGCATCTCAGCCTCTGGTAACGATTCCGTCCTGGGCTTCTCCTGCTGCTCCCCATCCTTGTCCACAGCACCGTCGTGCTCTCCTCCCTCTCCGCCTCTCTGCCTCGTCCCAGGCAAGGCAGTCCCTTCCGGCCAAGGCCCATCCCCGCCCCGTAACCCCCTGTCGATAAACCTCACGGCGCGGGGCAGGTGCACCAGCAGGTCCTCATCCTCGACGTCGTCGACGTCTATGGAGAGATGAACGTAGTGGTCCTCGAAGCCGTGCCAGTCGACAAAGCTGTACTTGATCATGCTGAGGATGTGGGTGATGGCCTTGCCCTCCATGGCGCCGGGGCGGCGCAGGGCAAAGACGCCGCCCACGTACAAATCGTCGGGGCCGTCGACCCGGTTCAGCGCCATGGCCTTCTTCTCGATGTACTGCAGGTGGGCGTGGTCGGCGCCTTCGAAGGCGGAGCGGGGGCCGTGGCAGCGGTGTTTTGGGGGGTCGATTGGATCCGCAGAGCTGCTGCTGCTGTGTCTGTTGTTGTGGGCCGCTAATTCGCGCTTGATCTCGTTGATGTCGAGCCCCGTCAGGGCGGCGAAGCGCGAGCAGCAGCCCGGCGACAGGGAGGTGACGTCGTGGGCGGTGCTGTCGCTGCTGTCGTAGTCGTCGCCGTCTCTGTCTGCTTGTGCGTCTTGTCCTTCTCCCTCGCCGTCGCTGTCGCTGCCGTCGACACAGGCAAAGTCGTCGATGTCTATACTATTGACGGGGGTTGTAATTGACTCGTTGTTGGCGGAGGTGCTGCAGGATGATATGGTTTTGTGGTCGGTGGGGACGTCGGTGGAAGTGGTGATCTTTGCTGCGCGGTCTGACTCATCAATCGATGGCATAGTTCTCGATTCGGCCTGGTCCAGTTTCCGATTTGTGTGAGCGGGTATTCTACTGTTATTAGTCTTTAGTTGGTGATCATTCCTGGTCCCCTTGTCTGTCTGTTTGTCTGTCTGTCTGTCTGCGTGTTCAGGTCCAGTCTCTCGTGATGGGTCGAGGTGACATTGATGACATTGCTTTGAGTTGCTTTGCTGTTTGTTGGCTGCTAACGGGCGGTTCGGTCGGTCGGGCGGTCGATCAGATGCAGGCAAAAAGAAAGGAACTGGATCTGATTGCAGCAGACTGCCAGCTGCCAAACAGTCGACGTCGACGTCAATGTCAATGTTTGGAGACGGGCGGGCTGATCTGCCACTTTTGCCCCACTCGAGCCTCCACCCAAAGGCAGAGGCAGGACCGACAGAGAAAAAAGAGGAAAGCACCTGCCCCGCAGTTTTGGCCCCCACGCCGAGCTGTCCCCACACTTTAGCGCGGGGCAACTCGACCTGGTTTGTCACTCGCAGACACTCATTGAAGAATGACTATTCCGTTCACCACAGTACTTTGGGTACTGATTGATTAGTCTGGCCGTTACAGATGCACGTGTCTTCTCACCTGCTCACCTCTCACCCTGTCACCGTTCACCTCTCTCTCCACACTCCACACCTCTCACACCGTTCTTCTACTTACAGGCTGCAAGGGGGGCGGAATATCTCCGAGTGCCACCACGGAAATGCTCACATGGCTGGCAAATGGCTGCTGGCTGGTGACTGATCCATGTCCACGACTGTGAACACAGCCTGCCGGCCAGCCAGCCAGCCCTACTACAGCCTGGCCCAGCCCCAGCCCAGCCCCAGCCCCATCTTGCCAGTAGTCAGTCTACATGACTTAGAACACGCGCCCAAGTAGGCAGGTAATACAGGTATAACTAGCTCCGGGCCCGACTCAACCCGTGGTCACTGGTACCTACCGACCTAGATAGGGCTGAGGCTGAGCGCGGAAACAGTTCCTCCCTAAGACCCATGGCGCAAACAAATTTAGAATTTCCCTATAGACCACAGCCGCGCGCATGCACATGAGCATCATCAACACCACCAACGACGTGATAACTGACCGACCGACCGACCGATCATCAAACCTCAAACATTCCCACAATGCAACACACACCCAATCCTTCGACCGTGTATGTATGTACACCGACTAAGCCGTAGTAGTCTCCATCCCACACCACCGACCCCAGCAAGATAGCAGTCAGTACCACGGTCCATTCAGCCCGGCACTTATTTGTTCACAACAGTCTGCAACTCCGATCCGGCCCAGCCCAGCCCTGTCGTAACAGCACATACATGTCTGAGACAGATCACATCACATGGGGGGGGGATCTCAAAGGCAGGCAGCAACGAACGTCACACTACATACCTAGGTACATACATGCCGTCTCTTCCTGCCCTCAAAGTACAGTACATCCAGCCAGCCCGTGGGCCCCCTTATTGATCCCATGGCGAGACAATCCCACGGCCAGCCCGTCAGGTAAATAAAGCCACCGATGAGAACCACCCCGGCAAGACAAGAACCCCCATCGTGACCACGCTGGCCTGCCCCGGGCCTGTCCTTTCCGCCAGGGTAAGCAACTACCTACCTACCTACCTCGCGAAGGAGCAGAACCCACCAGTGTGCAGAAACGGCAAGACGGCATGGCCGGGGGCTTATTGTTAACACCGGCTCCTCCTCCTCCGGCGCTCCTCCACTGCTCCCTTACCAACTTGAGAAAGGCCTAATAAACAACAATTCACATTATACTCTTTGATTGATTTCAAATCCGTATCGGAACAGTGGGCCTGGAAAACAAATTGATGATGGGATTCATTCAGTGGTCTGTTTCGTTGATAAGGAAAAGAAATCCTAGCACTGGACATAGATAGAGAGGAACGGTTCGCTGTACAGCTCCAGTAGTTATCCGGGCTCGCAACGAGCCAGCCCGCCAGCCCGGTCGGTGCCAATGAACCGCAATAAAAAAGAGGATGATCGAAAAGATATAGGAAATGTGTATGTGACAAGAAAGTCAGTCCTCCAAGCCATGAAATCCGTCACATCACCGCTAATAAAGAATCCCGTTATCTCAAGCGCAAAATTCCCCCATGTACTCCATCCAGATCGCTGAATAATTCCGACCACCTTGCGTGGGGCACTGAAATCCCTCCTTGTCAAGGCTGTTGTTACTTGAACAACAATAACTGCTAGAAAGTCCCACTCTACACCCTGAAATCATTCATGTCACATCCGCCCCGAGTCGCTGAAATTCTAGACAACAGAGGAGTCAAGAAACAGTGACATGTATGCCAGGTCAGGATCAGTCGCCTCGCCCCGCCCTGGGGGCATCCATCCATCCTCCCGGAAAACCAAGCCAGGCCTATCTGGATGCGAACGTGCGGATCCTTCCTTCCTGCCTGCCTGCCTGAACCAAAAACGTATACTGCACCCTGGGGCACTTTCCAGTCCAGAGAGGCGCCGAGTGAATCGATGATGATGATGCAGCCCCAAGGGCTGGGGGACCATCACTGCGGGGAAAAACGTATATTGCCAATTCATTAGAACAAAGAAGAGACCAAAATAAAAAGCACACACATAATCATGTATGTATGTGTTTGGCTGCTGTCTTTCCAACCGAGGGCATGCATGTGCCATGGCATGGATGGTCTGTTCGACATTACGGGCGTAGGCTGCGAAACACGGCTCCCCGTCGCCTCAATCGCCCTGGTAATAAATCTGCCGGATGGGCTGGACTGGCTCTGCAGGTAGGTCCAATTTCGCGAATCGCCTCTGGGCCCCCGCGCGCCTACAGCGCCGTGTCTGTCTGGCTGTCTGGCTGTCTGGTGGAGAGATTGTGACAAGTGAGTGGTTCAGGCCTGGGCTGATCGAGCTGCCGGCAAATAGAGCAGAGCCAACCAAATCCCGGGCTCCCTTTGAGCCAGCCCATCCATCGCACAGTGAGTGGCAGAGTGGACCAGGGCCTGGCTATGTATGCAGGCACCAGAATCCTTCAAAACCTTCTGTCTGCAAAAAAAACCTCACCATGCATGGCCACCTCCTTGTTTCGCCAATTCGAACGTGCCAAGGGGGTTGTTCCCGGTCCGGTCTTTCTTTATCTGCACCAGCCGGCTGTGCTGGCTGGCAGCTGCTTTTTCAGGGGGTTTTGGCTGCCACACCATGGTCGGTTGGCCTGGGCTTCCCAGCTCTCCACAGGTTTCCGTCCAGGAGTCGATAGTATGGCGCCTCGGCCCGAACAGCTGCTCGAAAAGGCGGCAGTCCATCTGCATGTCTCTGTGATCTCTCCCCGCTCGCCCCAGAACGAAGCACGCGCCGCCGGCCTGCCGAGCTGCCCGACAGCACACACACATCGTCAGCGAGTTTGGTGTGTGTGCGTGTGCGGCGACACAGCGCGATCATGGAGATCTTGCCCGTCCGTCTATGTACCTCGGCCCACGCACGCCGTGGGCCGTGCGAGGCGTCGAATGATGTCTTGGAATCGTCCAAGGCAGCAGTGATATGGACCAACCACTAGGGCTAGGCCTGCAGTATGCCCCCAAGGATGCAGCCCTGCGGCGCAGTCCCGGGCGACAAACTTTTGTGGCGGCAAGGATCGACTAGACTATCCAGAAACTGCTTGAACTAGGGCTGTTGGGAAGTTTGGGAGGGTTCAGAAAAAGGTCGGGTCGCACAGACGGCAAGATATGGAGCGGTCCGCATTATGTGAGCGACACCACCCCGGGATTCAAGTCCCAGAAATGAGACTCATCGCATGTTGCCATAATAGCTCATCTGAGCCATCGTATGCAGGCGTGATTTAGTCCATGGACCCGGACACATCAGAGGCAAGACGTGGACTTGCCTTCCCCTTCAGAAAGCGGTCAATTCCGCCCAGGCACCAATGGGCCCTGTTGAGATGCTGAACCACATGGAGGAAGATGACACTGCAGATGAGCAGGTCGATCAAGTTGCGGTATGGGCGACCCATGTGTGTAGATTGCATCTGCCGTGGTCAAGGCAGCCGACCAGACCAGCCAGTGGATACAGCACCGCGCGGGGGTAAAATCCTTCGAACGTACCCAAAATGATACCATGTCCGTGCTACAGTGCAAAGGAGGCTCGTGACGTGAACCAAAAGCCTTGGGTCGATTCGACAAGCTTGCCAGCAAAGTGTGCACCAACGCTCCTGCAGGTGGGCTTGTCCAGTGGATGGCCCACGCGAATCCTTCGCGCACTCTTGCCAACTCCAAATCATCCGTGGGGGAGTGGAGTGGGGAACGGTCGCAGTGGATCTCAGAGCGATTTGAGCTTCGATTTCGGCTCTATTTCCCCTTCACAGGCGCACAGCATAACTCTCGATCTCTGACGTGCTAGGAAGATGGGAGGCGGGGAATCGTTGTCTGCATTTTGTCGCGATGCCAGCGAGCAACGTCTGTCTGACTGCATTCGGCTTTAACGTATAGAATAATTATACCAGTGCACCTATACGGCGTACTTTGTGTGGTGTTAGGCGTCCCGCATAGTAGCGGCCTGTTTCGAGACGTCTGAGTTCCCAGCCCTACTGCTGACGCTTAAACCAGCCCATCCGCAGACCGTGTGTGTTGCCCGCAAACTCGAGCGCCCTTGGCCCGTGCAGCTCGCCTGAATTTCCCGCGGACATGTCGTACGCACCTGACGTCGCGATGTCGCGGTCTCTCTCCCGGCGACCAAGGCCGGCTCGCGGCCACAAAACTGTCAAAGCAGAGTGATTGGTCGCATTCGGGGTTTACAGCCCAGCCTGTTGGTGTCTGCAGCCTCTCGCCCTCGCGAGGCCTCGCAAAGTCCCGCGCATTTGCACCATGCTGTTTCACGGGTGTGCGCATCACCGACGGCCGTCTCCGGCTAGAATACCTAATTCCTCCATCCATTATCGAGGGCTCGCCTCACCTCCCGGGTGGTTGCGGTGGCTCCTCTTCCATCATGCAGGCATTTTCCAGCATGTTGGTCCACTTGCCACTTGTTCCCGCGTGGCTGTGCTTAAGGTGTTGTCGGAAATGATCGGCCCGGTAGAACTTTTTGGAGCTGTTGCACTCGCGGAACTTGTGGTGATCTTGCAAGTGACGCACTCGCTCATCCCAATCCTGTTCGGTGACATGCCGCACATGGCCCGCCGGGCTCAGACCCGATCGGGCGAACTCCTCACCGCAATACCCGCAGGTGTCGGCTTCACCAGGCCGCGTAGTTGATTCGTGGAAAGCCCTGTCATAAGTCGCAAGCGCCGAGCAAGACCATGAATGCCGTCGTACATGAAGTGAATTTTGGTGTCGCTCAGCCTCATTCTTGTTCTTGAACCTGTTTCCACAGTAGGCGCACTCATATTGCTTCTCAGCCTCGTGAGCGCTGTTTGGCGGCACACATCTGTCAGTCACGCAGTCCCCCGGCGTCTGCAAGTTAATGGATGGAAAACTCACCCAAGTTCCTCACGAGTATCGAATTTCTTCGGCTTCTTGGGACAGCAGTCACACATGTAGAATCCTTGGATTTTCCCAACGCCGTTGTTCGTACGCAATGTCGGCTCGGTCAACTTCCTAGGACTTACCATGTTCCTCTGGTCGCTTGGTCCCCGCTGATGCAGACCGGTCCGA
This sequence comes from Diaporthe longicolla, assembly GCA_000800745.1. Taxonomy (NCBI): domain Eukaryota; kingdom Fungi; phylum Ascomycota; class Sordariomycetes; order Diaporthales; family Diaporthaceae; genus Diaporthe; species Diaporthe longicolla. The sequence continues at coordinate 318,391 of JUJX01000038.1, forward strand.
GGCACGATAGTTGTCCTTGGGCTGAGGGTCAACGAGTTCGGTGTGGCAAAGGGTGAGCTCGCCACATCTGTTGGCGACAGGCCATTGGGCGACAGTCCTATGGGCGACCGTCGGCCGAAAGACAGTGAAGAGGTCATGCTAGTGGCTGTGCTCAATCCTCCAAGGCTCCCACTCCGGTCACCAGACGAAACGGAAGATATGCTACCATGGGGCGGGTTGACGGACAGCCGCGGTGCGGGACTACCCCTCGAGATACCCTCGCGGCGGCGAAGGAGATCGCTGTGGCTAGATGCGTTCCGCAGAGCAGGCTCTTCGACTGGCGGGCTGGAAGCCCGGCGCTTGAGGCTTTGGCACTGGGTATCAAAGCTGTTGACGCGGGAGTGCTGGCCCTCGTCCAGGTGGATGTGACGCAAACGGTTGGTCTCGTCCATAGGAAACTCCATCTCATGGTCGTATGTGTCGGCCGGCGTGAGGTCGCCTGGAAACGCGCCTGAGTTCTGTCTCCGGGTCCTCGAAAAAGGGCTTCGATCAAAGTCGATTGCTGATGGTGGTTCGATTGGTGAGCGATAGTCCTGCGATCGAGCCAATTGCGCAAAAGGTGTACTCCGAGGAGACACGGCCGAGTTCAGAGGTGTCTCGTAGGGCGTAGATTCGAGAATTGGGGCAGGCTTGGAGCGGGTAGGGAGCGAGAGTTGAGGGAGTTGGATATGGGGCCTGTCGGAGGAGGGCCATGTGGGAGACGGGCCGTCCTGCAGCGAGCGCATGGACGCGCTCAACGCTGATCCGCGGGACGGTACGCTGTTGTCCAGGCCCTTCTTTGCGTCTAATTTCTTGAGCTGCTGGCTATCGTACGAGTCGCCAGAGGGGAATTTGTAGTGGTCGTGCACCCGGAAACTGGGGCCTTTGTCTCGCGATCTAAGAAAAAAGCACGTTAGCTGCGAACCTTCTGGCTGGGGAGCGCCCAGCATGGACGAGAGGTAGACAGGAAAACGTACGCCGAGGAGGCATAACTTGACAAGCTCGAGTAGCCTTCGTCCTTGCCTGTCAGGGTTGTGTTGCTTTCTCTCCTGCGGTAGTCGGCAAACTCCTCTTGGCCAGACCTCTTCCAGCTGCCATAGCCGCTCTCGCTCCTCCCTCCAAAAAAGCTCTCATTGTATGATTCCTTGCGCTGCCGCTCGAAAAAGTCCTGGTGGTGTGCTTGTGGCCCGTCGACGGGCACAAAACGTGGTGGCGGTAGGGCAGGCGGTGGGTTCTCGTGGGAAGGCGCATTAGGTATTCCCATCCCACCGGGAGAGAGCATTCTGTCAAAACTGGGGTTGAACGGGCCATGTGAGCCAAAGGGTCTCTGACTTGAGCCGTATCGATCATCGTCATAGATTGATATGGAGGGAGGACCAGGTGGTCGCGCGCCGCGAATGTCCATGCTGGGCAGGGCTCGGGTCTCGAACCTGATCTGGTCGGACGGGTGGTTGTGGATTTGGCGAGGGGATTCTGAGGTTTAAACCCGCAAGGATGCTAGGTTGCGCCACAGGGTCGTGTGGGTTCACCTGGTACAGACACGGTTAGGGAGAGTCAGGAGCAAAAAGAGGTAGCCGTCTTTGGCCCCGGAAGGGATCTGGACCCACGGGGAAGAGTAAAGAGATGACGTGAAGGGAGCGAGTCAACAGTAGTTGTGCTGTTGCCGGGCCTGTTGCATCTGTCTCGAGGTGTCTGGTAATTCGGGGGGCAAGTTGGTCTGGACTCAATGCGCCATGGGGTGGATTGAGTCGTGTACAACGGGACCGGACCAGGTAAATATCGGGTCGCCACGGAAAGCCGTCGGCACTGCAGAGGAACCAGTGGGCGGTCTCGAGACGGTGGATGTTGGTGTGTTGCGCTGGCGCAGTTGCTGGATGCAGATGCAGATGCAGATGCTGGGCCAGGCTCGATTCTGGCTAGGAATGCTGATGTCGACTGGTATTTATTTACGATAGGTACTGGTAGGTATCACGGCAGGAATAGTCGCCAGGCAAACAACAGAAACAAGGCGATCCAAACTGTCGGTCTGGAAAAATAGACGGTGCGAAAGTCGTAAGTAAACAACAAGGCGAAGCAGGCGGTGTCGAAAAGAAAGATGACGCTTGTGTATCACAACAGCAGCAGCAGCAGCAACAGAGAACGAGAAACGTAGGTGGCGGAGTTGCGCAGGTTGACTCCAGTCCAAGGCAGACGAAATGATCGAGTCGAGTCGAGTTTGGTCCAAGTCCAAGTCCAGGTCGAGGTCGAGTGACGGCAGGTTGGGGACGAGTGGAAGCGCAATGCAAGGTGCAGGCAAGCAAACAATATATTTCAAGAAGGGGGGTGTGGAGGAGAGGAGAGGTGGGTGCGGGTATGTGCCTTCCTTAAGTGGTGCACAACAAGTCTTGGGCCCAGTTTGGAGCAGGGTAAGGTGTTGGTAGGGCAGGCTCGAAAGGAGGAAGGAGGCAAGGCAGTATAAGGAAGAAAAGCATGTATGGACGGATGCACGCAGGTATGTATGTATCTTCCAAGGTTGTCACATACCTCCAAGGTAAGGTGGAGAGGTCTCACTTCATTTCAATGCTGCTTTTTGCTCTCCGTCTGTGTGTGTGTGCGCGTGGAGAGAGCAAGAGCCATGTCTCTGGTGCTGGTGCTTGCTCCCTCTTGCTCCTGCTGGTGCTCCCTGCTCCTTGCTCTCGTTCCCTGGTCCCTGCTTGAGTACCGGTACCGGTACTAGGCCCTGGTACGGGGTACCTCTGTACCTAGGTACCTGACATCGAGGGTGGGGACCCTAAATGGTTTAGGGCGGAATGGTAGCCCAAGCTTGGGGCGGGAAGCAGGGGTCCACAGGGTCGAAGTCGAGGTACTGTGTAGAGGTTCAAGTCGAAGTGAACCAGGCTGGCTGGCTGGCTGGCAGACAGGCAGACTGGGCCAGACAAGATGGGCCTTGGGACTGGACCGGACTGGAACTGCTGGACTACCCTACACAGTACTCCGTAAGCAAGGAGCAAAAGGGACACACACACACACACATGCACACACACACACACACATGCACACATGCACACATGGAGTCAAATTCAAGACGTTGTGCCTCCTCTGCCCTTTCCCTGTGTTCCATTGCCAGGGTTCTCCTCTTTGGGTAGGTTCGAACTCTTTCCCTCTTGCCCTCTCTCTGCCTTGGCCCCAGCCCTGCAAAGTTCGAGGCACGGATACTGCAAGTTACCGCACTCAATATTTGTGCATCCATCGGCTTGTGTCCCTATTAACAGTGGCGTACTCACCTGGGCAGTTGGATTCTTGTGTGCCTGTTGTGCCCGTGCCTGTGCACCCTTGGGCCTGTGCGCCGGGTGAGCCACTGTATCATTGTACCGGCGTACCGGTGTGTCGACTGGACGGTGTTGCCGCATGCGGTAAGTGTTTCGCTCTTTCCTTTTTGCACCGCGACAGAGCAGTTTCCGTAATAAACTGTAATTGTGCATTCTGTCCGTCTGTTTGTCTGCCTGGTTGTCTGCCTGCCACTCGGTGTCCGTGCAAAGCCATCAGCAGCAGGAATAGCAGCAGCAGCAGCAGCAGCAGCCATGCGTCACTACTCAGCATAGCAGGACTTCAGTATGCCTTCCCCTTTAAGGATGTCAATCGCCAACCGGCAGTGTCAAGCCGTTCTCATCTTCGTCCTGTGTTTATCGGCCGTCTCTATCCGTCCAGAGGCGGAACAGCCACTTACTCACTGATAGAGGCGAGACCCAATCAATGCAGGTTTCTAAAATAAGAGCACGCAGCACGTAATGTATGTAATGTACATGTAGGCTGCTGTATAATGTGGTGTGCTGGATGTATGTGTGTGTGTGTGTGTGTGGCATGGCACGGCACGGCATGGGCATGGCATGGGCATGGCGAAGCAAGGGAAAAAGCGGCAGGGCAGGGCAGGGCAGGGCAGAACCAACCCATCATGGGCATCGCATCGCATATCGCATCGCATCGCATGGGCAGTGCCAGTGGCAGTAACCAGTCAGAGTGCCCGTCATATTATCAATCTATCATGGAAGCAAAGCCATCAACCAACACCACAGCAACTGGTGGACACTTTCTCCATCCTGTTTGTCCAGTCATCAACCCAGTCATCCGACGTGCATTCAGGGAAAAAAAAAGATGGAGGTAGGTCAGATCGGCAATTGGGACAAGAACTTGCGGGTACGTAGTCTACCTACTGCACTGTGTTGGTTTAACACCTAACACCGCGACTGGGAAGGTACAGTAGACGCATCGGTACAGCTTGCCACACCGTAAGAAGGGGCGATGGCATGCATGAGGTGGGTACCGTAGTGTCACTGCTACTTCGCACAAGGCCTGGCTGCTTGCCTGCTGCCTTGGGGGAAGCTGCATCTGTCCCTGCCTCCCAGGGCTGGATCGCTCCCCGTCTCGCCCTCCGCCGTCTGCCCTACCCTGCCGACCTGCCCTTCCCTCTACCGTTTCTTTCCTCGTAGGGCAGAGAGTGCAGTACGGAGTACACAGTAACAGTAACGTTGACAGCTCCCCAACCACTGCTCCGTTACTTTTGGTACGCCCACCACGCGGATACCTCGCCTGCACCAGTGTGTCTCTGTCTCTCCCTCTCTCTCGCCTCTGTTTGGGCATCCACACATTTCATCCACATGTTCATCCACCTGCCGAACTGCCCGTCTCTGCTAGTCTGTGCCTGTCGTCTGTCTGCCAGTCCACAAGTCCACAATGTCAATGTCAAAGTCAAAGTCACTGTCACTGTCCAGATCCACTCCCGCGGCCCACGGCCCAGGTCCTGCATGTCCTGTCCTGCGTGTGCTGCGTGTGCTGCGTGTGCTGCGTGTCTCTACGGACTACTCAACACGGCCAAGCGGCAAATAACCGACGACTTGGTTGCTGGCTTGGCTTGGCCTGGCCTGGTCTGACAGCCACGCCAGCCACGACAGTCGCGACAATCTTGACAATCAATGACAATCACCGACAATCTCCCCAGCCCGGCGGGACGGAACAGGCTACCAGGACAGGGACCGAGGACTGTGTGAACAGGAGGCATCTTCCTCTGCTGCGTGGTTACATACCGCTAGGGGTCTCCCATGCTCGGCTCCGAGCTACTCATCTGGGAACTAGGGCAGGGCAGGGCAGGGCAGGGCAGGGCAGGGCAGAGCCAGTGAGCCAGACCAGACCAGAGCAGCCCTGAGCACCAGCAACAGCACCAACAGGCCAAGCCCCATGCTCTGACGGGACCCGATGCCTGCCCGCCAAAGCCCTGGCTGTCGTCGTCTGCCATTTCGTTTTCAGCCAAGCAGTCCACCACAATATGGTCCGTCTCCTCGATAAAAGTACCAACCCAATACACCACCAGCAGGGCACCACGCCATTGCACATGCGATGGGCCCAAACCCATGCACCCGCCCACGCCCATGGCCACGCCCACGCCGCGCTATGCTGTCCTGCGAGCCCATGCCGTGCCAGGCCATCCCATTCAAAACATGTCCGCGGTTTAATTTATCTCCCGCCCTGTCCGACCTGCGGAGGCCTGCCTGCAACGAGACGACCTCATACTACCGAGCTGTACTACTTGCAGTGGCCCTGGCAGACGACGAGGCCCCATATCCATGACCCCGGCGGGATCATCAAGTTCCTCCCCTGCAGCCCCGTCCTTCGTCATTATGGGACCAGGCTGCTGCGTGTCGAACAATCATAGACATTAACAGCACACACACACACTAACCAGAGTCCATCGTTGCCTTCGTGGCGGTGTCCTCTCCTCACCCGTCAGAGGGTCCCGTGCTGACATACGGTGCAGGGTTCCCAAATGGGCTGAATGGCTGAATGGTCGCTAATCTGAGAGTGGGTGATTCCCCAGCCCTACATGGCAGAAAAAGCAAACACCCAACAGACACCGTCCACCCCCTGTCTGCATGTGTCTGTTGCCTCACTGTGGATTCCGTCCACTGCCTCCGCTCCACTTCAGTCCAATCTTCAGACCCATGCTCGATCCTTTTGATTAAACGGAGCGGATTGCTTGGCAAAAACGCTGCAAATACGCAAGGTGTGAGGGCAGACCCCGAGCACAAGCCCATCTCACCCATCGCCCACCACCAAGGTTGCGAGGGGAGATGGGCGGGGACCGGAGGCCACTCACTACAACCACCGGATGGCCGCGCATGCCCGCCCTTGGGATGGTCATCTCTCAATAAATTGATGACTCCGCTGTCAGGACCCAAGAAATAACGGGCGCCGTCTTGAGTCCCCGGCCTTCCTGTTCAAACTGTGCTGATGAGACCAGGCCGTGGGCGGCTTCGTCTGACTGCGGGGCGACTCACGCGGCTACGCTTTGCGCCGTAGACTGACTTAAAACGACCCCCAAAAAAGAGGCACAGCATTCCGTTTTGCAGAAGTCGGCGGACTGGCCTCATCCCTGGCTCTGAGACCGCCTACGCCATCGATGTCTATGAGGGCTACAGCACGTCAGGCTTATCAGACCCACGACGACTAGGCAGTCAGCGATCGTACCGACTGGCCCCTTCGCACATCGCGAGGTTGCCAGCGCCAAAGGACCTGGAGTGTGTGACCCTAGCACACCATTCAGGCTCTGAGCAAGCCGGCGCCGTAGCAATTATCCGACAGCGTCCTGTATTTCTGGCAAACTACATTTGGCCCTGTTATCACAGCCTGTCCCGTCCGAGAAGCACAGTAGACTACTCGGATGCAATGACAATGCAATCAGCTCTTCAACTAGAGCTCTAGTCCCGGCAGGCTGGAACACGCGGCCATTATACCACCACGCCGCTGGGCATTGATCCAGGGCCACTCTTTGAATCTCTGCAACCGCGAGCAGCTTGCTAATTTCACATACATCATGCCCAACATAATGCCCTCTCCTTTCTCTCGTCAGAGCAATACCAATGAATGCTGCCTCGCCTTTCCCCTTTGTCCGGGCAGGATTTTCGCCCGAGTCCCATGCAAGCGCACGCCAACACTTCGTATGCGCCAGGTCAGTGCGGCAAAGCTGACGAGTTGCTGTGGCGCGCCAGTGCAGACACCAACAGGATGACAACTTCTCCCAGTGGGTCTTTCAGCTCGATACATGTCTGCCGTGCATCTGATACAGGTCAAGCCTTCGCCCCCGCTGACTTCTCCCCTTCCCACGTCGAGTATCGATCGATAAAATATCCCCCGCCAACCCCCAACTTGACCGCCATTTTGTTGAAGTTGGTGGCTCTCTCCGCCCAGGCAGTCCACGCGACATGAGCCTGTCGTGCACCGTGGCAACGACACGAGATGACGAGAGCCTCAGACCCCGAATTATTCCGGTCTTACGCAATACGCTGCTGGGTTTGGGAGTCAAATCGTTCCAACTGATTATCTCTCCCCGTCAGGCACTCAGACATAGGATCAAGTCGGAATCCTCAGTATCACTGCATGGGCCGTTTCGGCTGTCGCTGACACTCCAACGCATGATAACTGGGTCAGGCACGACTAATGGTATTCATCACCTCAGCGATCAAGGGCAAGTGAACCAGCAACCTTGAGCATGGTAGTTGCCAGCATTTTCGCCTTGCCACCCCCCAGTCATGCGACTAATTCCCGATTCTTTGGGACCAGGAGCGCCTAGAAAGCTATATTTGCCATTTTACCAATGACAGTGAGTGATAAAGACCGGCACAATTGCTTAATCAGCTCTTTTGATGTCGTCTATCCGCCGGCAGTGGATTTGTGTGTGCATTGCTCATTCAGCTCTGGTGACGGAGCTAGTGGAGCCTCATAGCTCGCACGGCATCGAGCATGGCTTGAACTCTTATTACCGTTCGTGAAGCCAAGAGACCCAGCTGGCCTGCTCTGGCGGTGACGCCCATCACAACGCAAGCTTGGTTTCAGTGGTGTGCAACTCCGTTGGGTTACCTCAGGGCTCATTCAGCCTGATAGTCACTGCCCAACGCTGCCCTGTACAGGCCATCGCACCAGCATCGGATATCACGGCGTGGGAAAGGGCACTAGCATCCGAACGATCGTCACGACCGGCTCGGCCATTTTAATGAAGTCGGGCCCTCGTGGCCAGGCTGCCAGGGCTCATAAATCCCTTGCAGGGGAAGCTGCCCGCCGGTCGCCGTTTAGCTTCGGTCACTGCGCAGAGCTACCAAACATCTGGGCCGGCCCCCGGTGGTTGGCATGGCCCTGAAATCCCTGCCTGAGAGCTCCCACCTAGCCCTACAAGGTGAACTGCTCCGGGGCGAGCTAAGCTGGAACGTTTCACCCGTCGGGCAACGGACACCGCCCGCTGCACTAGGCTCTGCAGCACCAACAGCACCGCCGTAAACCACGTTTTCATGGCTTCCGAGACGAACACAAGAAAAGGCCATTTGTGACGACACTTCCTATGACAATGTGTCGCGGCCCTGGTACCGGAAACCTTGGACATGGAACCAGCAGCAGACTCAGCCAGCCGGGCTCATGTACTGGACTCCGGCTGGGGGTCCACGCCGCCCAAGCGCCATGTCTCATCGTTTTTGTTGTCCCGGTCAGCAAAAGCAGGCGTTTTTCGAAACGGAGCGCAAGACGCCGCACTCAGAACGGCCGACACCATCACATCCTTCTCAGCCCTACGACTACCCGCCAAGGCTGGGACTGAGGGGACGATGGAGCAACGCTAGGAATGAGCCTATCAGGAGGGAATATCCCTGCTCAGCGAGACAGCTCGTCTGCCTTGCAGGGTGCGGGGTCTCTGCCCTTTGACTGACTGGTTCGTGGTGGGACGACAGGCCACCACTGACTCGGAAAAAGGCACACGCGGTCAGTGTTGGCATCAATGACTTGCTCGCCGGGTGTGGATGGCATCAACGAGGCTCCGCTGCTGACTTGCTTCGAGCAGGGCGAAAGCAGTATTGATGGTGCGCTTGTCAGGCATGTAGGGTCATTTGCAGTCATGAGATACCCAGGTCGACATGCTCATCAGTATTCGGTACCAAAAGTCGCGGGGCAACCAATTATTTTGTACGAGTAGAGGTACAAGCTCCAGCTCTTCGTCGACCCCGAGCCTGCCACTGAAGAACTCACAGTCTTTTGCGTGCGTCTTACTTCATTTTCTTTGGCCCTTCGCAGCCTGCCAGACGCGAGAACATCCGTTGCCTACATACCCCTCGGATGTGCTACACGGTAGACTGCTTGGTGCAAGATCGGAGGGCATGCACAAGTGCTGAAGCAGTCCCTCGCATAAGCGCCCAAGTCATGTGCACCCATGGCAACGCATTCCTGTCCGTCGGCCTGCACACAAGGCGCCAAAAATGAGACGCTCAAGGGCGGCAATGGCAGGCCCAGGTGATCATGAGATGGACTCTCAGATCCCCGTACGTACAGCCCCATACCCCACGTTGTGAGACATCGACGTCCGGTGGCACTGCCGGCCGGCCAGCACGGACTCATGCCAGCGTCCCAACGCACCCTGCGGGCCTGCGTACTGTACATGTCTGTAAGTCCGGATGATAAGACATCAGTTCATCGTGAGAGGGTCAAAGAGTAGTCAATATCAAACCAGCTATTGTGGGGGTCCCCCCGTTCACATAAACATGAGGTTTCGGCAACGAAACATTCCGGAGGCAGAGGTCGATGGCCCGAGGGAATGGGGTCTGCGCAGCACGGTGGTGCCCCCGGAGGTACGGATCTGTCGATTTGCAGCGCTAGTTCGAACGTCGAACGTCGAACGTCGATCAGAGCTCCAAGAATAGGAACTAGATTAGACGATCGTCGCGGGCCTAGGCATGCAAAACTTAAATCCAGAGCAGCTTGGACGGATCCGTCTTTGTCTGCAGTAGGCTGGGGAGGGGTTTTGGTTTGCTGACTGGCTGGTTGGCTAGCCTGGCTCGGTCTCCATTCTTCTGGAAGAAGCCGAAGAACGAGAAGCGGGACGAGTGCTCAGCGCTTCTGGTTGCTGGCGGCTCGGCATGTCTGGACTGACAGATCTTGTGAGGGCCGAATTCTCGACCCGCAGGCGGCAAGATTTGATTTTCCCGTGTCGCACGGCCCATCCGTCCGTCGTCGAGCCACGGGCGGCACGAGCAAACGTGGGCTGATCTCAAACCCTCGGCGCCACAGAGGCTCTGCAGGCTTGTCAGATCCCGAGGGACAGCTCTCATCCAGTGGTCCGGCCTCCTTTCAGACGCCCGTGGACAAGAGACGTATCTCCCCGGCGCACCGTCCACCACCAAGCAATGTCGCAGTCGTGCCCCTGGGCACGCACCCACGACTTGCCTGCACGCTTGAGCCCTGGCAGCCTCGCGGGGGGATGGTCAGGGGCAGCTTGCCAATAGACTGTGGCTTGGCTTCCCTGTCATGTAGCCGTGCTCGACGGACAAAGTCAACTCCAGGAGCGGACTCGCGGCGCGTACCGTGTTGTCGATTTGGCGGGGATAGGCCAGCGAGCGCTCACAGGGCTGTAACTGGGGTTCCGGCTGTTGCGGTCTGCAAATTGGCACGATGTGCACCGCGGTCCCTGCTAGCCTGTCTTGCCCGTCGTCCGCTTTGGTAACGACTTGGAGGGTGCTGATCACGCACGCCAGCCACATCGACTCCCCCAGTCTGCCAGTGGGAAGACTGCTGCATCGCGGACGTTGGACGTCCCGCCGTCGCAAACCTGAGGCCATGACACATCAGACTGCCACTCTGCGCCGCCGGCGAGGAGCCCCGACCCTCCAGTTCATTGTACGCGCAACCCGGTTGAGGGTATGATGGGTCTCCAGCGTCCGTGGCCACGCCCTAGGACTCCAACAGCATGCACTGTGATATCTCCAGCTCGATGCCACCGCCCATGGGCGCAACGCGACACAACACGGATGGCCAAGGGAAACCATCTACCTACACTATGTGTTTCTGCCGTCGACGCATCGGTACCCACACACGACGAGACCACGGCGGGGCGGAACAGCTTATTTGTCGAGCTATCCATGCAGCACGCTTCCTCTGGTCGCTTGGACCTAGCGGTCTAGGAATTTAAAATTGGGGAATGGGGGTTTTATAAAATCTATGGAACAGTATGGCGTAAGTATGATGGGATTGTGACTCTAGTGCGCGGGCCTGGGGGAGGATAGTGAGAGATCCTACAGGCCAATTGGTGCAACAGCCGGAGTAGCAAAGGCTCCATCGCCAGGACAGCCCTAGCTTGGACGACAGCGGAGGCCCGGAGCCGCCTCGGTGAAAATAGTCGGAGGTCCAAGCCGAAAATGAACAGATCGCGAATGACTACCTTGATCAAGCATGGTACGTTGGTTTTTGAACACCCCCCCAAGCCCCCATCCCCCTCCCTTTCATTCGGATAACCGGGGGGGTCGTCTATCTACGCACAATGAGATCCGAAAACGTGCCAAAGTCTCCAAGGTCTGGATCCGATAACGATCGGACCGCCCTACAAGGCGACGGCCTCGAACATTGCAGGTCATCACATCACACTTTGCATGTATACGGTACATGCGCTCAGCCCCCTCTGATCGCAATTGTGCCATGTCCTCGGCAGAGAATCACACCTCCACCCGGCAGGATTGGGTTCCTCCTCCGCCAGGCCTGCTAGCAAGCTCCCAGGACCAAGGAGCTGGGTGGATTTGTCGACGCCGCCCGCTCCTTCAGCCCTTTGGGCGTCGAGAGCGGGACCCCCAAACCAGTTCGGCGGCCTAATCTACCTGCCGAATGAAACAAGCGATGCGAGCTAAACGGGCGAAGCCAAGAGAAAGGGAGGCAGAGAAATGGAGATGGACGAAGGGGACCAGACAGATGGGTCGTCAACCCACAGGGGTTTCTGAAGCAAGACAGGCGTGAATGACCCCCCGGGTGCCCGGCGCGAAGAGTCAGAGGGAGCGAGGGCGCGACAGAGAGTGTGTACCGGCTGGGAGGGAGATGAGGAAAGATAGAGGGCGTAACGCTGGACCCTTGGCCCCTTCATCTCCGTGGTTGCAGTCGCTTAGGGGGGGATCATGGGCCCCAATAGTGCCAGCACCCTGCCTCTCCCCAGCAGCGACGACCACGACCGTGCCACACCTGTCCCGCAGGCTTGTTCCCTCCACCCCGGCACGGGTTCCGAGACCCCGTCGCCTGTGTGTGCCACTCGAACAATTGGGGGACCCCTCCCAAGGTCCCGCAGATGCCGGCCGCGATCTTCGACCCCCGCCGTGTCCCTTACACTCCCACTCCCACTGTCTGTCTCTCACTGCAGCCCCTCCCACGCTCTCTGGCTGTCTGGGCGTCGTCAGCGACGAGAGTGAGAGAGTTCAACGTCTCCTTTCCCACTGCGACGGCACACGGGGCGGAAAACGTGACAAGGCTGCAGCTAGGAAAGTTTCGCTCCTGGTGTGGTTGGCCTGGGTGGCGTTGCGAGACCACTATGTACACACACTACACCACCCTACTGCGTACAAACCCAACGGTGTTTTTGGCTAGGTTTTGGGTGAGAGAGGGTCGTTGAAGTCAAGTCAAGTTTCTAATAAACACCATACACACTCACACTCACACCACCATTACAAAGCACAGCCCAATCTCCCGCGACAAGGTTCGACCACTGATGAGCTGTCGCCGCCCGCCCCTACCCCATGTGTTCGGGGTGTCGAATGTTATTTTTAACATTTTCTTCGCCTTCTTCTTCTTCCTTGCCTTGTGGGTTGCATGCGTCACACGGGGGGAAGAAACCAAACTTGTTGTGTGTGAACCGTGTTGGGAAATATTGAAACATGCACCCTTATACGCACGTGTGAGTGCGTGGGTGGTGGGTGTGTGGGTGGGTGGTGTCACTGGTGTGCGTAAGTGTGCCCTGTGTGTGTGTGTGTGTGTGTACAGCCCCGTCGCAGGGCGGACCTGATACGCATTGTTCGAACACGCCCGGGTAGACTATCTATGCATGGGGCAGGCCCTGGCGTGGGCATGGCATGGCATCGCACCCTGCCTGCTCCTGGGGAGCTGGGCAGCCGGTGCCATGTAGATTGCAATCTTGTTTCTGGCCGGTCTCATCAGAAACGAACCGGAACGCTAAACATGATGGGGGGTTTGTCGGACGATGGGTGTGTGTGATGTGATGGATGGGTTTGCCCTGTGAGGGGGGAGAGTTCACGGCGGACAGGCGAGGCAGGGCGGGCTGGCCCCAACGCAACGAACTACTGCCCGCTTCCAGAAGTCTTCTCCCGTGACAGGAAATTAACACCTCGAGTTGCTTGATATATCGTCTCGGTAGCGTACCAGAGTATCGACGCACCTTGATAGATGACGCTGTGAACCTACCAACCCCCCTGCCTGCCTGGCTGCCACTCACACACGCCTTCACTGCCCTGGAGGTCAGGTTCCTGCGCAAGTAGTATGGCGCTGCTGTGCATCGTGCATCGTGCACAATATAATCACGATAAATAGCGGGCTTGCCCAGCCAAGCCTCATTGGTGCACGCAGATATGCACCCGGCCCTCGAAAACATCGTGAGTTTCCACCGAGCCCCACAGCGGCAAGTACCACAATCTCCCCCATTCAGACCTAACTTTCAACGTGCCTGAAGCAATCATCCCTCCCGTTGATTGATTGATGTCACCGTTTCGCACGGTAGCAGTCAATTAGTACACAGTCGAAATACTACACACCCTGCCCTGGCCATCCATCTCTTGTTCTTTCTCGTCGGCGAGCAACAGCAGCCAATTGATGCCCGTCCGCCCCCCTTCAGCCCTTTTTTATTAGTCTTCTTTTCTTGTCTCGTCTCGTCGTCGACGTCGTATTCGTGAGGTTACACGGAGTTGCCCAAAGCGTGGCAATGCCCTGCATCTCTGCAACCCATCCCTCGCCTCGCCTCCCATTTCTCTTTCTAGCCCCCCCCCGTCGCCCCAATGCCAGCCTCAATCTCGGGACTGTCACGATCTCTCTCCGTCCATGTGTCCTGTTTCCCTTCCTCTCCCGATATAGTAGTGTATATCATACATCCCGGCCGTTTAATTCTACAGTACACCCAGTTGTTGCCACCACCACCCTTTGCGCCCTATCAGGCTCAAGCTGTCAGGGCAAGAGCCAGGTCTGCCAGGGCAGACAAGAATAACCCAGTTACAACCTTGATTCGATATACCGAAGTCCCTCCCACCGCAGCAATGAATGAATTTACAGTTCCGCCGGCTCCGCACCTTCCCTGCCACGTCCCCCAGGTCCCCTCTCTCTCCCCCCGTCCTCCCTCCCCCTGCCCAGAGGTTTGGGGGCGAATACTGTCAGAGCTTCCTCCTGCTCGTGACGGGACCCCGGCTCCTTTTCCTCGACTCTCTGTCTCTCCCTGGCTGGCGCACGCACGCACGCACACAGGGAGCACGGGTACCTGATCCCGGACTCCCTTTCCGTAGGTCCCATCTTTCTCTGCTTCCTCTCTCTCTCACACTCTCTCTCCCGCGTTCGTGCTTCCCGTGGGGAAAGACGAAATACATGGACCCACCTTGGAGAAACTAGCACGGCCTTACCTAGCATGTGATGCGATGCGATGCGATGCGATGCGAATGCATTGCGAATGCATTGCCTCCCTTTCACGACCCTGAGCCCCAGCTTACCCAGCCAACCAAACCTAAGGCATGCTGGGCTCCGCCGCAGGCATGGCGACGGGCCCGGAGCTGTTGTATAGATCGGGAGGTTAATGCGAGTTAGGAGGAGGCGATGATGGGCGGGCGGGCTAATGCTTAACCGCGCCGATTAGGGGCGGATGGATTTCTGTTTTGATGTGTTCGACATGATTACCAGTCTTCTCCGCGGGCTTGCACTTGTTGCACAAAATTCCATGTCTGGTGTTCTGCGCTTCACTAGTAGAGAGAGAGAGCGCTGCAAGGTTGAAAAGAAATGAGGACCTCGAGGGACCTTGATAGTTCCATCCGAGTCAGTACCCGCGTCCTAGGTGCTCTCATCTCCAGCCTTGGCTATCGACGACAGGCCGGGGAGGAGCGTCTCGCTGCGCAAGCGGCAATGGTAGATTGCGGAATGTACGTGCAGCAGCGTATTCCATTTTCCATGCGTGTGTGCGTTGTAGCCCGTGCGTTGCGTTTGCCCTGGGTTGTGTGTGTTGTGTCGTCAAGGCACACACGCGAGGCGCACATCTCCGTCCCATGTTCAGTTTTGTTTTGTGCAGATTTATTACTCCTTGGATGGCGGGCAGCCTTGCCATGCCCTGCCCCATCTGTGTCCGCCCAACGAGGGAATGGAGGCACGTCTCGTCGTCTGTGGTCGTGGCCGTCGTGTCGCAGCCAGCAAGATCTATCTATCTATCTATCTACTCCTCCCGGGGCGTGATACGTCCGTAAACCCGTCCGTCCGCCCGCCAGCAGCCCGCCCCGGGGCCCCTCAATGCAGTCAGTCGGTCTTAAAAAGCCCTCCCTGAATGCTACGGCGTAAGTTTTGCTCTGGGCAAGACAAGGCTGGCGAGTATTAATAAGACATGGCACATATAGGGGTAGGGTGTGCGGGTGTGAGAGAAGGGTAGGTGCCTGTGCATGGGTGGCTTTTGGATATGCGTGGACGGGACCCCCTCCCGGCAGGAAGCCCGTAGGGCAGAGGAAGCTTCTTGGGGTTTCTGGGAAGGTTTGCTGCTTGCTTGCCCTGGGGCGTCAGCGAGCAGCATCGCCCCTTGCCCCAGGTGGGGGGATGCATGCATGCGAGATCTGAGCCAGGAGGGAGGGGTTTGGTGGCAAGGGGACCGGTTGTTGTCGTTGGCTGGCCTGGGTGGTGTAAACTACACTAGTTGTGGTACATAACATGCATAAGTTTGGGTATACAATATGCTGTGTTAGCATTAGAGTTTCGTGGGGGGGCTGTGCAGGACAGACAGGACAGGTCGAGAGATTTGCCTGCCCGCAGCCCACGGCTTGCTGGCGATGAGCAGGTTTTCTCTTGTAACCTCTTTCTTGATATTCCTTGTTTCAATATCACACCTACGTCCGGGGAGGACCGGCCTCTGGTTGGCGGGTGGTGTATCATGGGCACAGGCTCCGCTTGGATGGGATCAGATGCCTCACGCAGGCTAACAGGTAGGCAGGTAGGTAGGTACATAGATTGGTAGGCAGGCAGGCGGCTTGGTCAGCCGGCCGGCTGGGTGGCAACGGGCAAAGCAGGCCATGCCCTCCATACGATGTTGCAGTGTGTGAGAGCGAGGGGGGAAACATGAGTTCCAGATAGGAAGAGCCGTGAGACAAAACCTTCACACTGCCACACGGATGGGCGCAGGGCAGGCGAGTACGGGTCCCCGGGGCTGGGGCCAACAGTGGTTTTCGGTCCTTTGTGCGCCCACCGTTGTGGGGATTTGCCTTGTTGGGTGTGTGTGGTTGGTGATACCTGATGGAAGACACGGGAGATCGATCGGTGTTTCCCGGGGTCAATCTGGCAAGATATCGCCCCCATCCCGTCGTGGCATCGCCCGCCGGCAAGAGCACTTGAGGGAGACGAGGCCGTGGACGTGATGGCACGACTCTCGAGCCCGGTGCAGGGCGGGTGCAGCTGCATAGTCATGACTCACTTGGTGTCAGATGGCCGTTGCAGAAACACAAATCGGCACTGAGATTTGTTGATGGTCGGCCGCTGAGATGTCGACGAAGTCTGGTCCGGCACGCGGTTGACGGGTGATCCCAGGAAGCTTCGACGTAAGGAACAATGCAGCCATGGCACCATCAACAACACACGGTATATACTGGGGAGGCCTCTTGACCTGCCATGCTGGCCCGGCAGTGTCTGTGTTTCGGGCAGCTGACTGAATCAGGGACCTTGTGAACATGTGCTATGCTGTCGATTGATGCAGGAGGAGGATCATCAAGTCGAGTCAATGCGAGCTGGTTCTGCGCAAAGACGTCAGCGAAGATCATGTTCGTCTCTTCGTAGCACATCTCCAAATCTGCGTGGATGTGTGCAGTCGAGGGTGTGGTCTAGACTAGCAGGTGGCATAGCACTATAGGCCGTGGTGGTCCGGCTGAGAAACGCGTACGGGCCTACAGGCTTACATCTGATACAGTAGGCTAGACGCTTGTGTCTGGCTCAGCCAGCCCTAACCTGCCCTACCTGGCTGCCCTAGCTAGCCCAGGTGAGGAGCGAACCGCCACTGATGGCTTGTCTGGTCTTCCAAGGCCGTGGCTCAGGGGCTGGGTGCCGAGATTTTCAGCTCTTCGCGGGCGGCTCGGGGGCTCCACACACACACACCTTCATCACTAAGTCAGGGCATTGACTCTGCGTGTGTGTGCCTGTGTCGCTGGACCCACCCTCAACCTCACACCTACTTTCAAACACCTACTTTCAACTCAAGCAAGAACACGAGAGCGTGTACAAGTTACCAGTGTTACAGACCGAGTGAGTGATTTATCGTGCCCCAGCCTCCCAGTCCCAAGCTCCATCTGGAACCAATCACTTAAACACAACTGGCTGATACGTTACTCGGGCCTGCTATGTATAGACGTACAAGCCCTGGGCATGCGAACACCATCATGGCCCTATCTCGGCGGAGGCAAACATCTTGGGACCACCGACTCAGGGACACAGACAACGGAAGCCTACACGGTGTCTCTCAGATCGTGTCCCAAGGAAGAAGGTCATACCAAGACAGCCTCAGAGGGCTGTACCAGCGGGAACGCGCATCAGAGTCCATCTGGTATTGACTCCGGCTGTTACGCTCCGGCTCGTCCGTCCAGGGCTGAGAACACATCGCTCCCTACGAGGCCAAACCCTGTGACACCAGCTCAAGAGATGTGCTCCGGTCATCGATGAGCAGTGCATGGTCAACCCACAGCTACCAGCGGCCAGCTGCGTCCACTGGCGCACACGTGAAATTTCTCTTTTGGAGACATGTGTCCCCATGCCCTGTCGCTTGTTCTATCCTCCAGGTCACCAGTCGGTGGATCCCAGGGTATCAAAGACCCACCACTGAGCCAGGGAACGGACAGAAGGGGCAGCAATATGCGCGCTTCCGTTCTGGGCACACGATGGAGAGCAGGTTGGGGCTCGTGTCACGCCGTACTGCAGTCGACGTCGACCAAGCTCCTGTGCGTCTGTGTGTGTACTGTACTGTACTGTACATGTGTGCATGTGTGTGTCAACTTGTTTGTGTTTGTTTATGTGGTCTGAGCCGGCCTAATCGCCGGTGCTTCTCTCCTTCCATGGCCCTCGACGACGAGGCCAAGGGGGGTGGCCATCTCGCCGGCCCTGCCCAATTGGATGCATGAGGCAAGGGATTACGGCCGAGATGTCCCCAGCTTAGGCGCCCCCATTCGCATTGGGTTGTCTCGTAGGGCCGACTCAGACAAGCTTCCTGCCGACCTCACAGGTTGTGTGCTGCAGTATGCAGGTTTTTGAGTGGGAAGATCTCGTGTAACGCTTCCGTCCTGCCCGCGGCACTTGCTGACGGGGTCTAAAGTCCAAGCCGGTCTGGTGATTCCGGGGGGCCAGGCGGGACGGTCGGGACCTGAATCTTGCAGAGGACGGACCCGGAGAACAGGTGCTCAGAGCTTTCTGGACGCACATAATCTCGGCGTCAACTTTGTGTCCAATGGCATCCTGCTTGCACGCATGTGATGACCTCACTACGGCCTGTTCTCGAGCCTTGTTGCGACTCTACTGACTCGACGGCCGCTGACCTAAGGGGATTGGACTAGATTGGTTGAACGTGATGCAGGTTGCTCCATAGGAAACCTCTCAGGTCTCTTTACCCGGTTGATTCACCGACCCGGAGCGGGTGTACTGCGACATTGCTGGATGATCAACTACTCTGCTCCAACGAAACATCCACAGTATCGATGTCAGCACGAAACACAAGCGAACCTCGTCTCGAGCACCAACCAGCAGAGACACTCCAATATTGACGTCGTGCCATCGCGTGCCTCTTACGTACGGCCCCACTGGGGGGCGGGCAATAGTGTGTGGTCTGGTTCGTTCAAGCTGAAGATTTACCATTTGGCAGAAGCTTCATCTCCGGGAATAACAGATCGTCGCCGAGCGAGAAGGCGGCAAAGTGGGTCATTTCGCCCGGCCTCCCACTCTGCCGCTCACCCCTCCAACCCACTGCCCCTCCCCATCCCTCTTCTCCGGACAATGTCCATGTACGCCGTCGCGGGTACCAGAGAGAATGGGCAGACAAGCCCTCCACGCCGATCACGGGCTGAGTAAGCTGTCTGTCAGGCAGTCAGGCGGGTCAGAAATAGCTCAACGGTGTTGAGCCTCAATTATCGACACACGCTGCCAGCCGACGACCCAAGACCACGGTACCAGAGCTGAACAAAGCAGCTGCTATACAGACAGGAGGGCTGGGCGTGCGGGCAGGCAAACAGATGGATAACCAGAGACACTGCCATGCATTGTTGGTCTATTGTGTGGCTTGCGGTGGCTGCCGCCGGTCAGACGTCGCGCCGCGTGCACCACCATGGTATCATTGATGGCTGCCATCGAGACGGGAGGAATATGCGATCACCGATCACGTTGGCGATCCCTTCATGCACATGGCGCAGCTGAAGCCATGCGCGTGATGCTGCTGCCTTCCTCAGGGCTGGAGGGCAGCACTGTACCTGCGGCCCTGACAGGCGAGTCCGAGGCGTGGGAATGCATACATACAGACAACGTGTTTCTGCTGCAGTCAGTCCCTTCTGGGCTGGGCCGCAGCAAGCCGGAGAAGGGAGCTTCATCTGGCACGGGGGGCCGGTGGACCGGCCTCCGAGACTGGCGTTGCTTTGCTTTTTTTGTCACCACTCTTTTTTTGTTTTATCCTTCGGGATATCTCGACGCGGGGGAGGGTGGAGGGCCGGCCGTCTTTGCAATTAGCGACGAACCTGTCCCCGTCGGTACCGAACTCTATGGGGACGGCAGAGGTAAGCATGTCATTTCGGTTCGACCAGGCCGACACAAGCCATGTATCTAACCCTCAGTGATGATGACATACTACGTACGTTATACCCGCACCCACAGAGCAAGCACCCACACACCCATCTTGCCAGGCTCTACCTCTCATCTGCAGCTGCCCCTGCATGGGTTGCACAGGGCCTGATGTCTAGAGTGCGAGCTTTTTATCCGAGCCTCCCACATACTCCTGCTGCTGCTGCTCACTACCACTGTCCCAAACAGGGGAATATGAAGCAACTTCTATGTCCGTGACGACGACGAGGCTGCATTGCATTGCATCCGCTCGAACGGGCGTGGTCCGTCCCAAGGGCGCAAAAGACAAATAATTCCCGGCATGATGCAATGCAAGAAACTTTCAACACGAACAAGACCACACTTGCCCGTTCACGTACTCACGCATGCATGCATACATGCAACCAAAAAAAAAAGCAGCAGAGACGAGATACACGCAACCCAAAGATAGTACTGTGTGGGTAGACACGAACGGGGGCGGCATGGCTGACCTAACAAGGAGAGACCGGCCGCCGTCATCGGACTGCCGATCCGGATCTGCCCTGCGGGAAAACAAAACGTTGCCAGAAACGTTGCTCCCCACAGGGCTGACACAGGGCCCCGGATTTTCCCTCCCTGCAGGAGAGATGAAGTAAGTGTGTAGTCCAAGGTAGTGTGTTGGTGTGGTCGTACCCCGGCCACGCTCTGGGCAGGCCCAACACGGCTCGGCTGGGCTGGGCTGGGCTGGCTGACAGACAGACGGGCGGTACGGGGCGGTACTGAGAAAAGCAGGCGCCGTGTGACATGTCGGGCCTGCTTCTGCTTCTGCTTCTGCTTCTGCTGCTGCAGCATTTGCTGCGGTACATAAGGCTGCAAGTAACAAGGGCTGACCGATGGATGAATCACCTGATGGGCACTCGATCGAGAAGGTGTTTGGTAGGCTCTGGACGCAGGGCTTACCGCAGCGGTTTTCGCGCCCCGGAGATGAGAGAATCAGGACGAGGATGATGATGATGATGATGCACACAAGTCGTCCATGCAAGGAATGCCATGGCCCAGGGCGTGCGGCGCTCACTCGCTCACGACCACTGGTGACGAACCATTCACTCGGGTTTGCCCAGCCATCTAGGCTAGCCGCCCGTGTTCATCTACGCAGTTCTCACATCAAGTCATCAAATCCCAATCCCTCACATAATCACTGGTCACACAGGCGCGCGACAAGAACCACCTCAAATACCACCCAACTTCCCGCCATTTCGCCGTAATAGTCGCCCGTTCGGCGCCTGACTGACCCTTGGGAGAGCGGTAAACGTCGGTTGCGTATGCGAGGATGAGTGTGTGCTTTGCTGACGCCCCCGCGGGCCCCAAGGAGGTTCCTGATTGAAGCGGCTGGCAGCGCAACCGTAACACAACCAATCAACCCCGGTGGGGATTATGCAGAGCATCGGCTGTGCCCTTCTTCTTTTTCCTGGCGAGCGAATTCCCACTCTCGGACCGGGTGTGGCTACACTACACACATGCACCAGGCCCCTTGACAGCTTGGGGCCCGCTCACGGCTCGAGAAAAACGTGGTGGTATTTTTGACGGTCTCGTGACTCGAATTTCGGGGGCCGAAAGGGCCGGTCCGTGAGATATGGTTTGCTCCACGCGCCTGGCCTGCGACGGGGTACTACTACTTCCGGGGCGGTTTGTGACTTAGTCAGGCCCCCAGTGCTTTGTAATCTCTGGATATCAATATATCCCAGCTTGGTCTGCGCCGTGTGCAACGACGTCTTGTCGTATTATTGCGGATCATCCATGGATGGTCGCGCAGTGGTGATGAGATGGCTCACTAGGGCCGAGGATTTGATTGCATCTCAGCCAGCCAGCCAACGTAACCCCATTGCGTGCTGATGAAGGGTCCAGGTCGGTACCGGAGAAGAAGAGGGTCGCGGCGGACTTGGTCGAGGCGATCACCATCGACCATTTCACTTGGCTGTCGCGCCGCCGTCGAATGGTCGCCTCCCTTCCGGATGACCACTTTCGTCTGATGATGGCCGAAGGGTATCGGGGATCTATCTCTCAGAGTCATGAAGGCGGCGCGATGGTACCCAACGCCAGCCCGGGCGACTCACGGACTCCACCGCTACCATTGATGCAAAATCACAAGACTACCAGTAGTGTAGAGCGGCAGAGCTGCACGCACATCGACCATGAAAACAATCAGTCGGATGTAACGGAACCCGACGACATAATCAAAGATGGCGGCTGATGGTGATCAGACTCTGGACGTGGATGTGCCATCCGTGGCCGGCAACGGCCAGTTGAGATCGACAGAGCCTGCGTCTTGGTGCCATTGGGGCACGCCCTGCCAGCCATGCCCCTTTCGCGACTTGATTTGCTTCCGCCAGCCCGACCGAGTGGAGACCCGAGCGGTAGAGCAGACGTAGCGGGCTTGTCGTCGGCTGCGAGGGTCGTCGTCGGGAGGCTCGTATGGTGGATTGCTCGTGCCGATCCCCCTGAAGAACAGCCGGCAGCCGCTAGACCACCCAGCCAGTTGCCAGCCAGCATGGCAGTCATGGATGGCATCACTCATCAGCCACGATAATGTTGCAGCGCAGCGAGAGAAAAAACCTGCTGGCGCGCGGGCCTGCATATCCCATCTACGGATCAAGTTCTTCAGCTGTACTAGTCGACGCCTCCTTCCGGCCGCGCCAGCGACAGGAACAGAAGTTCTATGCGCGGCTGAAGCTGTGGCGAACGTGGTACAGATGGATACATGTAAGCAGGAAGTCGAGTTTCGCCCCTCGTCCGCGGCGGCGTGGGCGGTGTGGTTTGTTTAGGGCCAGATGCTCGACAATTCCTAGTCTAGTCTGAGCCCCTGCCCAGTGACTTCCTTACTAAGCTGCTTATATATATAACTATACCCGTTTAGGTATTAATAGAAAAGTTACTCGCTAGGCTTAGAAGCTATTACTACCTTCCTAATTAGGTATAGCTAGTTAGGGAGGAGAAGTTTTATATTATTACTACTATAGACTATAAGTTATTAAGTTATACTATAGGTAAGTTAACTATAATATTACTAATTAAGTATATTTACCTATAAGCTATTATAATAGAGCTTAGATCCCTTATTAGCTATACTAATAATAGTATAGAGAAGGACTTTCTTCTATCTAATAGTCTTATAGAAGCTAAATACTTAATACTTATTATACTCTTAGAGAATAAGTAGGTACCCCTTAAATTATATAATAGTAACCCCTTTAAGCTAGCTTTTAATTTCCCTATAGAGATAATTAGTTAAGCTCTAAGCTAGCTAGAAGATATATTAATCTTATAATTAACCTAGGAAGCCTATAAAAAGTAGAAGGCTATATTATTAATAGTATAGACTTTTATATATAAGTAGTAATATAATAGAAATAGTTAACTATTATTTTTATCTTCCTTCTAAATAGTTTAGGTAACTCCTATTAAGTATACCTAACTATAAATATACTAGTTTATAGAGCTACTAAGGGAGTATAAAAAGGAGGGTTTACTTAACCTATTAAACCTATACTAATAGGGGCCTATATAGGATAAGATTATCTATACTCTAAAAGAGGAAAACCCTATATAGATATACTCTATATTAATACTTAAAAATAAGTATAATACTAAGAAAAAGAAGTATAAGAGGTAGCTTATATTCCTTAGCTATTCTAGTACTATATATAATAAGGAGACTAATAGGGTAGTGTAATAATTAAGGCTTCCTAGGTCTTATAAACTAAGAGATTAAAGGGTTTATATCTAAGATATATAATAAGGTAGTAGTTAAGTAATATT